>CM076940.1:531766-1131766 GCA_039566165.1 Maruca vitrata
TTAAACGGTTTTAGTTCTCTAGTTTGTTTATGTCTAACCCAGAACAGCAGTGCGATAGAAATGCAGTCAAATTGTATAAATTTTAGCCTACTTCATAATAAGTAGGAGGTTCTCTAATTCAAAGATCCCGACTGATATCTTGTTTTTATGGACATCAAGTGCTTGTTTACATCTTGAAGTTTTTTAAGCAGTCGGGTTTTTCAGTTTTATTTTTTTTATGAGTAATGGAGAGATATTTTTGGCTAACTGACATACGATGATGGTTTTCAGTAGCCTCGTCATCATCACCAGACTTACTGGCCGAATGGCTTTCACCCCTAAAAACGGATAGTGAAATATACTATACAGTACTGGATCATAATTTGTACTAATACTAACTTTGTCCTTAAGGTCGATGATCATTTGAAGTGGATCCATCACTGGAGCGTCCGGCGCCGATTTCACACTGGTGGCACTTTCTTTGTTTCCTAAAAGAAATTATGTAAAAAAATACACATTTTTAATCAGGTATTATACAGGGTTTGTTTTATTTTTAAAAGACAAAGGGTTACAAAATTGTAAAATTATCATGTTTTTTGTACACCTACAACATTTGTAAAATTTTAACTGTGTATCTCAAACTCAAACTCAAAGTATTTATTGCTTTTTCATAATATACAGAATATGTTCCTAAAAAAGTAAGGTTCAACTATGGATCCTGACAGGAATTTTATTAGAATAGAGGAAGGACATTAAGAAATGGAAATATACAATCTGGTAGACTGTATGACTGGTGACTGTGTGTGTGTGTGTATCTATCTCGGTTCTTGCGAAAGCTAGACAGACAGACGGACAGCGAAGTCTTAATAATAGTAGACCTTTTATGCCCTTTGTATACGGAACCCTACTAACAAAAGCAACAACACTACAATATAAAATCCTCAATTCCTCATACTAGGTTTTTGTACTTCAAAAAGTTAGTGACATCTAAATAACAAACCTTTAGTGTCTCCGGCAGGCGCGATTGCATCTCCCTTTAGGTTGACCTGCTCGCCCAGAGACAACGACAGGTCGCATTTGTTGGCCCATAGACAAAGCTGGAAACGACAGTCAATGGTGAAGATGCAGAAAAAATAATTAATAAAATACTAATTACTACATAGTATAATGCAAAAAATGGCAATGCGTCGATGGCAGAGTGGTTACGGTCGTTGCTTGCCATGATACCAATGTGTTTTTCAAATTTGAAATTAATTTGTACAGTCAGCCAAAATGTGGTCTACCACCCTACGGTTGAGATTCGGTTGAACGTCTTGAAACAACAAGATCAATTTTCCCTGGCAATAAGATTGTGTCAGTGAAAAGTCAACCTTAGCGATCGTTATGTCTCGCAGAAACTTTTGTCAAAAGTGGTAGACCATTTTTTTGGCTGACTGTACGATTATTCAACGCTTTAACGGTAAAGGAAAACATCGTGAGGAAACCTGCACACCTATGAAGGAATTATTATGGTTGTGTAGTCAACCAACTTGCACTTGGCCAGCATGGTTGACTAAGGCCTTATCGCCCTAGTTTAGGGTAGGCCCGTGCCCCAGCAGTATGGGCCGATGATGATTGTAAGCAGTTGCGAGGTCCACATGTAAGATCACCAGACACGAAACAAAATCACGTCCATCACGCGGTGGGAATCGAACCCACGACTTTCATCACTAACCTCTATTCCACCGGGCCACTAATTCTTCTTTCCTTCAACTTACCTTCATGAGAGTGATGAAGTCGGCCGCTAATTCTTCTTTCCTTCAACTTACCTTCATGAGAGTGATGGAGTCGGCTGCTAATTCTTCTTTCCTTCAACTTACCTTCATGAGAGTGATGAAGTCGGCCCTCCGCTTGTCCTTCTCGCTTGCTTCGAGCATGCCGACCACTTTCTGCGGCAACACACATAGGTTCTAGACTGGTGGCGAAGGCTTTATCCTTTTGTTCGTCGAAATAATCGAACTTTGCAGCGTCTTCCTGCGGGTAGAAGAAATAAATTGTGTTAGTTTAATTATATACTTGCAGCCTATGTCCAGCAGTGGACGTAAGTAGGTTGATGATCATGATGATGATGACGAAATATATTATACTTTATTTGTCAAAATAAAGGAAATGTTATGTTAACGACGAGTTCCGGAGTGGATACCGCGTCTCGGCAAGCGTAATGTAGGACGCCCGCAGGCCAGGTGGAGTGACGATCTGCGCGGGACGGCTGGTAGGAGCTGGATGCGAGTGGCCGAGGAGAGAGAGAAGTGGCGTGCATTTGGAGAGGCCTATGTCCAGCAGTGAACGGAAATGGGCTGATGATGATGATGATGTTATGTTAAATTCACGGAAACTAACAAAAATGGTAGAAACTTCCAGTAAAACTGGTCACCAGGTCGGTGGAGCTTAGTGAAGTGAAGAGTGTTGAGATACTTGCCGATGATAGATCAGTGGCAGACCGAGAGCATCACATACTTTTATTGATTCAAAACACCCAGACATGATTGAAGAAATTGAAGAAACTACCAAAAATAATAGAAACAACCTGAAAGTGTTAAAACTGCAAAAATTACAGAAACTACTAAAAATGTTAGAAACTACAAAAATTACCAAATACGGTAGAAACCTCTAGAAAGTGTAGAAACAGCCAAAATCACGGAAACTACCAAAACTACCAAATAAGGTAGAAACTACCAAAATGGTAGAAACTACCAAAAGTACCAAAACCACTCACTGTAACTCGCAGCCCTCTCGCAGCCGCCGGTACACGTAGCACTCGGTGAACACCCACGTGTTGGTGTAGTAGAACTGGCTGTCGGCGGCGCGGATCCAGTCGTTCCAGCGGCGCGCCTCCGGCGTGTCCACCGTTAGGAGGTCGTAAGGCTTGTTGGTCACCAGGTCGGTGTAGCTTAGTGACGCGTGTTGGTACTTGCCAATGATAGATCAGGTGCGGGACCGAGAGCTTCATACTATTATTGGCTCAAAACACCCAAACATGATGGAAACTACCAAAAATGGTAGTAACTACCAGAAAATGTGGAAATTAGCAAAACAAGTGAGACAACCAGAAAGTGTAGAAACTTCCAAAATAGTAGAAACATCCAGAAAGTGTAAAAAGTTCCTAAATGACAGAAACTACCAATAATCGCAGAATCTTCGGAATTTTACAAAAACTACCAAAAATGGTAGAAACTACAAAAATTACCAATACGGTAGAAACCTCCAGAAAGTGTAGAAATAGCCAAAATAACGGAAATTACATAACTACCAAATATGGTAGAAACTACCAAAAATGGTAGAAAATACCAAAAATGGTAGAAACTACTAATAACCACTCACTGCAGCTCGCAGCCCTCTCGCAGCCGCCGGTACACGTAGCACTCGGTGAACACCCACGTGTTGGTGTAGTAGAACTGGCTGTCGGCGGCGCGGATCCAGTCGTTCCAGCGGCGAGCCTCCGGCGTGTCCACCGTAAGGAGGTGGTAAGGTTTGTCGGTCACCAGGGCGGTGTAGTTTAGTGCCGCGTGTTGGTACTTGCCAATGATAGACCAGGTGCGGGACGGAGAGCTTCATACTATTATTGGCTCAAAACACCCAAACATGATGGAAACTACCAAAAATGGTAGTAACTACCAGAAAATGTGGAAATTAGCAAAACTAGTGAGACAACCAGAAAGTGTAGAAACTACCAAAATAGTAGAAACATCCAGAAAGTGTAAAAAGTTCCTAAATGACAGAAACTACCAATAATCGCAGAATCTTCGGAATTTTACAAAAACTACCAAAAATGGTAGAAACTACAAAAATTACCAATACGGTAGAAACCTCCAGAAAGTGTAGAAATAGCCAAAATCACGGAAATTACATAACTACCAAATATGGTAGAAACTACCAAAAATGGTAGAAAATACCAAAAATGGTAGAAACTACCAAAAACCACTCACTGCAGCTCGCAGCCCTCTCGCAGCCGCCGGTACACGTAGCACTCGGTGAACACCCACGTGTTGGTGTAGTAGAACTGGCTGTCGGCGGCGCGGATCCAGTCGTTCCAGCGGCGCGCCTCCGGCGTGTCCACCGTTAGGAGGTCGTAAGGCTTGTTGGTCACCAGGTCGGTGTAGCTTAGTGACGCGTGTTGGTACTTGCCAATGATAGATCAGGTGCGGGACCGAGAGCTTCATACTATTATTGGCTCAAAACACCCAAACATGATGGAAACTACCAAAAATGGTAGTAACTACCAGAAAATGTGGAAATTAGCAAAACAAGTGAGACAACCAGAAAGTGTAGAAACTTCCAAAATAGTAGAAACATCCAGAAAGTGTAAAAAGTTCCTAAAATGACAGAAACTACCAATAATCGCAGAATCTTCGGAATATTACAAAACTACCCAAACTACTAAAAATGTTAGAAACTACAAAAATTACCAATACGGTAGAAACCTCTAGAAAGTGTAGAAACAGCCAAAATCACGGAAACTAACAAATAAGGTAGAAACTACCAAAAATGGTAGAAACTACTAATAACCACTCACTGCAGCTCGCAGCCCTCTCGCAGCCGCCGGTACACGTAGCACTCGGTGAACACCCACGTGTTGGTGTAGTAGAACTGGCTGTCGGCGGCGCGGATCCAGTCGTTCCAGCGGCGCGCCTCCGGCGTGTCCACCGTTAGGAGGTGGTAAGGCTTGTTGGTCACCAGGTCGGTGTAGCTTAGTGACGCATGTTGATACTTGCCAATGATAGATCAGGTGCGGGACCGAGAGCTTCATACTATTATTGGCTCAAAACACCCAAACATGATGGAAACTACCAAAAATGGAAGTAACTACCAGAAAATGTGGAAATTAGCAAAACTAGTGAGACAACTAGAAAATGTAGAAACTACCAAAATAGTAGAAACAATCAGAAAGTGTAAAAAGTTCCTAAATGACAGAAACTACCAATAATCGCAGAGTCTTCGGAATTTTACAAAAACTACCAAAACTACCAAAAATGGTAGAAACTACTAAAATTACCAATACGGTAGAAACCTCCAGAAAGTGTAGAAATAGCCAAAATCACGGAAATTACATAACTACCAAATATGGTAGAAACTACCAAAAATGGTAGAAAATACCAAAAATGGTAGAAACTACCAAAAACCACTCACTGCAGCTCGCAGCCCTCTCGCAGCCGCCGGTACACGTAGCACTCGGTGAACACCCACGTGTTGGTGTAGTAGAACTGGCTGTCGGCGGCGCGGATCCAGTCGTTCCAGCGGCGAGCCTCCGGCGTGTCCACCGTAAGGAGGTCGTAAGGCTTGTTGGTCACCAAATCGTTCTTCAACTTGGTCACGTATTGGATGAAGCTGCGTATGTCTTCGTCGGACTGCGAAAATTTTAAGTACGACTCAAAAACATCACTACTTTTATTGTCGGGTAAAAATAATCACTAATATGAAAACCTTATTAGATTTTTCATTTAATATTTATGCAGTAAAGAATTGCCCGCCCACGTCGGACTTTTGTAGTATCGATAGTGCCGACGTTATTTTGTACTAGTGCCCCGACATCGCTTCGCTTTGGGTGAATTTTACATAAAAACCTTCCTCTTAAATCCCTCTATCCATTAAAAAAATGCATCAAAATCCGTGGCGTAGATTTAAATTTAAGCAAACATAGGTACACGCATACAGAGACCAGGAAACTACTTTGTTTTATACTATGTTCACTACATAGTACCTACGTTATATTGGACCGATTTTTTATAGGACATGTGACATGGACATTGCTATCAGTACGTTCTATTTATCTCTGACAAAAAAAATAGGTCACCGATTAATCGGACGTGGGCAGGCAGTCTAATATAGCAAGAGCCATCCGCTCTCCCGCAAGTCAGCCATTATCGTAAGTCAGTTAGGAAAAAAAAGTTAATCAGTTAATTTTTAATATTATTGGACTCAAATAAAAACACAGACTAAATTCGGGTACAGAAACGTGAATGAAACCATTTTGCTACTCAAAAATTGTTAGTCTAACTAAGTTCAATGAATATTCAAGTAATTTCAATCCTTCCATTGTACGCAGGAATAAATAATATATTTCATTAAACATTTTCTATATAAAAACTTAATATGTGTAGCATGACATTTATATTGTAAAAAAATGAGAAATATATATGTATGTATATTAAAATTATACATAACTTACAGCACCATTGGCGGATTTTATTTTCCCACTCTCCCTCGAACAATAATCAATTACTTTTGTCAAAATAACAGGCATACGTTCCTTCAGCGAATAATACGCGAAACTCCTGAAATAAATAAAAAAAACATACATTTAAACATAAAAAAGCTACAAAAAGAAGCCGCCCGAACAGGGACTTGAACCCTGGACCCTTGGATTAAAAGTCCAATGCTCTACCGACTGAGCTATCCGGGCTTCGAAAGAGCGGCCGAAATTATCGCGTTTATGACACAAGCGCCGACTTTTGATGACGCAATCAACCGTGAAGTCTGCTTATTGTATTTTCGATTGTATTCACAACACATAAGATCGATATAAAACTGGCTTTACATTAAAGCAATGAGAAAATTATAGAACGAAATATGTATGTACAATCGGACGTTTTTCATTTAGGTACATATTTTTTTATTTGCATATTAATTAACAAGATATTAATAAAATTATAGAAATACTTAACAGCATAGGAAAATATTTAAAAAAATATATATTACGATTTTTTTTTTTTTTTTATAGTAAGTAGTAGTAATAATATCATTGTCATTCTCTTAATCCTTACTAATATTATAAATGCGAAAGTAACTCTGTCTGTCTGTCTGTCTGTCTGTCTGTCTGTTACGCTTTCACGCATAGAGTACTGAACCGATTTAAACGAAATTTGGTACAGATATAGTTCAGAGCCTAGAAAAAGTTATAGGCTACTTTTTAACCGACTGCGCTATAAAGAAGTAATGTTTTACCTGTTAAACATCTCTACGCGGTCGAAGTCGTCACAGCCACTGGACGGATCGAGATGAAATTTAGCATGCAGGTAGATGTTATGACGTAGGCATCCGTTAAGAAAGGATTTCCTTACTAATATTATAAATCCAAAAGTAACTCTGTCTGTCTGTCTGTCTGTCTGTCTGTCTGTTACGCTTTCACGCATAGAGTACTGAACCGATTTAAACGAAATTTGGTACAGATATAGTTCAGAGCCTAGAAACGGTTATAGGCTACTTTTTAACCGACTGCGCTATAAAGAAGTAATGTTTTACCCGTTAAACATCTCTTCGCGGACGAAGTCATCACAGCCACTGGACGGATGGAGATGAAATTTAGCATGCAGGTAGATGTTATGACGTAGGCATCCGTTAAAAAAGGATTTCCCGAAATTCCCACGGGAACGGGAATTAACGGGAAATTCCTTTTGTATGAAAAATACTAACCGCATAAGTTAGACGCTTGAAATTTGGCATGCAGGTACCTTAATAAATTAAAAGCTTAGTTGCAATTGGATATTGTAAAATTCCCACGGGAACGGGAGTAATAGGGAAAAAACTTTTGTATGAAAAAAACTAAACCGCGTAAGATAGATGATTGAGATTTAGCATGCAGGTACTCTAATGAACGCAAAGCTTACTTCCAACGCGATATTACAAAATTCCCGTGGGAACGGGAGTAATTGGGAAACAACTTCTGTATGTAAAATCCCTTACGGGGTTGAAATCCTTACTAATATTATAAGTGCGAAAGTAACTCTGTCTGTCTGTCTGTTACTCTTTCACGCCTAAACGGCTAAACGGATTTTGATGAAATTTGGTATGGCGATAGATGATAACATAGAAATGGTTATAGGCTATAAATAATCACGCCATCGTTCTTAGGGGGTAGGCAGTAGGCAGATAACTAAATTGAGTTAGTGATTTTTTTTATGGTTTTTGCTGGGAGTTTTGTTTCATCATGCCTAACCGGCTGAACGTTTTTTGATGAAATTTAGTTATGAGATAGCGAGTAACCTAGGAAAGGATATAGGCTATTAATATTCATGCTATCGTACTTAAGGCGTAGGCTGTAGGCAGAAAAGTAATTAAGTTATTGATTTTTAATCATTTGTTTTAATAGTTTACCTCATTCACGTCTTAACGCCTGAACGGATTTTAATAAGACTTGGTTAATTTAAAAATAGGATTCTAGACACGGACACAGGCTACTTTTTACGGCGGGAGAATTCCTCATTATTGCGGAAATTTAGCGTGATCGTGTCAAGAAGCGCATGACGCCATAGCTACTGAAATGATTTTTTTTTAAACTGAGTGGTACTAAGACTTCAAGTTATTATTTGATCACTTTACTAACTTAGAGGGTAGGTAAGCGCCATAATTGAGGGAATTTATGTTAAAATTTTGATGCAACTGTCTTTATTTGTCAGTTTTACTCGGATCGAAACTTAGCGACATTCCATCACCCTACTTAACTTATATGGTGGCAGGTAGCTGATGTACTACTTTTAAGTTAAAAAAAAATCAAAATCCTGTAGTCCACGCGAACGAAGTCGCAGGCACAGCTATCCTTACTAATATTATAAATGCGAAAGTAACTCTGTCTGTCTGTCTGTCTGTCTGTTACGCTTTCACGCGTAAAGTACTGAACCGATTTAAACGAAATTTGGTACAGACATAGTCCAGAGCCTAGAAAAGGTTATAGGCTACTTTTTAACCGACTGCGCTATAAAGAAGTAATGTTTTAGCCGTTAAACATCTCTACGCGGACGAAGTCGACACAGCCACTGGACGGATCGAGATGAAATTTAGGATGCAGGTAGATGATATGACGTAGGCATTCGTTAGGACAGGATTTTCGAAATTTGCCCCACGGGAACGGGAAATAACGGGAAAATCCTTTTGTATGAAAAATACTAACTGCATAAGGTTAGACGCTTGAAATTTGACATGCAGGTACTAATAAATTAAAAGCTTGTTGCAACAGGAATTTTGTAATATCGCGTTGGAAGTAAGCTTTACGTTCATTAGGGTACCTGCATGCCAAATCTCAATCGTCTATCTATATCGCGGTTTAGATTTTTTCATACAAAAGTTTTTTCCCTATTACTCCCGTTCCCGTGGGAATTTTACAATATCCTTGCAACTAAGCTTTTAATTTATTAAGGTACCTGCATGTCAAATTTCAAGCGTCTAACTTATACAATTAGTATTTTTCATACAAAAGGATTTTCCCGTTATTTCCCGTTCCCGTGGGAATTTCGGGAAATCCTGTCCTAACGGATGCCTACGTCATAACATCTACCTGCATGCTAAATTTCATCTCGATCCGTCCAGTGGCTGTGACGACTTCGTCCGCGTAGAGATGTTTAACGGCTAAAACATTACTTCTTTATAGCGCAGTCGGTTAAAAAGTAGCCTATAACCTTTTCTAGGCTCTGGACTATGTCTGTACCAAATTTCGTTTAAATCGGTTCAGTACTTTATGCGTGAAAGCGTAACAGACAGACAGACAGACAGACAGACAGAGTTACTTTCGCATTTATAATATTAGTAAGGATAGCTGTGCCCGCGACTTCGTTCGCGTGGACTACAGGATTTTGATTTTTTTAACTTAAAAGTAGTCTTAGTTCCTCCTTAACATAAGCTACCTGCCACCATATAAGTTAAGTAGGGTGATGGAATGTCGCTAAGTTTCGATCCGAGTAAAACTGACAAATAAAGACAGTTGCATCAAAATTTTAACATAAATTCCCTCAATTATGGCGCTTACCTACCCTCTAAGTTAGTAAAGTGATCAAATAATAACTTGAAGTCTTAGTACCACTCAGTTTAAAAAAAAATCATTTCAGTAGCTATGGCGTCATGCGCTTCTTGACACGATCACGCTAAATTTCCGCAATAATGAGGAATTCTCCCGCCGTAAAAAGTAGCCTGTGTCCGTGTCTAGAATCCTATTTTTAAATTAACCAAGTCTTATTAAAATCCGTTCAGGCGTTAAGACGTGAATGAGGTAAACTATTAAAACAAATGATTAAAAATCAATAACTTAATTACTTTTCTGCCTACAGCCTACGCCTTAAGTACGATAGCATGAATATTAATAGCCTATATCCTTTCCTAGGTTACTCTCTATCTCATAACTAAATTTCATCAAAAAACGTTCAGCCGTTTAGGCATGATAGAGCAAAACTCCCAGCAAAAACCATAAAAAAAATCACTCACTCAGTTTAGTTATCTGCCTACTGCCTACCCCCTAAGAACGATGGCGTGATTATTTATAGCCAATAATCATTTCTATGTTATCATCTATCGCCATACCAAATTTCATCAAAATCCGTTCAGCCGTTTAGGCGTGAAAGAGTAACAGACAGACAGACAGAGTTACTTTCGCACTTATAATATTAGTAAGGATTTCAACCCCGTAAGGGATTTTACATACAGAAGTTGTTTCCCAATTACTCCCGTTCCCATGGGAATTTTGTAATATCGCGTTGGAAGTAAGCTTTGCGTTCATTAGAGTACCTGCATGCAAAATCTCAATCATCTATCATACGCGGTTTAGTTTTTTTCATACAAAAGTTTTTTCCCTATTACTCCCGTTCCCGTGGGAATTTTACAATATCCAACTGCAACTAAGCTTTTAATTTATTAAGGTACCTGCATGCCAAATTTCAAGCGTCTAACTTATGCGGTTAGTATTTTTCATACAAAAGGAATTTCCCGTTAATTCCCGTTCCCGTGGGAATTTCGGAAAATCCTTTTTTAACGGATGCCTACGTCATAACATCTACCTGCATGCTAAATTTCATCTCCATCCGTCCAGTGGCTGTGATGACTTCGTCCGCGAAGAGATGTTTAACGGGTAAAACATTACTTCTTTATAGCGCAGTCGGTTAAAAAGTAGCCTATAACCGTTTCTAGGCTCTGAACTATATCTGTACCAAATTTCGTTTAAATCGGTTCAGTACTCTATGCGTGAAAGCGTAACAGACAGACAGACAGACAGACAGACAGACAGAGTTACTTTTGGATTTATAATATTAGTAAGGAAATCCTTTTTTAACGGATGCCTACGTCATAACATCTACCTCCATGCTAAATTTCATCTCCATCCGTCCAGTGGCTGTGATGACTTCTGTCCGCGAAGAGATGTTTAACGGGTAAAACATTACTTCTTTATAGCGCAGTCGGTTAAAAAGTAGCCTATAACCGTTTCTAGGCTCTGAACTATATCTGTACCAAATTTCGTTTAAATCGGTTCAGTACTCTATGCGTGAAAGCGTAACAGACAGACAGACAGACAGACAGACAGACAGAGTTACTTTCGGATTTATAATATTAGTAAGGATTAAGAGAATGACAATGATATTATTACTACTACTTACTACTTTAAAAAAATAATAAATCGTAATATATTTTTTTTAAATATTTTCCTATGCTGTTAAGTATTTCTATAATTTTATTAATATCTTGTTAGTTAATATGCAAATAAAAAAATATGTACCTAAATGAAAAACGGACGATCGTATATATTTCGTTCTTTAATTTTTTCATTGCTTTAATGTAAAGACAGTTTTATATTGATCTTTATGTGTTGTGAATACAATCGAAAATACAATAAGCAGACTTCACGGTTGATTGCGTCATCAAAAGTCGGCGCTTGTGTCATAAACGCGATAATTTCGGCCGCTCTTTCGAAGCCCGGATAGCTCAGTCGGTAGAGCATTGGACTTTTAATCCAAGGGTCCAGGGTTCAAGTCCCTGTTCGGGCGGTTTCTTTTTGTTGCTTTTTTATGTTTAAATGTATGTTTTTTTTATTTATTTCAGGAGTTTCGCGTATTATTCGCTGAAAGAACGTATGCCTGTTATTTTGACGAAAGTAATTGATTATTGTTCGAGGGAGAGTGGGAAAATAAAATCCTCCAATGGTCCTGTAAGTTATGTATAATTTTAATATACATACATATATATTTCTCATTTTTTTACAATATAAATGTCATGCTACACATATTAAGTTTTTATATAGAAAATGTTTAATGAAATATATTATTTATTCCTGCGTACAATGGAAGGATTGAAATTACTTGAATATTCATTGAACTTACACTAACAATTTTT
Organism: Maruca vitrata; assembly: GCA_039566165.1. NCBI lineage: Eukaryota > Metazoa > Arthropoda > Insecta > Lepidoptera > Crambidae > Maruca > Maruca vitrata. The sequence continues at coordinate 543,869 of CM076940.1, forward strand.
GAGTAGCAAATGGTTGGACCTTTTTGTACCCGAATTTAGTTTTTATTTGAGTCCAATAATATAAAAATTTAACTGATTACCTTTTTTTTCCTAACTGACTTACGATGGTGGCTGACTTGCGGGAGAGCGGGTGACTCTTGCTATATTAGACTGCCCGCCTATGTCCGATAATCGGTAGCCGATTTTTTTGTCAGAGAAAAATTGAACGTACTGATAGCAATGGAGCGACCCACATGTCCTACAAAAAATCGGTTCAATATAACGTACTATGTAGTGAAGTGAACATAGTTTAAAACAAAGTAGTTTCCTGGTCTCTGTATGCGTGTACCTATGTTTGCTTAAATTTAAATCTACACAACGGATTTTGATGCATTTTTTTAATGTATAGAGGGATTTAAGAGGAAGGTTTTTTTTTAAAATTCACCCAAAACGAAGCGAGGTCGGGTCACTTTGTACAAAATAAAGTCGGCACTATCGATACTACAAAAGTCCGACGTGGGCGGGCAATTCTTTACTGCATATATATTAAATGAAAAATCTAATAAGGTTTTCATATCAGTGATTATTTTTACCCGACAATAAAAGTAGTGATGTTTTTGAGTCGTACTTAAAATTTTCACAGTCCGACGAAGACATACGCAGCTTCATCCAATACGTGACCAAGTTGAAGAACGATTTGGTGACCAACAAGCCTTACGACCTCCTTACGGTGGACACGCCGGAGGCTCGCCGCTGGAACGACTGGATCCGCGCCGCCGACAGCCAGTTCTACTACACCAACACGTGGGTGTTCACCGAGTGCTACGTGTACCGGCGGCTGCGAGAGGGCTGCGAGCTGCAGTGAGTGGTTATTAGTAGTTTCTACCATTTTTGGTATTTTCTACCATTTTTGGTAGTTTCTACCATATTTGGTAGTTATGTAATTTCCGTGATTTTGGCTATTTCTACACTTTCTGGAGGTTTCTACCGTATTGGTAATTTTTGTAGTTTCTACCATTTTTGGTAGTTTTGGTAGTTTTTGTTGAATTCCGAAGATTCTGCGATTTTTGGTAGTTTCTGTCATTTAGGGACTTTTTACACTTTCTGGTTGTTTCTACTATTTTGGTAGTTTCTACACTTTCTGGTTGTCTCACTAGTTTTGCTAATTTCCACATTTTCTGGTAGTTACTACCATTTTTGGTAGTTTCCATCATGTTTGGGTGTTTTGAGCCAATAATAGTATGAAGCTCTCGGTCCCGCACCTGATCTATCATTGGCAAGTACCAACACGCGTCACTAAGCTACACCGACCTGGTGACCAACAAGCCTTACGACCTCCTAACGGTGGACACGCCGGAGGCGCGCCGCTGGAACGACTGGATCCGCGCCGCCGACAGCCAGTTCTACTACACCAACACGTGGGTGTTCACCGAGTGCTACGTGTACCGGCGGCTGCGAGAGGGCTGCGAGCTGCAGTGAGTGGTTATTAGTAGTTTCTACCATTTTTGGTAGTTTCTACCTTATTTGTTAGTTTCCGTGATTTTGGCTGTTTCTACACTTTCTAGAGGTTTCTACCGTATTGGTAATTTTTGTAGTTTCTACCATTTTTGGTAGTTTTGGTAGTTTTTGTAAAATTCCGAAGATTCTGCGATTATTGGTAGTTTCTGTCATTTAGGAACTTTTTACACTTTCTGGATGTTTCTACTATTTTGGAAGTTTCTACACTTTCTGGTTGTCTCACTTGTTTTGCTAATTTCCACATTTTCTGGTAGTTACTACCATTTTTGGTAGTTTCCATCATGTTTGGGTGTTTTGAGCCAATAATAGTATGAAGCTCTCGGTCCCGCACCTGATCTATCATTGGCAAGTACCAACACGCGTCACTAAGCTACACCGACCTGGTGACCAACAAGCCTTACGACCTCCTAACGGTGGACACGCCGGAGGCGCGCCGCTGGAACGACTGGATCCGCGCCGCCGACAGCCAGTTCTACTACACCAACACGTGGGTGTTCACCGAGTGCTACGTGTACCGGCGGCTGCGAGAGGGCTGCGAGCTGCAGTGAGTGGTTTTTGGTAGTTTCTACCATTTTTGGTATTTTCTACCATTTTTGGTAGTTTCTACCATATTTGGTAGTTATGTAATTTCCGTGATTTTGGCTATTTCTACACTTTCTGGAGGTTTCTACCGTATTGGTAATTTTTGTAGTTTCTACCATTTTTGGTAGTTTTTGTTGAATTCCGAAGATTCTGCGATTTTTGGTAGTTTCTGTCATTTAGGGACTTTTTACACTTTCTGGTTGTTTCTACTATTTTGGTAGTTTCTACACTTTCTGGTTGTCTCACTAGTTTTGCTAATTTCCACATTTTCTGGTAGTTACTACCATTTTTGGTAGTTTCCATCATGTTTGGGTGTTTTGAGCCAATAATAGTATGAAGCTCTCGGTCCCGCACCTGATCTATCATTGGCAAGTACCAACACGCGTCACTAAGCTACACCGACCTGGTGACGAACAAGCCTTACGACCTCCTTACGGTGGACACGCCGGAGGCGCGCCGCTGGAACGACTGGATCCGCGCCGCCGACAGCCAGTTCTACTACACCAACACGTGGGTGTTCACCGAGTGCTACGTGTACCGGCGGCTGCGAGAGGGCTGCGAGCTGCAGTGAGTGGTTATTAGTAGTTTCTACCATTTTTGGTATTTTCTACCATTTTTGGTAGTTTCTACCATGTTTGGTAGTTATGTAATTTCCGTGATTTTGGCTATTTCTACACTTTCTGGAGGTTTCTACCGTATTGGTAATTTTTGTAGTTTCTAACATTTTTAGTAGTTTCTGTAAAATTCCGAAGATTCTGCGATTATTGGTAGTTTCTGTCATTTAGGAACTTTTTACACTTTCTGGATGTTTCTACTATTTTGGAAGTTTCTACACTTTCTGGTTGTCTCACTTGTTTTGCTAATTTCCACATTTTCTGGTAGTTACTACCATTTTTGGTAGTTTCCATCATGTTTGGGTGTTTTGAGCCAATAATAGTATGAAGCTCTCGGTCCCGCACCTGATCTATCATTGGCAAGTACCAACACGCGTCACTAAGCTACACCGACCTGGTGACCTACAAGCCTTACGACCTTCCTAACGGTGGACACGCCGGAGGCGCGCCGCTGGAACGACTGGATCCGCGCCGCCGACAGCCAGTTCTACTACACCAACACGTGGGTGTTCACCGAGTGCTACGTGTACCGGCGGCTGCGAGAGGGCTGCGAGCTGCAGTGAGTGGTTATTAGTAGTTTCTACCATTTTTGGTAGTTTCTACCTTATTTGTTAGTTTCCGTGATTTTGGCTGTTTCTACACTTTCTAGAGGTTTCTACCGTATTTGGTAAATTTTGTAGTTTCTAAAATTTTTAGTAGTTTCTGTAATTTTTGCAGTTTTAACACTTTCAGGTTGTTTCTATTATTTTTGGTAGTTTCTTCAATTTCTTCAATCATGTCTGGGTGTTTTAAATCAATAAAAGTATGTGATGCTCTCGGTCTGCCACTGATCTATCATCGGCAAGTATCTCAACACTCTTCACTTCACTAAGCTCCACCGACGTGGTGACCAGTTTTACTGGAAGTTTCTACCATTTTTGGTAGTTTCCGTGAATTTAACATAACATCATCATCATCATCAGCCCATTTCCGTTCACTGCTGGACATAGGCCTCTCCAAATGCACGCCACTTCTCTCTCTCCTCGGCCACTCGCATCCAGCTCCTACCAGCCGTCCCGCGCAGATCGTCACTCCACCTGGCCTGCGGGCGTCCTACATTACGCTTGCCGAGACGCGGTATCCACTCCGGAACTCGTCGTTAACATAACATTTCCTTTATTTTGACAAATAAAGTATAATATATTTCGTCATCATCATCATGATCATCAGCCTACTTACGTCCACTGCTGGACATAGGCTGCAAGTATATAATTAAACTAACACAATTTATTTCTCCTACCCGCAGGAAGACGCTGCAAAAGTTCGATTATTTCGACGAACAAAAGGATAAAGCCTTCGCCACCAGTCTAGAACCTATGTGTGTTGCCGCAGAGAAAGTGGTCGGCATGCTCGAGGCAAGCGAGAAGGACAAGCGGAAGGCTGACTTCATCACTCTCATGAAGGTAAGTTGAAGGAAAGAAGAATTAGCAGCCGACTCCATCACTCTCATGAAGGTAAGTTGAAGGAAAGAAGAATTAGCGGCCGACTTCATCACTCTCATGAAGGTAAGTTGAAGGAAAGAAGAATTAGTGGCCCGGTGGAATAGAGGTTAGTGATCAAAGTCGTGGGTTTGATTCCCACCGCGTGATGGACGTGATTTTGTTTCGTGTCTGGTGATCTTATATGTGGACCTCGCAACTCTGCTTACAATCATCATCGGCCCATACTGCTGGGGCACGGGCCTACCCTAAACTTTGGAGATAAGGCCTTAATCAATCACGCTGGTCAAGTGCAAGTTGGTTGACTACACAACCATAATTATTCCTTCGTAGGTGTGCAGGGTTTCTCACGATGTTTTCCTTCAGCGTTAAAGCGTCGAATAATCGTACAGTCAGCCAAGAAAGTGTTTTTTGGCAAAAGTTTCTGCGAGATGTCACGATCGCTAAGGTTGACTTTTCACTGACACAATCTTATTGTGAGGGAAAATTTACCTTGTTGTTTCATGGCGTTCTAACGAATCTCAACCTTAGGGTGGTAGACCACAATTTTGGCTGACTGTATGTACAAATTAATTTCAAATTTGAAAAACACAGTGGTATCATGGCAAGCAACGATCGTAACCACTGCCATCTACGCATTGCCATTTTTTGCATTATACAATGTAGTGATTAATAATTTAGTAGTTATTTTTCTGCATCTTCACCATTGACTGTCGTTTCCAGCTTTGTCTATGGGCCAACAAATGCGACCTGTCGTTGTCTCTGGGCGAGCAGGTCAATCTAAAGGGAGATGCAATCGCGCCTACTGGAGACACTAAAGGTTTGTTATTTAGATGTCACTAACTTTTTGAAGTACAAAAACCTAGTATGAGGAATTGAGGATTTTATATTGTAGTGTTGTTGCTTTTGTTAGTAGGGTTCCGTATACAAAGGGCATAAAGGTCTACTATTATTAAGACTTCGCTGTCCGTCTGTCTGTCTAGCTTTCGCAAGAACCGAGATAGATACACACACACACACAGTCACCAGTCATACAGTCTACCAGATTGTATATTTCCATTTCTTAATGTCCTTCCTCTATTCTAATAAAATTCCTGTCAGGATCCATAGTTGAACCTTACTTTTTAGGAACATATTCTGTATATTATGAAAAAGCAATAAATACTTTGAGTTTGAGTTTGATATATACAGTTGAAATTTCCCCAAATGTTGTAGGTGTACAAAAAACATGATAATTTTACAATTTTGTTACGGAACCCTTTGTTTTTTTAAATAAACAAACCCTGTATAATACCTGATTAAAAATGTGTATTTTTTACATAATTTCTTTTAGGAAGCAAAGAAAGTGCTACCAGTGTGAAATCGGCGCCGGACGCTCCAGTGATGGATCCACTTCAAATGATCATCGACCTTAAGGACAAAGTTAGTATTAGTACAAATTATGATCCAGTACATACTGTATAGTATATTTCACTCTCCGTTTTTAGGGGTGAAAGCCATTAGGCCAGTAAGTCTGGTGATGATGACGAGGCTACTGAAAACCATCATCGTATGTCAGTTAGCCAAAAATATCTCTCCATTACTCATAAAAAAAATAAAACTGAAAAACCCGACTGCTTAAAAAAACTTAAAAGATATAAACAAGCACTTGATGTCCATAAAAACAAGATATCAGTCGGGATCTTTGAATTGAGAACCTCCTACTTATTATGAAGTAGGCTAAAAATTTATACAATTTGACTGCATTTCGATCGCACTGCTGTTCTAAGTTGGACATATACAAACTAGAGAACTAAAACCGTTTAAATCATACGTACAAAACGTATGTTGGACTTTGTCATCTTATTCTACATACATACATAAAATCACGCCTTTTTCCCAGAGGGGTAGGCAGAGATCACTTCCTGCCATGTGCTACGGTCCTGGCACACCACTTTCGCTTCTTCCACATCCATCAACCTTTCCATGCATGCTTAAACCTTTGAACCTTATGCCTGGCGAATAAAATAATTACGGCATTTAAGCAGGCCTTCAGGGTGAGTGCGACAGGCTCAATATGGTCTATTGTGCCTGTCGACCTCATATGTAGATCTCACTAGCGCTTACCATCACGTGGAGTGAGGACATTTTGTTAGCCTTTTATAAAAAACAAATGAACTTTACATTATTGTATCAATATGGTAGTCAGTGCATAAAGGGTTATTGTTTACGACGGTGTTTTATTAAAATTCTTTGATTGTTGTAGGTTCTTGTGGACGATTCTGGGAAGGCGGCTGATGCCATTGTGGCGAAGGCCGAAGCAATGGCTAAGGCCATTGAAGGGGTGAGTTTATTTTGATTAATAATGTGATTTTATCCCATATCTTTCTCAGTGGGGATGAACTAGGTTAAAATAAATAAATAAATAATAAATAAATATCTGAGACATTTCCACACACGGTCATCTGACCCGAAACTAAGCAAAGCTTGTACTATGGGCGTCAGAGACTGATATACATACATATATATTTATAAATACATACTTAAATAAATAATCACACCCAGACACGGAACAAACACCGATGTTCATCACACAAATATTTGTCCCGAGTGGGGATCGAACCCACGACTCTCGGAACCGCCAGCCAGGGTCACTAACCACTGTTCCACCGAGCCAGTCAAAAAAATGATTTGAACCTTTGTATCATCCCACTGCTGGGCAAAGATCTTCTCCAAACTTGTCCATCGCTTTCCATCCCATGCTAGCTCTTGCCAGCTAATAAAAGTTACCTTTATACTATTTAATTGATATACCGAAGATAGCTAAAGCGAGCTCTAATGTATTTAAATGGCCGTAGAAACAACAAAAAAAAAAATATAAACTTGAGTTACAATATGCGAATGTAGAGCCTGCAAGGAAAAAACGGAAGACATAAAACTCTACTTGAATAGGCTCAGACTTCTGGCAATGCCTAATGCCTATGCTAAACCAGAAGAATACAGGCATCAAACCTAAGAACAAAAAAAAATTTATTGCACTAATGCACTTGGTCTTAAGGGAGTAGGTGAATAGAGGGTAACACAAAAGATCCCAAAGAGTTGAAGTGAAATTATAAGATAAGTACTGAAGTACTTATCTTATCTAGACACGCGGTAGCGTGTCAAGCCAAGTTCAAGAAACGGAAGCCTACAAGTATTTGTCGGTTTTTATTTTATAATTCCGAAAATTTGGATTGTTGGTAGAAACTAGCGAGCGAACATAATAATACGTTGGTAGGTTTATAGAAACTAGCCAAGACAGACCTTCATAGGCTACCACCATACATTATCTTATGTTATAAGAAGATATGATAGGTATGTTATAGTGTTACTTATAAATAAATTTCAGGGTTGACCATTGAACTTGGCACCCATTTAGATCTCACTTCTTTGGTCGTTGAAGTCAACAACCAAGTCAATTATCATAATATTTAACTTGGCTCTCATTTCACATTTATTTTTTTGATTGGATAACTTTTATCTTATCTTACTCCATTAATGAAGCCAACTCAGCAGTCAAAGGTATCAAATGAATTGGGGTGAAATATACCATTGTCTATTACAGAATACCACGTTCAAATTCCAATGCAGTTGCCATAGACTAGCCACTCTATTCGGCATACCGATAGCTACGGAACCGGTTTGATATTTATATGTTTCTCTATGGTATTGGTAGTTATTTGAAGTTCGTAGTCTTTGTAGATTTCAGGTTAATTTTCGAAGTAGCTTAATATAGACACAATACATATCTTAAAAACATAATAATAGTAGTGTTTTGTATATTACTCGTATTATTAGACGAGCAGTATTTTAATTAAAGAACAATAGACAAGAGAAATTATTTTTTGTTGTTTTACGATGAAAAAGCAGTAGACTTTGTTTGATAAATGTTAAATACGGTATGGTACTTTTATCTTTTACTTTTTAAGCTATTGCATAGATTTTATCGCGAGCTTTGAGCGCGGCGACCGAACCAAGAAATTCCGTAACGAAAAAAAACCTCACAATCGTCTAACGTCGTTTCAGTTCGGTAGACTTCAGCACGGTGTTTGTGTGCGTGCAGTTAGACGTATTGTACGACTCTACGAAACTCGCACGAATCGAGACGAGCTGCTCCGAAATCGGACGATGCTATGCAATAGCTATACCGCGGCAGTCCCCGAGTGCCACACGTCTTTTTTAATTTTTTTGTGAGAGATCTTTACTCTACATAAGAAGGGCCCGCAACTATTTTTTTATAAGGGACCTTGGAAAACCACGTTACAACACAGAAAAGGGAGGTCAGAAGATTATTTAAAATAAAAAAATATTAACTCTGCCCTCGACTCGGTCCACGTAGAGACGTTTAACGGGTAAACATTACTTTTTCATAGCGAATTCGGTGAAAAGTAGCCTATGTCCTTTCTCTGGCTGGACTATATCTGTACCAAATTTCGAGGATGCGTAACAGAGTTACTTTCGCATTTATAATATATAAGGAAGTAACTTCCTTACTAATATCCTTGTCACTTTTCTTGTATCCTTACGGATAGAAGAATATTTTGTTGGTTTCAAAAAATTCCTTTCACAACCGGATATCCGCTCTCAGCCACCAGCGCCCGCGTCCGGTCGCGGGTCCAAGTCGTCGGCTTCGTTGGGCTCCGCCCCCGCGTCCCCGACCGAGCCCGCCGAAGGGGAGGAAGCCCCGAAGGTCCCCTGCCCCGCCAAGATGGTGCTACCTCAGGCTGTCATGTTCGGTGAGTGTTCACCACGCCACTAGATGGCGCTATTTTAGCATTACGTATGTAGCAGTACAACGTAGTTCAACGTTACGCCGCTAGATGGCGTTGCGCGTAATTTACATCGCGCAAGCGTTTCGTTTTCTGAATAGCATAAGACTAGAACAAAATTTGTGAATAAAAATGTACCCTACCCTAGACCAAGCTACATTATCGTTTTATTATACAACAGTTCAAATTTTAGTTATACCAGGGCCGCTAAAAGTTGACTGTGTGTGTGTTGACAACGGTAAAATTGCCCAAGCATTTAAGTAACAGTTATATCCACTTTATAAACAAGCAATGTCGAATTATAACAAATTTTTATTCAAAACATTTATTCACGTCCAGAAGATTGAATTGAAGTTTCTTATCTGAAAATATATTTATTTTTAAAATACAATACTGATTAAATCTTTTATCCTATTTAAAAAAATACCTGGTGAGTATTACCCACTACGTCACTATGAAAACGTGTCAAACGGCATAACCTTGTAAAAGCGTAATACAGAGTGTAAAAATTTTACGTTTCCTTTTTATAATTCAATTATTTTAGGTAATAAAAGACAAATGATTATATAATTAGGTGCATTTGACATTTTGAAATAACGTCTTATTTTTAAATGTTGTTCTTTATGATTCGCTAAATATGTTCCTCTTATCAAGGATAAATGCAAAATATAAAATAAAAAGTGTCAAATCAGTCATCTAAGAGCGGCTCCGGTATAGTCCACTTAGTTCTGGTTAGTTAGAACAGTGAGACGTTAGTGAAGCCGTTTCGATTTTTTTTTATTTTGTATTTTTTTTATATTACACAACATTACATATGTTACGGTTAATGTGGATAGTGCGGTTATTATGTATAATTACCGGTAACTATGCATAATTAACAGTGCTCGTGGTAAAGGTGGTAAAAACTATCGAATTAATCACATTAACCGGTAGTTATATAAAATTACCATACCCTTTGTGTAAATGTGGTTAATAATAAAATTAAACTGACTTGATTGGCTCGGTAAAACAATGGTTTTGTTAGTGACCCTGGCTGGCGGTTCCAAGAGTCCTAGGTTCGATTCCCACTCGGGACAAATATTTGTGTGATGAACATCGGTGTTTGTTCCGTGTCTAGATGTGATTATGTTTTAAGTATGTATTTATAGATAAATATGTATGTTGCCAATAGTACAATCTGTGCTTATGAAATGTCCCAAATATTTATTTATTTATTTATTTAAACATCTGAATCAATGTTTTAAATGTTTCAAACAATTTTACTCTAGTCCTTATTATAATAAAATTTGTTTACAAACATCGGACAAACATAAATATTCCTCAAATATCAGGAGATCAAACCTTCTGTTCGGTTAAGTAAAACATAAAATATATTCTCATTAAATTAACAAATAAAATATGGGGGTAAGTTTGTATGAAACTCCGTCAATTTTGATCGTTGGCCACGTAAAATTTGGAAGGGACGTAGGTCAGATACTGTAAAGGTGCACTATGAATAGAATTCTAAATTTTAACCCGAACCCGAAATTCTAACAGGAAACAGGAATTAGCGGGAATATATTAGAACTGCTTAAGTTTGATGCTTGCAATTTGGCATGCTGGTACCTCATTAAACTTAAAGCTTAATTTGCAACAGGATATTGCAAAATTCCCTCGGAAACGGGAGTTAGCGGGAAAAAACTTTTGTATGGCTTTAAATTTGGCGTTCAGGTACCCTGATACACGTAAAGCTTACTTGCAACGCGATATCGCAAAATTCTTACGGAATCGGTAGTTACTGGGAAAAACTTTTGTATGTAAAATCCTGTAGTCCACGCGAACGAAGTCGGGGGCACAACTAGTTATAAAAATAAAGTCAAGTATCTAGAAACCAAACTTCATGTTTGGTTTTAAAAAAATATAATCCTAAAAAAATTAAGTTAAATAAAATTAAAAAACTGGCAGGCAATTATCAGTGAAACTTTCTCGTGAATATATTTATGCAGGTTTGAGATTTGTGACATTTGGAATTGCAGAGTAATTATGATTTTTGTCAGCAATGTCAACATATACCTCAGGCGCGCGGGAGTTTTATATAATTTCCGGTAAATTTGAATAATTCACTAGGTACATTAACCATGTGCGTCGGTAATTATCTACAATTACCGGTGATTATAGATAATTACCGATTGCTCACATTGACCGTAACACATACATTGATCTGATCCCGTGGTAAGCAGCTTAAGCACTTGTGTTACGGAAATCAGGATCAATAGTGGATTCACAAATAAACTTTAATATATTTAATAATACACCCAGACACGGAACAAACTCCGATGTTCGATGGGAATCGAACCCACGACTCTTGGAACAGCAGCTTATGAACCTAAGTCATTAACCACTTTTCACCGAGCCAGACAATGTATGTGTATGGAAAGTAATAAACGAGTTTTATTATTATTATTAATTATTAATCTGACATAGTATATTGATTATTATAACTAGATTTTAATATGTTGTTTCTGATTCACAGATATCGTGTGCGACAACGCTGGCTATGAGCTGTTCGCAGATTTATGTTTAGCGTCCTTCTTGATTGCACAGAAGATTGTTCAGAAGGTAACATAGTACATATTATTCATAGTTATACATTTTGAAAAGCTAGCTGAATGTTTGAACAGAATAGCATACCAATTGTATATTATGTAAAACTAGCTGTGCCTGCGACTTCAGCAGCGTTTCCCCCCGTTTTTAACCCCCGACGCAAAAAGAGGGGTGTTATAAGTTTGACGTGTTTGTCTGTGTGTCCGTTTGTGGCACCATAACTCCCGAACGAGTGGACCGATTTTGATTTAGTTTTTTTTTTGTTTGAAAGTTCATTTGATCGAGCGTGTAAAACATATACCTACGTAGAAAATTAAATTTATTACTTCCTTTTTAATGTTTTTTTTGGAAAGTATAGTTTTTGGGTCGGGGGTTTTTTTTTGTTTAAGTTTTTTTACACATTTTGCTTCTTAGCTCCTATTGTAGCGTGATGTTATATAGCCTGAAGCCTTCCTCGATGTATGGTCTATCCAAGACAAAAAATATTTTTTCAATTCGAACCAGTAGTTCCTGAGATTAGCGCGTTCAACCAAACAAACTCTTTAGCTTTATTATATTAGTATAGATTATTGACTCATACAATAAATTCTCATCAATCCACTAGCGCCTCTAGCGGCCTAATCAATGAACCGAAGTTAAGTCATATTTTACTTCTAAAATATAACCTTTTTTAAATAATGTTTATAACGATTTTTTTTTAGGTCAGATTCCATGTAAAGAAAATACCTTGGTTCGTGTCTGACGTCACGCCTAGAGATTTCAAGTATGTATACTATTTTCCAATGCTTAAGAATTTTAGTTCTTAGTAAACGTTATAAATGTATTATGTTATGTCAAAATGATAACCTTAGATTTAGACTTTCGCGTTCCATTACACTACATATTAGTCTTTATGGGTCTACAAGCCATATTAGGAGTAGCAAATTAAAAAGCGTTTACCCTATATACTAAATACTCTGCCAGTTGATCTCAGACTGGAAAACAATAGATATAAGTTTAAAAGCATGTTAAAGAATTTTTCAGCAAACCTCATTAAATCTTACTGTATTTAACCCAACTTCTAGCGCTTCATCTTTATTTTTATATAGAATCACTTCGACCAGTCCCGCAGTCAGACAGTGTAAATTTTCTTGTGGGTCAGAATGTAAAAATTGTTGTCTAACTCATTCTGTTTTAACAATATATAAATAAATAATAAATAAATAAATAATACATAGCTACTTACTGCCCGACGTTTCGACTGGGTTACACCAATCATGGTCGCGAGCGAACTCCTACATCCAAGTAGCTATGTACTCCTAATATCGCGTGTATAAAGACTTATATTTAAAATTATAACCCCTCATAAGATTTCAGACTTAATTCTACATAATTTGTTTAATTTCAGATACGTAATAGATCAATGCAGAGGTGCTAACTACAGTAGGAGGGTGTCTCAGGAACCAAAACCAGGTAAAAAAAAAGATTCATTAGCCATTTTCTAGTTTGGTATCAAAGTTGTATATACGTATGTAGTAGATTAAATTACCTCCTACCGTTACCTATAGTCTTGTGCTTAATAGTTCGCGAATAAGATCACTCATATCAGTTCACCGCTCCTAAATGTACTAGTTCGCTCTCTATCCGAATCGGAACGATCGAAACCGCTCCTTATAATACTGCTCCAGCTAACTGCAACAATATACATGGGATGCTGTGCTTTTCATCTCCAAAAACGAAAATAAAACAAATTTTACGGATTACACTCGCGTGTATTGTTAATTTTTAAACATATTATTTAAGAGATCCGACGTTTTGAGCTCTTTACAGCACTCGTGGTCACGGGGCGAGCTTTTAATCCGTAAAATTAGTTTTTTTTTCAAATGTGTAGTGCTCGCGCAAATAATAGAAAAGAAAGAAAGAAAAACATTTATTGACCACATAGAAATAACAAATACAATGAGACATAAATACACAAGACACAAAAACTCACACTAAGAAATAACCCATGGACAAGGACTATAAAGTGGACAATATGGTCCAGTTAAGTTACTTATATGGTGGTATATAAGTGGATATAAACAATATAGTCCAGTCATTTAAGCTTAAATTAGGTAAGAATCTCTGAATGCGAGATACCCAGCTAGTAAGTCTGTAAATACTTGGACTTTAAATCTTCCCGTTTCGCCTAAAAGTTCATAAAATTGATATTTGTGACATTTGACCTTGAACATTTAATAGTTGCGTACACCCTACCATATGTAGGTTTTGACACAACTTTTAGGTGTCAATATACAAGTATTTACAGACTTACAGCTGGGTATCTCGAATTCCGAGGTGAACCTACTATAATGACTGGACTAATACTATATCTCTGAAAACAGAAAATATCTCGGAATTATAAATATTCTTAAAATGTATTCTTAACATACGAGTAAATAATCATTTTTAAGTTATTAGTGCATGAGGAAACCTGCACACCTAAGAAGACATTGTTAGGTTTTTTAGGTTTTTTAGGATTGGATGACTATGACAGTCATCCAATCCGCACTTGGCCAGCGTGGTTGACTCGCGGCCTTATCGCCCTAGATTAGGGTAGGCCCGTGCCCCAGCAGTGGGGACGTATATGGGCTGATGATGATGATGTGCAATAATAGTAACCCTTTGTGGTTTTCGCCTCTTTTGTATATTTTTATTAAGTTTACACACCAACTTGAAAGATAAAAAATATTATTATTACATATTATATTGGACTTATGATGATGATTATGATGATGATATTATATGACTGGCTCGGTGGAACAGTGGTTAGTGACCCAGGTTCACTACCTACGGTTCCAAGAGTCGTGGGTTCGATTCCCACCCGGGACAAATATTTGTGTGACGAACATCGGTGTTTGTTCCGTGTCTGGGTGTGTTATTAAATATATTAAGTATATTTGTGTATCCACTGTTGATTCTGATATCTGTAACACAAGTGCTTAAGCTACTTACCACGGGATCAGATCAATGTATGTGATGTTGTGTATACATATGTCGCAGTCATCTGGTTAAATCAGCGATTTGATTGAATCACTAGCGCGTTCATTGAATGACGACGTTCAGTTGAATGACTAAAGGACAACTCGTGAAGTTGTTGAATGTAACGTTCAACATCTTGACTGAACGTCATTTAGCGTAGTCGTTGAATGGGACTTGACTTTGTAACGTTTGATTACGGTGACCATAAGTTCGCAACTAAAAGATAACTAACTTTAGATTTAAAAAATGAGGACATGACATAACACACCTTAATATAAATTTTAACAATTTTATGTCTTACGATACTTCTTAATGTGTGCTTCTAATGTTAGGCTAATAAATTAGAGTGGTCCCCCGGCGTGACAAAATTTAATCAAAAAAATCATACGTACGGTCAACAGCAGGCCAAGATAACCATTTGCAGTTCAAAATTAGCGGTTATGCCTCGCTTTAGTTGGTACTTACGTAGTGTAAAAAGTTATTTTGTGCTTTTTATAGGGTTTAGCATTTTTAACCTTTTGTCATAATAATTGCGTACTTTTTTTGGGTCGGGGGTTTTTAAATATTAAAAAAACTTCTTTAGCTATAACCATTATATCGTACTTTGATATCCAGTTATAATCCATAGATGTCCTGGCTTCCTTAGAAATCATGGACACCCTAGCTTTTCGAACATTATTTATAACCTCCAATATTCTTTCGGTAGTCCAAGGTTTTCTTTGGGATCCTGAAAAGGTAATTGTGTTCACGGCAACAAGAACACTTAGTCACATTAGCCCTAATTCTCACAAATACACTAAACAATAATAATCAACTAATCTTTATTTTGTTCTTCGTATTCAGCCAGTTTTGCCAGAAATTGTTCTTTTAAAGTAGCCGGCGGCAGCGTATTAATCCATGCTGTCTCAATTTTTTTTACGAATAAGTCACTTTACATCTCAATTTCATTCATAAAATATCAACACAGTTCTATTCGATTAGATCTGTACCAGCTGTTTGACGCCATCTTTGTTTTGATGAGCAATAACGCCGCAGTGGAAAAAATATGAACTAAATTACAATCACCTGACTGATTTTACGTCCGCTATGTTCAAAGGGCTATGTTTCAATCCGCTAACTTGTTGGACCTTGAGTGAGGATTGTTCATTCAACGTTCGACCTAGTCATTCAATTGAACGTCGTCATTTTATAAACTCGCTAGTGATCCAATTAAATCGCTGATTCAATCAGATGACTGCGACACATACATACATACAATCACGCCTTTTTCCCAGAGGGGTAGGCAGAGATCACTTCCAGCGATCCACTTTTCACCTCTGTGGGAAACGTGACGTGACGGGTTGTGGACCACGTCGCCGCCATTCTGCCTTGTGCATTGTTTTAACAAGGTCATTACGTTCCCACGAGTGGCAAGGATATATGACGGGGGAAGGAAAAGGGGAGGAAGGATACTATCGCCTCGGATGATTTGGACTGAGTCGATAGTAGCTCGAGGAGCCGGGGTCGCTTACCCGTATACCGTTCACCAACCACCGGACAGATAGTTGTGACTGGTATCCCCTGACTGAATATTTTTATATTTATATTAGACGCGGACCCTGAGGCGGCACCGGAGCCCCCGCGGGAAGTGAATGCCGACGCTCTCCACACTCTCGGAGACCAGTGGCAGGCCTATGTCGATGATGGGTCCTTTGTGGTTATGGTGAGTTTGTTTGTTTAGTTATTGAGGAAGGTTAACTGTTTTTTGACGAGAAGTTAGGTGTTTAATAGGGATTTTTTTTAAAAAAAATTGTCGGGATCCGCTATCTTATCTAGTTTTTAGGGTTCCGCACCTAAAAGATAAAACCGGGACCCTATTACTAAGCCTCGACCGGCCGACTGTCTGTCTCCAAGCTGTATCTCATAAACCGTGATAGCTGAAAAGCTGAAATTTTCACTAATGATGTATTTCCGTTGTCACTATAACTAAAAAAATTAAAAAGATGAAATATTAGTGACGTTCCCCATTCATTAAACTAGGTTTTTTTCACAAAATTGGTACGGAACCATTCGCGCGCTAGTCAGACTTGCACTTGCCAGGTTTATTCGTCCTGTTGATTCATCATGTTCAGGTTACGCCAGTATAACATTAAAATGCTTTTATAGTAAATTTTGCCTGAAGAAGGAAGGCTTTTGCCCAGTAGTGGGAAGTCGCAGGCTAGATAAGAAAATTTAAGGTGGATCGACCGAATTCGATACAGTTACAGTTCTTTTTACATACATACATACACCGTGAAATTTTAGTGGTTGTTTTCCCGTGGCAGAACGATTTGCCTTTAGTAATACTATCGAATCATGCAAATTATTCCTCGAAAAAAAAACTTTTTTTTTTCGATTTTTAAGAATAATAATTTTCCAACTCGAAAACGGTATTCAGGTACTGCTTTCCGTATGAAATCGATGCTTAATGCTAAAGAAGCTCTACACCCTAAGTCATAAAGCGGTTCGAAAGTGCTTTCGAGTGACGGTAAAACCTTTCGTAAAACCGGCATTTATTGATTTTACCAAAAAAGAACTGCACACATCTTTTGTACCAGCGTCGGACTGGCCATACAGTCGGGGTGGCATTTGCCAGCCGGGCCCCAGCCTGCGCGGGCCCCCCACAGGCCTGTGCCGCTTGCATTTCTCGGAAACTATGCTTCTCACAAAAATATTGCTTATGCTATTAGCAAATTGCCTTGCCAACAAATATTTTTAAAATGACTTTTTGTCCTAAATTGAAGATTAAAGAAGTCAGTAGCAAAATAAGAGATCGTCCCTTATTTTTTTTATTTATAGCAAAATGACGCATTGTTTCCGAGATATCGTGAAAAAAGTGTTTTCTCATCCCTTTTTCAAGATGGCGGCCGGGGGACAAGGGCCCCCACAAACTTGAAGTTCTATTGACCAAAGACCACTACAAACATGTTCTAAAAATAAAATTGCGACCTCTCATAAATGCAATAATGCCTTAAATTGTAACAATTCAATGTAATGGGCTAAGATTGCACTCGATAGCAATGAATCCGGGTCACTTACAGAATCCGAAAAATCTCGGAAACTAAAAATTCTAGTTTAAGGCAATAAATTGTATTTAATACTCCTTAAATGAAAGTAAAAAAATATCAGTCACCATACATTTTATGTACACAAAATCGTGCGATTTTTATCTTCGAAATTTAAAATACCGGTATTTTGACGGATGGTTCGCGGCCTAAGCCAAGTGCCGTATCAGATTAATCTGGCTGGTTTGAGGAATCGTCCTGTAG
Organism: Maruca vitrata; assembly: GCA_039566165.1. Lineage (NCBI taxonomy): Eukaryota > Metazoa > Arthropoda > Insecta > Lepidoptera > Crambidae > Maruca > Maruca vitrata. The sequence goes on from CM076940.1 coordinate 561,697, forward strand.
GAACCTCCGGACGATACACCACCTTTTATGTTGTATATTATGTAATTATCACAATGTAATAATACCACAATAAATATCACGGAAGTGACTTGTGAGAGAAGATTTTCAGCATTTAAACGAGACTTTGTTCTCTACTGGAGCAAGAACTGTTGGATTCCGTTGCTGGAACTGTTGAATACAGAATCGAATCTAATCAAGGATGACGAAAACAGCAGCTTTTACGATCGAGTCATTAAGTAGGTACAAAGCTGAAAGTACTCTTTTTAAAAAAAAATGTAGCTAGGTTTATACAGGGTGTCCCAAAAAATTATGTCAAGTGAATGTCCTGAGATAGAACACCCCGTGGGGCTTTGAAACACCCTCATTTATGTTCCGCGATTTTTTGAGTTATTACTTTTTTTAACTTTTGAGAATATTTGACATAACCGATTAAAACATTCTAACAAAAGTATTTAACTTTTTTAGAAATTCTTTTCGCAAATCAATTTTCATGAGTTCTTCTTTAATGCCTAAAATATTTGTCTCCATAACTTAAATGGAAGTTTTCAACATGATGGTACAAACTGAAAAATTATGTTCTGTAAATAATGTCTTAAACTTTAACTTCATATTTAAAATATTAGGATGTAGCTCAGCTTTCATTATCATTAATAAAAACTAGTACTTAACGGGCTACTTTTGGTGGAAAAATCATAAAATTTGTCATTTGATTACGAAGCATTATTTGGACATTTTATTATTTCTGAAGTTAATAAGATTGTTAACAATTGAAATTATTACAGAAATCCTAAGATTTAACCATTTGAGAGTTTAATTTGTGATATGTACTTTAAAAATAAATTAAGTTTTGAAATGGACCTTAAATAAAAAAAGGAAGTGTATTTGATTATTAAAAAAATATTAGTGATCGCACTCAAAGTGATTTTTGGAAGTTATGTTTATTCATGTATTGTTGGTGTGTCATATATAAATAAGTAAATAAATAAAGTCCGTAAATAAAGCAAAGTTCGTAAAGTTCGTCGTAACAACAGGATTGGTCATGCGAAAACAGTGTTAACGCAATGAAACCTAAATTAAACAAAAAATATATGACATCCAATGTTTGCATCTGAGTGTTCCTGTATTAAATTTAGGTTTTACAAACTAATTCCCTTTAGAAATGATAAAATGTCCAAAATAATAGTTCGTGATCAAATGGCTAATTTATGATTTTTCCACATCTCTGTCTTTGAAGTCCGATTTCAGCAAAAGTAGCCTATTAGGTACTAGTTTTTATGAATGATTATGAAAGCTGAGAGTCTGGCGCAGTTTTCAAAGTTTAAATTAAAGAGCTATGCAGCTACCTCCTAATATTTTAAATTTAAAGTTGAAATTTTAAGACATTATTTACAGAACGTAATTTTTCAGTTTGTACCATCATTTTGAAAACTTCCAATTATAGTTTTTGAGTTATGATTTTTTTAAACTTTTTAATCAATTATGTTAAATATTTAACTCAATTGATTAAAAATTTCTAAATAAAAAGTATTTGACTTTTTTAAAAATTCTTTTTGCAAATCAATTTTGATGAAAAAATATCACAATTTTAATGAAAATTTATTTGCAAAAAGAAAAAAGTATGAAATTTTTTGGAGAAAAACAAAACTCGGGCCCCATTGTGTTTTGCCACCCGGGCCCTTGCGGCTCAGTCCGACCCTGTGTTGTACTACTAAGATAGAATCATTTTTCTGCGGGAAGACAACCACTAAAATTTCACGGTGTTTAACCGTAACATATATATATATTTTCCATCCCTTCCCCAGAGCGACGACTTCTGGACCTCCCCCCACGTATACAAAGACATGAAGAAGTACGATTACAACATGTATCGAAAGCTGCAGTACGCTATCGCGGTGATGTTCAAGGGCGACCTGAACTACCGGAAGCTGCTGGGCGAGAGGAACTGCAACTCCGTGTTAGGGTTCGAGCCGGCGCTGCAAGGTGGGTTTAGCTTCGTCATCATCATCATCATCATCATCATCATCGCTACCAAAACCATAAATATCATTCGCGACATCATCATCATCATCATGTATCATAAGCTGAACTACCGGAAGCTGCTGGGCGAGAGGAACTGCAGCTCGGTGCTGGGCTTCGAGCCGGCGCTGCAAGGTGGGTTTAGCTTCGTCATCATCATCATCATCATCATCGCTACCAAAACCATAAATATCATTCGCGACATCATCATCATCATTGCTACTACTACCACCACCATCATAATCATCATCATCATCACCATCATCAGCAACTACTGGGCGAAAGAAGCTAAATGGGCTGATGCTGCAAGGTGACCATAATCATCATCTACACCATTATCATCAGTATCAACATCATCATCATCATGTATCGTAAGCTGCAGTACGCTATCGCGGTGATGTTCAAGGGAGACCTGAACTACCGGAAGCTGCTGGGCGAGAGGAACTGCAGCTCCGTGCTGGGCTTCGAGCCGGCGCTGCAAGGTGGGTTTAGCTTCGTCATCATCATCATCATCATCATCATCACCACCATCATCATCGCTACCAAAACCATAAATATCATTCGCGACATCATCATCATCATTGCTACTACCACCACCATCATCATAATCATCATCATCATCATCATCATCACCATCATCAGCAACTACTGGGCGAAAGAAGCTAAATGGGCTGATGCTGCAAGGTGACCATCATCATCATCTACACCATTATCATCATCCTCATTATCATCAGTATCAACATCATCATCATCATGTATCGTAAGCTGCAGTACGCTATCGCGGTGATGTTCAAGGGCGACCTGAACTACCGGAAGCTGCTGGGCGAGAGGAACTGCAACTCCGTGTTAGGGTTCGAGCCGGCGCTGCAAGGTGGGTTTAGCTTCGTCATCATCATCATCATCATCATCATCTTCATCATCATCGCTACCAAAACCATAAATATCTTTCGCACCATCATCATCATAATTGCTACTTCCATCATCATAATCATCATCATAATCATCATCATCATCACCATCATCAGCAACTACTGGGCGAAAGAAGCTAAATGGGCTGATGCTGCAAGGTGACCATAATCATCATCTACACCATTATCATCAGTATCAACATCATCATCATCATGTATCGTAAGCTTCAATACGCCGTCGTGGTGATGTTCAAAGGCGACATGAACTACCGGAAGCTGCTGGGCGAGAGGAACTGCAGCTCCGTGCTGGGCTTCGAGCCGGCGCTGCAAGGTGGGTTTAGCTTCGTCATCATCATCATCATCATCATCGCTACCAAAACCATAAATATCATTCGCGACATCATCATCATCATTGCTACTACTACCACCACCATCATAATCATCATTATCATCATCACCATTATCATCATCATCATCATCATCATCATTAGCAACTACTGGGCGAAAGAAGCTACATGGGCTGATGCTGCAAGGTGGCCATCATCATCATCTACACCATTATCATCATCCTCATTATGATCAGTATCAACATCATCATCATCATCACCATGACATGATGATACATTGTATCGTAAGCTTCAATACGCTATCGCGGTGATGTTCAAAGGAGACCTGAACTACCGGAAACTACTGGGCGAGAGGAACTGCAGCTCCGTGCTGGGCTTCGAGCCGGCGCTGCAAGGTGGGTTTAGCTTGATCATCATCATCATCATCATCATCATCGCTACCAAAACCATAAATATCATTCGCGACATCATCATCATCATTGCTACTACTACCACCACCATCATAATCATCATCATCATCACCATCATCAGCAACTACTGGGCGAAAGAAGCTAAATGGGCTGATGCTGCAAGGTGACCATCATCATCATCTACACCATTATCATCATCCTCATTATCATCATCATCATCATCATCATCATCGACATGTATCGTAAGCTTCAATACGCCGTCGCGGTGATGTTCAAAGGCGACCTGAACTACCGGAAGCTGCTGGGCGAGAGGAACTGCAGCTCGGTGCTGGGCTTCGAGCCGGCGCTGCAAGGTGGGTTTAGCTTCGTCATCATCATCATCATCATCATCATCATCATCGCTACCAAAACCATAAATATCATTCGCGACATCATCATCATCATTGCTACTACCACCACCATCATCATAATCATCATCATCATCATCATCATCACCATCATCAGCAACTACTGGGCGAAAGAAGCTAAATGGGCTGATGCTGCAAGGTGACCATCATCTACACCATTATCATCATCCTCATTATCATCAGTATCAATATCATCCACGCGAGACTCCACGCCTTGTCTCGTTGTTGACGCAGCAGTGGTCTCCTCTTTCATGTCCCCCTTTCCCTCTCATATCGATATTCCGGGAGGGAGGGGTGAAACGGCTTTCAGGGTGAGTGCGACAGGCTCAATATGGTATTGAGCCTGTCGACCTCATATTTGGATCTCACTACCGCTTACCATCAGGTGGAGTGAGGTCATCTTGTTAGCTCATTATAAAAAAATCATCATCATGTATCATAAGCTGAACTACCGGAAGCTGCTGGGCGAGAGGAACTGCAGCTCCGTGCTGGGCTTCGAGCCGGCACTGCAAGGTGGGCTCATCATCATCATCATCATCACCATACATACATACATTCGTACTTTTTTTATCATGATCAATCTCCGTTCTCGACTCGACTCGCCTCTCGCCTAACATCTAGAGAGATGAAGGAATGACTGAAAATCAGCGCTTTGCAGGATATTCTATTCTGCGTAAGCACAAGCTGAGTCATGTTCTTTTGCTCATCTGATTTTCTTTTTTCCTTGAATTGTTTGCAAATTGTCTCTTTTTTTATATTAATTGTATTTTTCTGTTTGTTTTTGTAATTTGCAAAATTTTATTTAAGAATAAATAAATAAATATCTGGGACATTTCCACACACGGTCATCTAACCCCATACTATGCAGAGCTTGTACTTGGGCGTCAGAGACTGATATACATACATATATATTTTTAAATAAATACTTAAATACATAATCACACCCAGACACGAAACAAACACCGATGTTCATCACACAAATATTTGTTCCGAGTGGGAATCGAACCCACGACTCTTGGAACCGCCAGCCAGGGTCACTAACCACTGTTCCACCGAGCCAGTCAGAATTTCTTGAGCAATAAAGTGATTTTTTTTTTAATTCTCGTTCCAGGTTTCATTCCCGCTCCTATCTTGGCATTACGCACCGTAAAGGCCGACCTGATCTGTGGTTTGCCCAAAGGCAAGATGGACCAGCTCAACGCGCTCGATCCCGATTGGATGAGAAAGGGGGATTACGGGTGAGTAATTGGGGGATGGGGGGGGGTGACATGTCAAATCGATGACAGCTGTCATCCATCAGTCAATTGATGATAAATTACATAAAAATAAAAAAGGGGGAGGAAAATGACATGTCAAATCGATGATTGATCAAATAAATCAATGACACCTGTAATCAGTCAATTTGTAGTAAAATATTATATATATGAATAAAATATTTTTTTTTATTAAACACAATATTACTTCTACTTCTTTTTATACAGCTGTCATAGCTGTGATTGAGCGTGTAACAACATGACGCTTACTTATGAATATTATGGAGGTCTTTGTAGCGTCTACCTTACAATATTGTTACGATCACGAGAGCCCGTGCAAGCGGAATTAGTCTCATCGTCGTATAGATAAGGTCTATATTCGCTTGCACGATACTACGCTACACACTCTGGTAGGTTGTAGCGAGCTCTAGAGTGTTCTAAAGTAATAATAATATTACGACCTTGAGAGACCGTGCAAACGAAATTAGTCTTAACGTCGCATGGATAAGGTCTATATTCGCTTGCACGATACTACGTCACACACTCTGGTCGGTCGGAGCGAGCTCCAGCGAGTTCTAGAAATTTCGATCCCCGCGAGAAGATTCTCGACGCCACGCGAAGAGCTGCGTCCTCACTGGGTATAAAAGCGGGATGTACGACGCGACGGGACAGTTCCGATTTGGAAAGCGAAGCGAATCAGTCTCCTGCGAACTAAGAGTGATCGAGTGCGTTACCTGCGAATAGTCAGTGAAATTCAGTGTTTTAGTGTGATTCAGTGCTTTAGTGTAATTTAGTGTTCCGTGTTAAGTGTTGTAATTAAGTGTTTTTAAGTGTTTAATTGTGTAATTGTTAGTCGATAAATAAATTAATTGTCTTTTGGTGACTTTTGGCGTATCTTGAATTAAACGTACCCCGTTCCCGCAACAATATTAAGACTTAGCTAGTTTTGTGCATCGAACCTCCCTTACATTATACATTTCTTTTCAGTTGTTATACAACTGCATTTAAAATTATACTGCTATCAGTTAAAATATTATTTTTCCCAAAAAGTCACTTTGACTCATTTATTTATTTATGGTTTGGTTAGGCAGAGAAAATTACATTAAATAGATCTTAGAATTAACTTAAACAAAGAAAAAAATATAAATCTTTTGAAGGCTCTCCAAACACAACTTAATAAACATGACACAATCCAAATATGTAATAGTTGTCATAATTCTCAATTGTTTCAGGGTAATCCAATTCTGTGCGAAAGCAGAACCACTGAAGGTGTCCGACCGACCGTGTCTGGACTACGGAGAGACTTGCTTCAATACCATTTGTCCTATACACACTGACATGTGATGACACCCTATCAAAGGGTCTAGATAGGGAATAGACAATTCTATATGAAAGGAATTAATACTCACACATACCAGTCCGCTTTACTAAAAATACCATTGTTTGACTTTCGCGTTCCATTACACTAAATATTAGTCTTTATGGGTCTACACGCGATATTAGGAGTAGCAAATACACAGCTACTTACTGCCCGACGTTTCGACTGGGTTGCACCAAACATGGTCGCGAGCGAACTCTATGTATTTGCTACTCCCAATATCGCGTGTAGACCCATAAAGACTTATATTTAGTATAATATCTTTGCCCTAGACAATTTTACCATTGGGTCCCAATAGTGGGGGGAGTGTGGATCAATTAGGTTCACGCGTCACGTAAATACCTTACAATACCCTGTCATAGAATTCTATACAATTTTATTTCCTTACATAGCAATAAGACTACTTCCCCCTGGTACCGCCCCTGAATTTACATAATTAAAATCTTAAAAGCCGCACTTCCAAAATAATTAAATTATCCTACCTACCAAAATACAGTTGGCCTACCTTAGTACCAATGCCCTACAAAATCTCGGTTATTCTCTACACTAAATCTTAATCTGAATTCCTTTCAAGTTTCATTGAAAATATGGTAAATAAAGTGTTAGGTAAAATAAATATTAGCGGGAAAATCTAGCTAAATTTGGAATTAAACTAATTAGATAGGAATATCAAATTTTTGGACTATTTCCACTCAGCCTTCAGAAAAAGTAATAATCATTTTAAGGGTATTCTTAAAGTAGAATATTATAATGCTATACGTATTTTATTGCATTTGTATTGCATACAGATTTATTACTTGTTTAACAAAACTCTTTTATTACGTATTTCTTGAACTTCCCATTTTCTAGTTACTCATTTTTTTGTTTGCAATTTGTTAATAGATTTTACTAACTCATTAATTTTTACCCAATAAAAAATATGTTACATTTTTAATCATGCTATAATTTAAAACCGTTATCACTTTAGGCACAATTTTTAATCAATTTTATGTTACCTTTTTATTGTTACCAAAATACATTTGTAAAATAAAATTACCTATGTGTTTTATTGGGAACAGTGGGGTTGCCATATTTAAGTACCTAAATTTCAGTATAACAACTTACAAAGTATTAATATCAAAATAATGTACTATTTTAGGTTTTCAGTTCTGAGCTTAACTATTTAATATTATTACATTTCCAATATCTTCGAGACTACTGAGTCCCGGACGTAGCCAACACGTAGAGGCCTTTTATTGACATGTATGCTTTTATGTAATGTGGCATATTATTATCACTATATATTATATGTATTTATGTTATTTATTTATTCTTGAGATTGTTGCCTTTTGTTCAGAGATGTTGCTATGCCCCGGCGACGTGCCACAAATCAGTCTTTGTTTTCCCAACTTCAATAAATGTCGAGCAATAAATTATTTTAATCTGATTTGATTGTACATTTATGTAGATGTATCACACATGTATCCGCAAAACTTTAACCTCTTTCTTTGTAAGTCGTGTAAAAATACAAAAGGCGCGGCGTGGCTGTATCGGCATTTTCTTTTGCCCGTACAAACCAGGAAATAAAAACAAACGTAGATATTTGACATTGACAGTGACACTTAGCTGCTGTTGATCTTTCAGACTGATTGAACCGTCGTAATTTTATAACCAAACAATTTGTTTATTTTCTATTTAATGGATATTTACGACTAAAAACACAATGTTTCAATCACTATTACGTAATGCCAGCGCTTTACATAAGCTCAAGTGTATCAAAGCTGTAATACCACCACAAATTAGGAAAATTCACGTGACTACAGGTACGGTCTTTTAAATGGGCCTATTTGGCGATTTTATCATAAATTTATTGCTAATTTATTGGTGTATTTTAGGTCTTAGACACGGAGAATACGAATGGCAGGATCCTAAAACGGAAGATGAAGTGTAAGTTGTTATTTTGTTGTGAAATCTTTGAATGAAATTGTGAAGAAAGTAGATTTGAACAAATATTTTCACATAATAGGTAGACAGTATTATGATAAATAAGTTGCGTATAAACTTTGCTACTTCAACCCAAGATCATTATTGTAGTCTGCTGTCACATTATGTAGAAGTTGTTTGACTGGCTCGGTGGAACAGTGGTAAGTGACCTAGGTTCACTACCTGCTATTCTAAGAGTTTTGGGTTAGATTTCCGCTCGGGCCAAATATTTGTGTGACGAACATTGGTGTTTGATCTATGTCTAGGTGTCTTATTAGTTATTACATATATTACTTAAATATATAATTAATATTTGTGTTGATTCTGATCTCTGTAACATGAGTGCTTAAGCTACTTTCCACAGGATCATGTCAATGTATGTGATATTGTGCAGTATTTATTCATACTAGGACCCAGAGATGTTAAATGAAGATGTAACTTGATTGACATCCATATAAATAATGACTGTCTAATATGCCAATACATGTGCTTATATACTAGACATGACAGAGGTGCTACACACACTACTATTAGTTATGTAGGAACCATTTTATCAAATACCTTCCCTTAAAACTGTGCTTGCAATAACATTTTATAAGATCATTTATTTATGTTCCTTTATTTTATAAGTAAGCATGCCATGGTATTCAATAGTGGACAGCCTTGGTCTTAGCTTAAATGTACCAGTACAACTTATTGCTATAGTCAATGTAACTGCTCTTAATGACAAGTTTATTATCAATTTGATTTCAAACATGGGTCACAGTATGGCTTATATTTATTTATTCAATTACTAGCTTTCCGCCCGCGACTCCTTCCATGTAGGGATGTTTAACGGGTAAAACATTACTTCTTTATAGTGCAGGTGGTCAAAAAGCATTTATAATGTTAGTAAGGATTAGTAAGGATTGGAGAAATAAATACAAAGGCAAGTTCACTGTTGATTATTTTAATTATAATAATATTAAACATACATTGTAGTATTCATCATCAACAAATAAATGTGGAAATACATCATTAATTTTATAAATAACCTAATTAATTGTTCATTTGCCATTTGCACTGCATTGTCTTCATCATATAACAATATATATTTTCATTCCCAATATGTAATCATATACTATATTGCATGCTCATAAAATAATTCTGGTCTGTTCTCATTTTCTAATTGCCTCATGTTGAAAATCAATTCCTGAAATAAAGAGAGTGAGTATAAGTAGGTTAATACATGTCATGTATAAAATGAATTTATAAAATGTTATATGTGGCTAGTATAGCATAATAATAATATACTACAGAACATATTATTTTTTATAAATAAATCTTTCTAACAAAACACATATAAAGGCTCAATAGAGACTGGTGTCAACCTCATAAAAAATTTGGACCTTGCAACCGCTTACAATCAGATAAGTTCTTCACTAATTTTTGTAACTTTTTGTCAGAACGAATGATTCAAATCATAAAATTATGTTCTCAAGTGCCATGGACGAGCTTTATTTCTCTCTGATTTCCTAAGAATATTAAATAATTTAATACTCACTAAAATATCTTCATCCAAATTCTCCATAGATTTTTTCTTTGTCTTTATACACTCTTCAAGTTTAGGGTTCATAGCACATATCGTTTCTTTAGGTCCCTTTGAGTTTGATATTACTTTACCTTGAGGTAAAGTTGTGGGGGGCATTTCAAATTGTCTCTTCAGAACTGTACCCAGTAATCCTAGGTAGGAGTTATCAGGGTCCACTTTTGGGTAGCCATTTGTCTCTGTCAGCATTCTGTAACAGAGAATTAATGCATTGGAATATTATGTATAAATATTTTTTTAAATGATTTGAGAAAAAAAAAAGACTTGTGGCACTCAGAGACTGTCGTCCGATTTCGGAGCAGCTCGTTTCGATTCGTGCGAGTTTCGTAGAGTCGTACAATACGTCATATCGCACGCACACAAACACCGTGCCGAAGTCTACCGAACTGAAACGACGTTAGACGATTGTGAGGTTTTTTTCGTTACGGAATTTCTTGGTTCGGTCGCCGCGCTCAAAGCCCGCGATAAAAGCTATGCAATAGCTTAAAAATCTGACCATTTGAGAACCTCCTCCTTTTTGAGGTCGATTAAAAATGATGTTAAATATGTTTTATTACAATGTGCTGTTTTCTGTTTGATTTTAAAGTATTGCACTATATCCATTTTGTATGGTTCAATGTGTGTTTAGACAGAACGAAACACATATACTCTCTCGATATTAAAACTCTCAAGCTACATATTAACCTAGAATCAAGATGAACATTATTTATAGGAAATGTATTTTTTTGGTCATAAATTTAGTTTACATACATATAAAATACATTAATCTGACGGTAGTAAGTATAACACAAGTTATTAAGCTACTTACCTACTGGTAAGTAGCTTAATAACTTGTGTTATTATTAAGCTCAAATTGGAATTCAGGAACAACAATGGATAAACAAAAATGCTTAATATATTCAATAACACACCCAGACACTTAACAAACACCGATGTTCATCACACAAATATTTATCCCGGGTGGGAATCGAACCCATGACTCTTGGAACCGTAGGTAGTGCTTCTGGGTCACTAACCACTGTTCCACCGAGCCAGTCACAAATTCTAGTAACAAGCATAGTGTTCGAAACGTCCGAAATCCAAACCCTGACCGAAATATTATACAAATAAATATCTGGGACATTTCCACACACGGTCGTCTAACCCCAAACTAAGCAGAGCTTGTACTATGAGCGTCAGAGACTGATATACATACATATATATTTTTAAATACATACTTAAATACATAATCACACCCAGACACGGAACGAACACCGATGTTCATCACACAAATATTTGTCCCGAGTGGGAATCGAACCCACGACTGAACCGCCAGTCAGGGTCACTAATCACTGTTCCACCGGGCCAGCCCATATGCAATATTATGTTGACATTCAAAGTTTTATGTGTCGTCGTTATATTTGTTAGTTATTGTTAACAAAGCCACCTATTGTTATTATTACCTTTTAATTCATTTTCATTTCGTAGAATAGTACTTACGTGTTATGTGGGTCATTTACATTTTTAGATACATACTACACATTACATGGGGCAATCGTCCCTTTACATGGTCGCGCCCTAATTTTTGCGTCATAGTTAGCGGCTGACTGTCTGTTACTTTAGCCTTCCTATCAACACTGACTACATACAAATTTTATTATAAACTGTGTCAAAATTTAAAAAAAAATATGTGCGCATGGGAATAAGAACGCAACGACAGAAGTGATAACTTGAACCACAGGCGTAACTATACCATCTAGGGCCAGTAGCAAGCAGACTAGTAGCAAATTATATTGATGAGGCTCTAAAAATTGCAACTCTTGGATTCCCTAAGCAGTTACCATTTCTGAGCACGTGTCTTGATGGGCCAGAGCGCCCAAACATAGATAGGAGCCCGTGACATTTTGCCACTCTATAGTTTCACTACTGACTTGAACTCACGTAAGGATACAGTGACTAGGCTCACAAAGAGAGGAGGAGCCACCCTTCCCCTGCCGTATCATCATCAGCCGATACACGTCCCCACTGCTGGGGCACGGGCCTACCCTAAACTAGGCGATAAGGCTATTGTCAACCACCTTGGCCAAGTGCGGGTTGGTTGACTACACAACATAATAATTTCTTCGTAGGTGTGCAGGTTTCCTCACGATGTTTTCCTTCACCTTTAAAGCGTCGAATAATCGATGCCTTTCTATTACTTTGAAAACCACAGTTTTTTTTCAAGAAATAACTAGCATGATTCGATAGTATTACTAAAGGCTACGGAAGGTGAATCAGCGGTTAAAAGTCAGCCGGTAACTATAATATATGCCTATCGGGATGTCCTCGCCTAAATCTAAAATATATGGCACGAAGTCCGAAATATTCCGATTCAGAACGTTCGATTATAATAAATATTTGAAAATAAATACTACTCAACATCATATGCATTGATCTGATTCCGTGGTAAGTAGCTTAAGCACTTGTGTTACGGAAATCAGGATCAACAGTGGATACAGAAATAATCTTAAATATATTTAACACTACACCCAGACACGGAACAAGCACCGTTGTTCGTCACACAAATATTTGTTCCGAGTGGGAATCGAACCCACGATTCTTGGAACCTTAAGTTATGAACCTGAGTCACTAACCACTGTTCCACAGAGCCAGTCGAAAATGCGAATATACCTATACGGTCGAATTGAAAAACCTCCTCCTTTTTTTGACGACATTTGAAAACGCACGACCAAACCTGAATTTGTATCAGATTGCTATGAAGGTCATATTTTTATACCTACTTCCCAATTCAAGTAATGAGTAATGACATACTAAATTAACCCTTTCACCGCTTGCGCTTCGGTTTAGCTTAGTAAATCTTGACTAACGGTCTAAAGTACCGAATTCAATCATATTACTAACGATTTTTTAAATAACTACAAAAATATTGCAGAATTAGGCCTGTACAAATATTATTGTAATAACAGTAAAAGTATTGCATTATTTCACATGGCTAATGTGAAACTATCTCAGTGTTTTAATTATATAAACACTGAACCGGTCAAGATGAAATACAGCACAGAAATAGCTAGCTTTAAGTCATAGCCTTTTTAGCCAACCATTTCAAAAAAGAAAGTACATAAAATAAGCAATGAGCACGTAGGATAAGATGCGACAAAGGAAGCAGTAATTTCAGCAAATTAATTACAGATGGGTCGTTTAGACCAAGCCACGGTGATAAATGCTAAATACTTACATTAAGACGAATCCTATACACACGAGTGGTTTTACTAGCGACCCAGAAAACATATTGATTGCTTATCCGAAGAGCTTCCCAGACCAACTGTGTCTGTCTCCCATTGCCTCCTATTATATAGGGAAGATCTTATGAACATGTTAATATTATTCATTATCGCAAATTATCTTTGGAAATTGTCTATAGAAAGATTAAGTTTGGATTTGGTATTGTTAAGATAATAGAACTGTCAATCTTGCATCTTAATAGGTGATTAATGTTGGACGAAGTTACTATGCTATTTCTTGGAGACGATAGGAGTAGGTATAATTTACGAAGGCGAAACTTCGTATTCTTTTTACCCGATTACGCTGAAAGGAGGATTGTTATATTTATCTGTTAAACTTTTTATCGACCTTTAATTCAAAATTTAGGAAGGGCAAAAGTATTGAAAAACTTTTTTTTCCTAACTGACAAACGATGATGGCTTGGAATAGCTTCGTCATCATCACCGGACTATCCTGAAATAAAAACGGGTTATTCCGTATTCATCCTATGTGAACTCAATCCTAAAATAGTATTCCTAGCTCATCCTATTAGATTTTGTCTTGACACAACACTAATGCAGTCTTTTCTCATCACTAGGTGAATATTCCAATAAAAAGTATGGTTAGCAAAATCAAAAGTCAAAACATTTTCAGAAAGTGAACTATTTATAGGTTTTGGATATAAATATGTACTATTATTATAAACAAAAAGAAATCTGTATGTTAAAACAAGAAAATAACATAATATTCAATAAAATATACTTAAAACCGAAAGCCAAACTTGCACGTGCTATTAAAGAAAATAATAGTATCGGTTTCATTTACATCTAATAATGAGTCACCAAGTTGTATTTTTTTCAAGTTGTATTTAAAAATCATACAGTTTACATATGGAAGACAATTTTTTAAAAATCAAAGTTGATTGAGTCTTGTTTGTCAAAAATTTAAAAATATTGCTGTGTTGATCATATAAAAAATATGTTATATATTATTCTTAATTTTAAAAAATAAACATACCTAACTGTTTTATGCAACATTTATAAATAAATATATTATTTTATCAGACTTTTTGCAGTTTTATTTGACAAAACGACTAAATTAAATTTTAAACTTTTATTCCGACCGTACAATATATTGTTATTTTTAAAATGTTTTGTTATAGGATGAGCTAGGAATCATTTTGGGATGAATAAGGAACTAAAAATTGAAATATTTGCTTTGAGATGATTAAGGAACGAAATTAGGATGAGTAAGGAAAAAGTTTCACGTCGGATGAGATCACATAGGATGAATACGGAATAACCCTTTGCTTTGGGATGATTAAGGAACGAAATTAGGATGAGTAAGGAAAAAGTTTCACGTCGGATGAGATCACATAGGATGAATACGGAATAACCCAATGGCGGGTGGCTCGATGGCGCATTGGCTAGTGCCCTTGTGCCATTCGCCAAGTCTCGTAGGTTCGATTCCCATTCCTGGTAAATATTTTTGTGTTGAACATCGGGGTTTGTTCCGTGTTTGAGTGTGTTTTTTATATATTTAAGTTAATTTGCGTATACTTCTGTTGTGTTGGATATCCGTAACACAAGTGCTGTGAAGCTACTTACGACGGTATCAGATTATATCTACTATGTAGATGTGCCCGAGATTACAGGATTTTGAATTAATTTATATAAAAATAGATAGAGCCGTTTCTCAGACTCAGACCTACTGAACATGCATATAAAATTTTAAAATTCATTAAAGTTCGGGAGTTTGGTAACTATCATTGTGATATGAAAATTTTACATATTCGATATTATTAATTACAATTCTTAAATTAATCATTTTTGATTACGAGTAGGTAAGTACATCCTAGCAGTGACCGTGTAGGAATGAGACTTCTCTTAAATTTTTGCGTGGGAAATAATATTAGCAGTCATGTCTGAAGCCATGTCTTTTATGTACGGAATACTAAAATATACCCTTAATGACGCTTAACATTAATTTCATATTATATGTATAACTGGTAGAAGTAAATGAGTTAGTTACTAACTTTGGTAGGACTACGATTAATTATGTTTCATAATATAAAAAGCGTCGATGGCCGAGTGGTTAAGGTTTGCTTGCCATGCGGGAAATCGCCAGTTCAAACCCCGTACCACTGTGTTTTACAAGTTTTAAATTCATAAGTACTATTATCAGACGCTTTAATGACGAAGGAAAACATCGTGAGGAAACCTGCAAACCTACGAAGAAATTCTTAGGTTGTGTAGTCAGCCAACCCGCACTTGGCCAGCGTGGTTTACTAAGGCCTTAATTGCCCCAGCAGTGAAGACGTATATAGGCTGTCTATAAAAATGATATTATATATTTTTTGATTTGAAAAAATTTAGGTGCTCGGGTATTGATTTCTTGTATTTTTTGCGAACTCTTTATTGGAAAGATCCTATTAATAATGACGCTTTATTAATTTTGAATTTCATACTTTTTTGCAGAGTAAATATCACTTATGTAGACAAGGATGGCAACAAAACCAAAGTGAGAGGGAAGATCGGCGACAACGTTTTATATTTAGCTCATAGGTACGGCGTTCAAATGGAAGGTTAGTAAGTAGGAGAACCATAAGGAATTCAATATTATGTGAGAGCCATCCACTCCCCCGCATGTCCGGTGATGAAGACGAGGCTATTCCAAGCCATCATCGTAAGTGAGTTAGGAAAAATTTTTTTAAAGAAAATTACCTCGGACCTACGTAATTAAGTACCTAGGACGTATTCATTCACGAATGGACTCGATGGATGATCATCTGATCCTTCATAAATTCACTGCTACCATTAGCACTGCGTTATATCTTTGGTCTATTGGTAGCAAGCGCTGCGCAAGGAAGGGCAAAATTCATATGAGGTATTCTGTCAAGAAATATCTCATCCCGTAGTCAGGAAGTTGGTGGTTGCTCGCCCGTGATTGGGCAGCCTTTTCGTTTTGGGAGGACAATATCCAAAACCATATTAAGAACTGCCTTTTCTCGAATATAGTCAATTTATAGCCACAGAATGTCATTCTCCGATAGATAGGCGTCGCTTTTCTTAGTGAAACAAAGAAAAAAAATGAAATTTAAATTTGATGCTTTAGCGGTTAAGGAAAACATCGTGAGGAAACCTGCACACCTACGAAGAAATTCTTAGATTGTGTTGTGTAGTCTACCTACCCGCACTTGGTCAGCGTGGTTGACTCGCGACTTTATCACCCTAACTAGCTGTGCCAGAGACTTCGTCCGCGTTTCCCCCAGTTATTTTACACATTTTCCATTGTATCTTTGCGCCTATTGGTCGCAGCGTGATGCCTAATTATATAGCCTAAAGCCTTCCTCGATAAGTGGTCTATACAACGCAAAAGATTTTTTCCAAATCGAACCAGTAGTTTCTGAGATTAGCGCGTTCAAACAAACAAACAAACTCTTCAGCTTTATAATATTAGTATAGATTTAGGGTAGGTCCGTGCCCCAGCGGTGGGGACGTAGGTATATGGGCTGATGATGATGATGATGATACAAATTATATTCTTTCAGGGGCGTGTGAGGCATCTCTAGCTTGCACCACATGTCATGTTTACGTCAACACAGACTACCTAGACTTCTTGCCTCCCTCGGAGGAGAAAGAGGACGATCTGTTAGACATGGCGCCGTTTTTAAAAGAGAATTCTAGATTAGGTGAGTGTTTTAGGTAAAGTACCCGTAATCGACAAGCGTGCATGAAGAGGTTGATGGATGTGGATGAAGCGAAAGTGGTGTCCAAGACCGTAGCGCATGGCAGGAAGTGATCTCTGCCTACCCCTCTGGGAAAATGCGTGATAGGTACTATGTATGTTTAGGACTTACCACCTACACAATACATAAACTATTTCTTGTATGTAAGTTGTTGAGTCATAAATGTTTGATTGGCATAACCATTTAAACAGTATACATACTAATATGATACTTGAAGGGTAAGGAACCCATCCTTATCTTTGTGAATAAAGCATTAATTATGGTGGCAATTTTACTATTTTGATATATTTTGAGAAATACGTTTCTTGGTGTTCTTTCTGATGCTAATCTGATTGAGTATATTTTTGTTTAATTTTACCCACCGCTTCTGTTTCTGACTATAACACATGTTGAAGCTACTAATTTCAGAATGACTTGAAAAAAATTATGTAAAATTGTAATCCCGACATTATTTATAGGTACCATGTCCATTATATACCATTGTCCATGTCTTTTCCATTAAAATGTTAATGTATGTTCTATTTTCTTCTTTCAGGGTGTCAAATAGTCCTTACCAAAGAACTAGAAGGCATGGAGCTAAGACTACCGAAGGCGACAAGAAACTTCTACGTGGATGGCCATACACCGACGCCACATTGATTTGACCAATCAGATTGGTATTCAGAGGATGATTTTACCAATCAGATTGGTCATCAAAGGATGTATAAAAGCAGAAGATTGTTAGAAAATACTTAGGAACTTGCATCTCAATACTTAGTACTGTAAGAGTGCAAATATTGGGTATCTGTGATTTCAGGAAAGATCCATGAAAATTTAAAACCAGTAAAAGATTAACCTGTAGAAGGCACTACTTAAATAATTCGTTTTGGAAGTTTTAGGTAAGGGAGTGACTCTTTCAAATATGTAAAAATTATATCTATTAGATGTATACAGAGCCATCAGCTCCCCCGCAAGTCCGGTGATGATGACTAAGCCACTCTACTGTATTAAGTCAGAAAAAAAACAATTCATCTAATAATACACTTGGCACTGGCAAGCCAGTTCATTTGCTTAAGCTTGGCTTGTCACGCTACCGCGTGTATAGATATTGATCATGCAAAAGATCTGAATGATCAGTCTAGAACTGGTTGTACTGTCGAATCAGATAAGTTAAATTGTAGTTACTTTTGTTCTTCCATTTAATTTCTGGTTGCTTACTTTTTATGTATGTGAGACTTCAGACTAAATTAAGGATTGCTAATCCTATAGATAGTGTCTCTAGAATGTAAACATTCAGGAATGATAGATGGATTTGTTTGGAAACCAACATAAATACAAAATTTCGTGCCTCAATGAATTTATTTCCTATTATAATAATTATAAATAAGAATAACACAGTCATGTTTTTAAAGCTTAAGTTATAATATAACTGAAGCATAATAGCGATGTAAATAATATACGTAGTTTTATTTCGTTATTGTTTTATCAGTCTTGTACAAATGTATAGTTTTATTGTTGTAATAAACAATTTGCACTATAATTTTGGATTTAATTTTTTTGTATGAACAGCATAAAAATTCGAAACACTATTTCATCGACATCCTTATTTCTTAAGAAAAACATACATGATTTACAAATAGTTCATACTTCTGCTAATTCTACAGAATTATATACAGTCATGTTATGGTTAAAAAAAGTTTGTTCAGGAAATCAACAGTATAGGTAAAAAAGCTAGATTCAATATTATAACAAAGGTTTCATATATACGATTATTCGACGCGCTTATGGTGAAGGAAAACATCGAAAGAAAACCTGCACATCTGAATAAAATAATCTAAGTTTGTGTAGTCCAACCCGCACTTGGCCAGCGTGGTTAAATAAGGCTTGATCTTCTTGGTTTAGGTAAGGCACGAGCCATTAGTGGAACACTCCTTTAAAGGCTGATGATGAAAGTTTCTTTGTCACTATTAAAGTAGTCAGTAGTCAAGTAACAATCCTAACAGTATTTCTAGCATGACTATCAGTATGTTTCTTAAGAGATTGCCTATAAACAGTCTTATATGGACACTCGGCACAATACAACATATTTGTCTCTGGAGTATGCTTCAATAAATGGCTACGAAGAGCAGACTGAGTCACACCTTTGTAATCACATCCGTTGAACAAACAAACAAATGGTTTGCAATCCATATGTATCCGTTCATGGATCTTCAAGTTAGATGAGTTGTTAGTTGTATAATCACAGAATGTGCACTTATTAGTCTTTTTCTCTATATGTGTATCACAGTGTTGTTTATAATGTGACACTTTTCCAGTCCGATATCCACACACATTGCATGTATAAATTTGAGGATATGACAATTTGTGAGCAGATAAAAGGTGATTGGACAGAAGTTGTTCATTATCAAATGTTGCATTGCATTTGTGGCAGTGAATAACATCTTTCAAAGGGTGAAATTCTTTCATATGTTCTTTTAAAAGAACAAATTCAGAGAATTGAGTGTGACAAATGTGGCATTTGTATATGGAACGTCTTTTCTTTTGTGCTATCATCTTCTTCAGCTCCATGCCTTCAACGCTATGTTTTGTAAGGACATGTCGCCTCAATGTTTGCACGGTCAGATATGAGCCAGTGCAAAATTTGCATGTGTACGATCCATTTTCGTTTATTTTGTCATACCAGGTAACATCCTTTGGATCTATCTGAAATAGAAACCATGAACAAAACATGAATAGAAGTTATATACTCACAATTTAATGAAGATAAAATACAGACCAATAACTTTATATTTAAATTGTTATTTTTATCTTCATGCAACAGTTACAGAAGATATTAAAATATGTACTGAATTTTTCAAAATGTAAATTACATTTCCACATACTTTGCTGTTATCGACTTGGTAGTCAGGAGGTTTCCATTTACTGTGATCATCAGAAATTAAAACTGTGTCATCTGTTTCAATCCCACAACCACTAGTGTCAACTACATCTCCACATGAAAGCTGAAAATGTATAAATAAGTCATTAATAGTTAACATAATTATTTAACAGGAAAACTACTGGTTAGTACTACTGAGTGTCGCTAGAAGGCTGATGTCGCTCGTCTGGAGCTAGCAGCTCCTAGCAGGGAAGAGAGTTATCTACTATAAGTATTATATAGTAGTACTCCTACTACTCCTATAAGTATTATAGCTAGAAATATTAAAACTGTGAACAACCAGTATGATTCTCACCAACACTTCATACCTATGTCTGGGCGAGAGCATAGAGCCACCTTGAACTAAGGTATAAGAAATGGTCAGCTTGTTATTTTAATAGAATAGATAAGAATAGATGCAGAATAAGACTGACCAGTGTTAAAAGCTTGTATCTTTATGCAATAAATTAAGATATAAAAGGATGGATGGATGGTAATGAGTGATCCAGTCTCAAATAAGCGATTAGTCTGTTAATTAAAGTTATCAGACTCGTATTTAAAGAAAAATAACCAGTTTAATAATGTAAACAAACAAATTCTAACCTCCTCAGACGTTATTCGCGTATTTTCGTCTCTCAATGGATCCTCATCATCGTTTTCAAAATATTCGATCTTTATTTCAACCTCGCCATCATCACCCATTTTGGAGAACTTTATTTTGATTTATATGTAATTTAATTACAAAATGTATTTATTTACATTTCGCACTTGACAGATTGAAATATGATTGATCATGTTGACAGCAAAATAAGTGTGGTTAGAAAAGTTGGTTTTAAAAGTTTTACGTGAAATGTATTTGTATTTTATTCTAATCGCTAATTTGTAGAAGTTGGTTTTAGTTCAATTAAATAAAATATATTTATATATTTTTCAGTAAACGCTAACTCAAAGTATTAATTCTTTTTTATGACTGGCAACCCAGACTCGCGCATCTCCCTCATTCGTTCACCGCCGAGACTTCCAATCCGTTCGGTCGTTCAGTCTACTCGCGACCGTCGTGAGAGGAGGTACTGTCCTTCTTGTCTCCGGTAAACGCGTTACGTTGTGATTTGTGTTTTGTTTTGTGCTACACCATGGCTTACAACGGTAGCAGTGGGAAGAGACTTTGCACTGGGAATGATATCGACGTGGAAAGGGTAAGTTTGTACTCTTTATATCAGTATCAGTGACATCCACCTATCAGTAGTCGACGAAAATGGCCGTGTTTTGAACATTTCCAATTTCATGTTTTGCGTTTTCCACGCGAAACGAACGCCCGATAGTCTTTTCAATCGGTCGTAAACCTCGCCGCTCAATTAAATGATAATTGTTATTGTGTACGATTGTTTTGACGGTCACGTTACGTTGTTGATTATGCGAAATTTGAGGTTACTTTTTGTTGACACACAGTGAACGCTGCGTTTTTTTACAATTATTTTTTTTATTGAAAAACTGTCTCGGAAATCACGTTGGTCGGACCATGTTTCCGTGTTCACAAAAATAGTGGTTGTCTGGCGGGAGTCAATTAATGTGATTGACATCGTTCGGTCATTAGGTTTGGCTGGTCGGCTCGGCTCAACCAAATTATGCCTACCGTTTTCTAAAGAGAGTACAATAGCCCGCGCCTGTATTAGCAACAGACAGTTTATTTGACACTAAACAGAACAAATGGCTTATTGGATTTATAAAGGCGAACTGGAGAGCTTAATCAAATTGTCCGTCGGTTTTAAACAAATGGAATGTTTACAATGGAACCTTACTTTTGAAATATTCAAGATCGAGTGTTTTAAACACAAAAGTATCGTATTTGTGCTCCATACTGCTTTAAAAATGCAAAAATGTGAGATTATCAAAGTTACCCACACAATTTCAAGTATGGAACGATAATAATAAAATTCATTATCTATGATCAATTTCACACGAAACATTACGTTTTATTGTTTACTACAACAAGAAACTCGTGTTTTTTGTTTTAATGTATTTTTGCTTTATGACTATTTTATGATCAATATTTAATGTAAACTTTTTTACTATCAGTTAATATGGAGGATGCAAGTTTTACAAAACTCTTCAATACATACACACTTTCTCAAATAGGCTCAATCTCATTTAAAACATAGTTTCATAGTTTCACTCAAAAATACAAATGACTATTTGGTTGTGATTAGTCAACATGTAACATCTGTTGCCATAAATTTTGTTCAAAGCTCAATGAAAAAATTGAATGGATTATGTAGTCCACATTTTAATGTTGGAACATAAAATCTTTTTTTTTTTTTGTTAGGTATTATGCTGGAAAGTGAATATTTAATGTAATTTGGATTAGCATTTTAAATTCACTATTATTCTAGGTATCAGGAAGTTATTTACATACATTCTCACTTACACTTACTTTACTTATTTATTGGAAAAACTAAAAGTTTTTTTTAAATATTATTGTCACTTAAGTTTTCCAAGAAATTAGCATTTATAATAAATACTTTGCATTTATTGGTTTATGGTGTTAACAAATTGAATATTATAACCCAATCTATGAAATTTATACTTAATCTGAAAAATAAAAATTTCACTCATATAGCTATGGCTACTCAATAAAGTCTAGATTTTTTTTTTACCTCTAATCCATGGCAATGTAGTGTTAATCCTCCTTGCAGAGTAAAGACATGATTTATTGCAACATGTGAGTGCTCTACAAAGGTTAATGCTAGGAATCTAATTTAGTTTATGGCCAGCAGTTGTCCCGCTAAATGATTTGTGTTAAACATATTAATACAACATCAAAGCGCTTAATTATTCTTTGATGATCTGTATGTAGTGTTTAATATGTTACCAATCAATTTTGTGATGGTGTTTGGCAAACAAATGTAATACAATACTTTGATGGACACAGACATTTTAAAGCGGTGCCTGAAGGATTTATGTTGTGATGGTATAAGGCCGGCAAAGATATTTTTTTTTATGTTAAGTACAGTATTAAAAATTTAAGAAAAAATACTTGAGTAGCTTTCTTTATAAACATGTAGGTTTGCAACTGTATAAAATTATTTGCCATTTTTACATACATTGTAGATGGTGCCTCAGTATTAAGTATAGTTTACCTGAAACAATGTCTGTATTGATCAGCTCTGTCCATTTTTTTGTAGCTGCTTAATTTAAATTCGAGTTATATGTGTTCAATAGTGTTCCATACACAATACTAAAATAGTGCTTATATGTTAAGTAATTTATTATTAGCATTTCAGGAATATCATAATCAGGAATATTAAATAATATAAGTATTTGTGTACAATGTACATATTTGCATTCCACTCAAATTAATCACTGTGCAATGTTTTGAGTTCGAAAGCTCTTATTATTTTATTAATTTTAAAACTTCACTTTATAGTCATTAATTATTGTACAGTACTAGTTAACTAATATAAATGAATAAATAAACCGTTATAAAGTATGTTTGTTGTTCGCATTTTACGTCAATACTGAACCGATTTATATGAAATTTGGTATAGAGTCTAGAAAAAGAGAACAGATAGGTTTTACTCAGACGAAGTCGCGGGCGCAAACTTATCGACGTGTTAGGCCTGCAACTTAAATAAACTAATCATACATACATAAAATCACGCCTTTTTCCCAGAGGGATAGGCAGAGATCACTTCCTGCCATGTGCTACGGTCCTGGCACACCACTTTCGCTTCATCCACATCCATCAACCTCTTCATGCACGCTCGTCGATTACGGGTACTTTTGATTTGACCTTTCTTTAAAATTTGACCTATTTGGTCTAAATTAATCACCTATTTGGCTAAACTAATTACTATTTTATTTGTCACAATCAAACTTTAACTGACCAGCTAATGACGAATAGCCCTTTTTAGTGAGCGACAAACTATCAAATTGTTATTTGTTAGAGTAAGCCAGATGGTCGGCTATTGAATTTCTTGCCGTCTAAACTTAGGTACTGTTTATGTGAATTCTTGGTTAAGTGGCTACGCAACTTGCAACTTGCCAAGTTATGATTAAAACTTATACGTACTTGTGGTGGCTCTTAACGCGATAAAAACATTTTTATTCCTAACGGACATACGGCTTGGAGTAGCCCAGTCATCATCACCGGACTTGCGGGGGAGCGGATGGCTCTCACCCCTATTACCTCGTCATCATCACCGGGCTATAAAATCGGAACAATATCATAGCTATTTACTGCTTGACGATTCGACTGGATTTTACCCAGTCTACCCAATCATGAGATCGGTGATAGTTCGGGAGTGGATGGCGAAGTTTACACCCGCTCTGCCAGACAAAGACGGGCGGTTCTAGCTAGCAAAAGACCATTAACAATTTATTTTATCTCGTGAAAACTGATTCTATTTGCTTTGGACCTAGCGGTGAGTGCCATCCGCTTTGCCGCAAGTCCGGTGATGATGGCGAGGCTACTCCAAGCCGTCATGTCAGTTAAAAAAAAGCTTTGGTCCTTAATATTCTAGCAAATGTGTTGCATTTTGTCACATTATGTCTTAAAAAAGAAATAGTCTTAAAAGAAAGAAAATAAAGAAACTTGTTTTACAGTGCCACGTCAAAAAAATACAAATAAGGTAGATAATTTGGTAACATTCTGGGAATTATATAAAAAAATGTTTATTCAAAAAAAGATTGATCAAAAGCTATCTTGTACATGCTTTAAACGTTTCCAACACTTTAAAGCTCAAGTGATAGATTTCCTAATATTAGATAGGTAAGTTAAGAATATCAATTTCCTTTAATACATTCAGAAGGGGACCTATAAAAAATTACATTAAATCAAGTTTAAGTTAGCGAATGACGTCAGCCGTTGTCTAATTAATCCAAACGGCAATTAGATGGATTTAATTGTAATCAGCGCTCGGTAGGCACAGATGGGAACAGATGTTCCTGGCTGAAATGCGAGCGGTTGGTTGCATTTCTTGTACTTAAAACTTTGGTAACAAGTGTCGTTAGGATTTGATTCGGTTTGAAGTTTCCGTTTCTTAAGGCTTTTGTAGCGGCGAATGAGTCGATCCGTCAGAGAACCAAAGTCATCGACATAGCTCATCGCATTAGCAAGTTGAAGTGGCAGTGTGCTGGCCACATCAGCCGTAGAACCGACAACCGCTGGGGTAGACGAGTTCTGGACCAGGTACCTACCAAGGAGCGAATGTTCTAATATGTACTTGATTTGTACTTTTACTACATTTGTCCAATTTTGCAGGAAAATCCGCACGTTGTAGTTTTTCGCGTTAAAATGTGTCGTACAGCGAATACGGTTAAAAAGTAGCGTTTGTCCTTTCTCAGTCTGGAGACTATTTGTGTTCCAATGCACATTAGATTTGATTCAGTAGTTTTGGTGTGATTGCAAGACAGACAGAGTAGGTAACGCATGCATGACGCATTTTAGTAAGGATCATAGTCGGTTACAGCGATTAGATAGGCTGTTATGTTACTTGTCTCGCCCCGAATTTACAAACATTTCCCTCTTAAACGCAGTTAGTCAAAAAGTAGCTTCATCGTCATCATCAGTCTAAAAGTACGTCCACTGTTGGACGTAGGCCTCCCAAGTCTTCCCTACTCCCGCCTATCGTCGGCTACTCGCATTCAGGTACCAGGTGAGAACCATCCGCTCCGCAAGTCCGGAGATAATGACAAGGCTACTTACTCCAAGCCATCATCGTAAGTCAGTTAAAAAAAAAGCTCCTACAAGTCGTCCTGCGCAGATCGTCACTCCACCTGGCCTGAGGGCGTCCCACACATTGTTTGCTGAGACGCGGTATCCACTCCAGAACTCGTTTACCCCAGCGGTCAAAAGTAGCTTATTTACTATAAAATTTATCTGGGTCGAGAGTCAGGTCATCAAATATCATGTAAATCGTTCCAGTCGCTTTAAGATTGTTGATTGGCAAACATTTACTTCCGCATTTTTAGTGTTCCGTAACTAAAAGTTAAAAATGGGACCCTGTTACTAAGCCTCCGTGTCCGTCTGTCTGTCACCAAGCTGTTCGTCATAAACCGTGATAACTAGAAAGCTGAAATTTAATTTACACAAATGATTTACTTCCGTTACCGCTATAACAACAAAACCCTTAAAATAAATAAAAATAAAATATTGAGGGGTCCCCATGTAATAAACGTGTTTTTTTACATAATTTGTACGGAACACTCCGTACTCGAGTCAGACTTGTACTTGGCCGGTTTTTTATATTGAGAACAGAACATCAGAAACAAATAACAAGACAACTGTGTGTATTCTTGAAACGTAAACGTATACTTTGAAGTGATATATGCAACAGAATCCATCATTACCATAAAACGGTGACATTAACAACCCGCCGGCCATAACTAATCTCGATAAATCAATCGCTCGTATTAAGATTATCGATGACATCTACAGTGTACTATTAGCGGCAAAACAAACACAAATTGGACATCAATTTGACAAACAAATTGCGTGCCAGTCCGATATTATTTCAACGGGCAGTGGCTGGCGTGAATCCGATTGCAAATGTGGGGTAAACGCGTGATAACTGATGCCACGCTCCTCGACTGTACTCGACGTTGACAACTGTTAGGGTTGCCGAGAGCGTAATGAATAAGGAATTTATACGGTTCCGAAAGTCGTGGGTTCGATTCCCACAAGGGACAAATATTTGTGTGACTATCGTCGGTGTTTGTTCCGTGTCTGGGTGTGTTTTTTAATATGTTTAAGTATATTTGTGTATCTACTTACTGTAGATTCTGATACCGATAACACAATTGCTAAAGCAACTTACCACAGGATCAGATCAATGTATGTGATGTGTAATATTTATTTAATGAATCCGTCAAGAAAATGTGGAATTGAATACAACTTAATCTTGACCCACCTTAACATTAGGATTCCGTACCCTAAGGGTAATAACGGAATCCTATTACTTAGACTTCGCTGTACATCCGTCCGGCTGTCTGTCTTCGGGCTGTTGAAGTTTTCACAAATTTTAATGATGTAGGCATTTCTGTTTTTTCCCTACGATGATGGCTTGGAATAGCCTCGTCATCATCACCGGACTTTCGGAGGAGCGGATATCTCTCACCCCTATGTAACGAATTACCTACTAAATAGAATATTTAAAAGGGGGCACCCATACAACAAACGACTTTTTGGCGCACCATTTTTGAACGGCATTAGTTTCATACTATTTCATTCAATACTGCTTCTAATACATTATTCCGCAACGCCGTACAAAAATCATGCGACAAGGGGAAAACAGAGAGTTGCAACCCCTCTTTTCTCACCTGCACTCAGTTGGACAGCTTACAAGTGACGGAATAATGCTGAATCTTATTATTTTATGCTCTTATATCGTTCTACATAGGTCATCTGGTGGTTCAAAAGACCCATTTTTTTTTTCAAGACGGTCCTGTAGTCTATAATCATCGTCAAGCCAGACTGTGACTGTACCGGTTTTGTATAATCCATCTACAAGTGAGTCGAAATTTGCTTGATGATTTCCTGGGTAACGAACTTGTTATCAATATATTAGACACTAACGGTTCACTTTATTTTGTTAGTATTGAAAACGGATCAAACCCACATCAGCTGCCGTAATTGACAGAGGCATTACCAAACGTGCCATTGAGCTAGTAAATTACTACAGGTGCAGTAACCACATGTATTTTAATTAAACACATAACTTGCTATCTTAACCCTTAATAGGGCAACGGGAATCCCCGCAAGTTCGGTGATGATGACGAGGCTACTCCAAGCGATCATAGTATGACAGTTAGGAAAAAAAAGATCCTACCAGATTTTTAATCCTATGCAGTGCCGTAATAAGGGTTTAGACGATACTAAAGACAAAATATTTCATTTTAGAAACAAAAGGTTAGGTCTATAAACCTCTGTCCCCTATTGCTATTTCGCCACAGTTAATTCTCGCCTGCATAGCAACATTCACCTTATGCATATTTTGCCATGGTTTCTGGCTAATGGAAGTTTCAGTTTGTTTATTCCAGTCTCTAGAATGAAACAGGTTTGACTTGGTATTTTAGTTTTGGAGTCCCCCCCCCCCCAGCAGTCTGGACTAAAAAAAGAGTTAGTTTGACCGCTTTAGCTATTCTAGTTTGATGCAGCTGGATAGGTACTAAAAGGGGTTCTTTGTTCGATTTCAGTTTGTGAGTAGTTATTTGTGGGACCCAATTTTTTTTTCGTGAGAATTCGTGGGTTCAATTCCTTTTTGGGACAAATATTTCTGTGATAAACATCTGTGTTTGTTATAAATATGTCTGTTTTTTCTGATACCGTAACACAAGTGCTTTTAATCAAATTGTCACACCTTCAGATCGATATAATTTATGTGATATTTTGTAATATAATATGCGACCTATTCAATATTATACGTTAAAATTATACCTAATATATTCGAGATGTGTCTTTTCGGTCTTCTCAAAGACATGCAAAACATGTCAAAGTATTTTGCCAATTTTTTTTTCCCCTGTCTATATTACTTCGCGGTCTACCCAGAGACATGCAAAAAAAATGTCAATGGCCTATTGGCATCCCTGTCCTTATGAATCATGCGACCCACACACGAATGGGCGTGTCGGGTCTTCGGTCCAAGCTCGCATCTGATTGGCCGATTGATCTAGCCGTGTGCGCGGGCGCAGGGATTGCGACTGTTACGCCCTTTGGCGTCTGAACACGTGTGACGTGTATGTTTATTTCTGTTCGGTTGGCAGTACTGTCATTCTTGAGTTAAGCCAGGAATTTAAGGTTCTATTTATGAATATTTTAAAAGTAGACACTCGTAGTCGGAACCCTAATTACAAATCTGCCTCGGTGGAACAGAGGTTAGTGACCCAGGTTCACTACCTACGGTTCCAAGAGTCGTGGGTTCGATTCCCACTCGGGACAAATATTTGTGTGACGAACATCGTTTGTTCCTTGTCTGGGTGTATTATTAAATATATCTATACTAATATTATAAAGCTGAAGAGTTTGTTAGTTTGTTTGTTTGTTTGTTTGTTTGAACGCGCTAATCTCAGGAACTACTGGTTCGATTTGAAAAAATCTTTTTGCGTTGTATAGACCATTTATCGAGGAAGGCTTTAGGCTATATAACATCACGCTGCGACCAATAGGAGCAAAGATACAATGGAAAATGTGTAAAAAACGGGGGAAACGCGAACGAAGTCGCTGGCACAGCTAGTTTAAGTATATTTGTGTATCCACTGTTGATTCTGATATCTGTAACACAAGTGTGTCAAATCAGATCAATGTATGTAATGTACACAGTATGAATCAAATCCGCCCTCTTTACTGAAGACAATTAAAGACATAAATAACCCAATAGATCCACGTGGACCAATTCCACATTCCACACACGATAAGATAAACTACCAAGCTAACCTCCAACATTTGTATTTGACACTAGCTGTGCCAGCGACTTCGTCCGCATTTCCCCCGTTTTTTACACCTGTTCCATTGTTTCTTTGCTTCTATTGGCCGCAGCGTGATGTTATATAGCCTACAGCCTTCCTCGATAAATGGTCTATACAACGCAAAAAGATTTTTTCAAATCGAACCAGTAGTTCCTGAGATTAGCGCGTTCAAACAAACAAACTCCTCAGCTTTATAATATTAGTATAGATTATTTGAAATACAACTACTGTCAACAGTAACGCCAACAATACAAGTGCTCAAATTACTTTTCTACGTATCAGATTAATAAATTTCGAAGTCCGATATTGAATATTATTATTTACTTGTCAAACGAGAGTTAGGTCGCATACCGGTGTTTGTAGTAATTCATTTAACGATCTGATTAATTGACAGTAAAGAACGGCGCATTAAAACAATTATCAATATCATTAATATCACGGGCAAATGTCACAGCGTATTGGAGTTCAGTGAGATTCATTTTAATAATGGAAAAGAAGTACTCATAATCGACAAGCATGCATGAAGAGGTTGATGAATGTGGAAGAAGCGAAAGTGGTGTGCCAGGACCGTAGCGCGTGGCAGGAAGTGATCTCTGCCTACCCCTCTGGGAAAAAGGCGTGATTTTATGTATGTGAGTAAAATGTTGCCTTGCCGAATGATAAATGGTGGAAGATTATGCGTCTATATTGGTATTTTTATTTTATTTTAAGACCATAATTATTTTCGTATTTTTCAACATTAAATTTCATAATCAGTTAGAATTTCTTAAACATAATTATTTAATTTTGATGTGTGTACTTGGGTGGGTCACTCGATACTAAAAACACTGTTAAAATAACTATCTTGATTAACTACCATCAAAGCTCAAAATCAAACACATCCACATAATCAACCACTAACCTATTTGGTGAAATTATGATTAAGTTACTGCTTACAAATTGGGATTGCAATTCTAAAGCAAACATAAATTGTATGTAAAATGCAAGTTACTTAAATTCTGTAGGCATCATATTCTCACTAACTAATTTTTGCATATTACCTATTAGCTGTGTAAACGATTTCGTCCGGGTTTCCCCGTTTTTCACATACACATTTTCCATTGTTTCTTTGCTCCTTGGTTGCAGCGTGATGTTTTATAGCCTAAAGCCTCGATAAATGGTTTAACCAACATAAAAATATTTTTTTCAATTCGAACCAGTAGTTCTTAAGATAAGCACGTTCAAACAAACAAACAAACACTTCAGCTTTACAATATTAGTATAGATATAGACTATACCAATGAACCAGAAACATTCTTCACTGATTCCCTATCCACTGTGCGATATTTCGCAACGCTTTGTTTATTGCGAACGACTCTAGACTCTACGCGCTGGCAATTAGACAAAAATGCGAGCTTTTTACCAGACGTTAGATGATTTATATGTGTCTGGTACTTGGCTACGGCATTCTTTGATTCTTGAGCCATCAATCATTTTCGTCACTTTTCTTTTTAAAGGTGAGCGATTTTATTTTTGAAATGTCGAAGGCGAAATAATTAGTTTTAGTTTAAAATGTTAAGTGTTAAAAGTTAATTGTCAACGGAAATACCTATATAGTTTATTTATGTTAAATAAATAAGAGTATGAAGTCGAGTAAAAATTTAAAGATTTTTGGCGGAATCCTTTTGTTAGATTCAACATTCAACATACTATCAGTAAAAATATTATCTGTTATTACCGCGAACACTGCACATTGTAACAAAGCTCTTAATAAATTATATTAATACCTTTATGAGATTTTCACCCGTAAAATCAGCTTTTGTGAAAGAGATTACTGCATTATACTGATGTGTTTATTTATAAATGAATGTTAATGCGTGTAAAATGTTTGGTTTCTATCTACCTATCTATCGACTGTATACACTGTATACTTTAGTATACAAAAAATAAACAAGAGTTAAAATTTATTAAAACAGTCAAATTCGTTTTTCTTCTATAAATAAACCGTAATTAAACTACCGTGCGGAACCCTCCGTATACACTTTATCAGTTGAAAACCCATTCACGTAGACATTGTCACTTTAACAATAAGGTTGTTGAGGAGATAAAGAAAAGGCTAATAAATTAAATAACCAACCATTCAGTCCGCGATCGACGCTGTACAGAGTAGGGTGGCCATGTGTTCAAGCTGAAGAAGGAAATTCCTGCTACAATAGCTTGTATTTAAATGTTGGCAGTTCGCAAAGGGTTACCCCTAATTGACAGCTGTCAGTTTGTTATGAGCCTTTTTCTCCGAAACGTGTGAAGGTATCGATTTGGGAAATAGTCCTTTGAAAACTGAATATGTCCGGGGATATTTGCTATGTTTCCTAATGTTTCGGGTCTCGATATCTCCCACTCCTAAAAAGTTATTATTTTTTACGCTCTGCAAAGGATAGCTTCCATTTAGAAAAACCTGGCGTATATAAAATTTATTGCAGCTGATGTTGCTCCTACACAGGGCAAACGGAAAGAATAATTTCATTCTGGCTGAAAGAGAACATATAAGTCTCAACATCTCCATGTTCAAAACACTGTAAACATTAATTGAGTTCACCGGAACCAGAGTAACCCAAGTGACATGAGCCGTAATAGCGTGGCCCGAATGATGTGAATCCTGCAATTATTCACTATTAATATTGAATTAAAATCATAACAACACTTGTGATTGTTTACTAAAATAACCTTTTAACCTTTCTAGCTATCAACTAAAGGGTTTGAAATGGGACTTACCTTAGTCAACTGAAAAATGCAAATTGTCGTTTAGGCCTCTCAGATTCTGGTGGCCTCAATTTCACGGACAAATGTATTATTTTTCTGTTTATAAGACTAGAAAAAAAATCCTTATATTTCCAATGCCACTTGGTGACCCTATCGACCGCAACGGAGCTCCAAACGAACTGTCAATTTGACAGTGTTTATGTAAATACGCTCGACTGCAGTGTATTGGATTATACGGTGTCTGTTAACGCCTTATAGTAGGGAATGAATGAAGAAAGACTGAGTATATTTGTGTTAAGATACGGTAGGGTGATGTGTTCGTTTGTGTTTAGTGTTTTATAGTTATCAGCTAAATAAAATGTGAATCAATCAATAAAATAATTACGAGATTGAACTATGAATAACTATTGTTATTTATAAAAAACTATGTTATTGCTATTGTGGTTGACTAAGGCCTGTTCGCCCTAGTTTAGGGTAGGCCCGTCCTCAAGCAGTGGAGACGTATATGGGATGATGACGATCAACTGCTTGTATCTTCTTCGAAAAATTCATTCATATGTATTGAACTTCGTCCATTAAAGCATGCTTTACTAAACAACTATGCAAAAAGGGAGTTATGTCATGAAATAACTCCCTTTTTGCGTAGTTGTTTATGAATAGCCTTTTAAAAATGACCTTTCTCTAGTTAATTTCTTTAGTTGTTTTGTCGTGAAAGCGTGTGTTAGGATTTCTGTTTTTATATAATATTGCAACGCGTTTTGTCTTCATTCTTATATACATATTATATTGTATAATCTGTATGCATCAGAATCATTGACATCCGTACTTCCGCCTCATCAAGTCAGTATTTGCACTACAAATCATCTTGGCAACAGTCTACTCTGTTAGCTAATAGCTCGCAGGTCGCAAGTCCTGAGTACCTTAGGGTGAGAGCCATCCATGAGAGACAAGGCTTCTCCAAGCCATTATCGTAGTCTCGTAGTCATTGTAGTCATCGTAGTCACCGTAGTCATCTTAGATCGAAGTTAAATGAGTACTAACCGAAGGGTCGAGCTCTCAGGGCTTAGTCTATCAGAGTGTGTTTGGATTTGGATTTGAGCGCTTGTGGATTGTAGGATGTGTTATGTAGTATTCATCATCAGCCAATATACATCCCTACTGCTGGGCTCGGGCTTACCCTAAACTAGGGCGGTAAGGCCTTAGTCAACCACTACGCTGGTCAAATGTTTTCCTCCCTCCTATGATCCCGGGCTCTTCAGGCGGGGCGTGAAACGGCATTTAAGCAGGCCTTCAGGGTGAGTGCGACAGGCTCAATACGATCTATTGTGCCTGTCGACCTCATATTTGGATCTCACTACTTACCGCTTACCTTCAGGTGGAGTGAGGTCATCTTGTTAGCCTTTGTAAAAAAATTGCGGCTTGGTCGACTACACACACAACGTAAATTTAAAATTTTTAAGTGCTAAAGCTTGCACTAGCTGAACTAATATTTAGAAAAACGGAAAAAATTCAACTGCCTCACCGCGGCCCGGGATTCGAACACCCGTCCTTTCCGGAATCGGGCCCAGGCGTGCATTACCATCACACCAGACCAGCAGCTATTAATTGAAGCTATCGAATTTTTTCCGTATATGACCTGTTAGCCACAGGTGGCGCCATCTACTATCAGTGATACACGCTGACAGCCGTAGACATCTCATTACAGAAATGTAAACTACAGAAAATGATGACACACTGGCAATTAATGTAAATTTAAAATTTTTAAGTGCTAAAGCTTGCACTAGCTGTAATAATATTTAGAAAAACGGAAAATGTATCACTGATAGTAGATGGCGCCACCTGTGGCTAACAGGTCATATACGGGAAAAATTCGACGGCTTCAATTAATAGCTGCTGGTCTGGTGTGATGGTAATGCACGTCTGGGCGCGATTCCCGGAAGGACGGGTGTTCGAATCCCCGGACGCGGTGAGGCAGTTGAATTTTTTCCGTTTTTCTAAAATATTAGTTCAGCTAGTGCAAGCTTTAGCACTTAAAAATTTTAAATTTACATTAATTGCCAGTGTGTCATCATTTTCTGTAGTTTACATTTCTGTAACGAGATGTCTACGGCTGTCAGTGTGTATCACTGATAGTAGATGGCGCCACCTGTGGCTAACAGGTCATATACGGGAAAAATTCGACGGCTTCAAATAATAGCTGCTGGTCTGGTGTGATGGTAATGCACGTCTGGGCGCGATTCCCGGAAGGACGGGTGTTCGAATCCCCGGGCCGCGGTGAGGCAGTTGAATTTTTTCCGTTTTTCTAAATATTATTACAGCTAGTGCAAGCTTTAGCACTTAAAAATTTTAAATTTACATTAATTGCCAGTGTGTCATCATTTTCTGTAGTTTACATTTCTGCAATGAGATGTCTACGGCTGTCAGTGTGTATCACTGATAGTAGATGGCGCCACCTGTGGCTAACAGGTCATATACGGGAAAAATTCGACGGCTTCAATTAATAGCTGCTGGTCTGGTGTGATGGTAATGCACGTCTGGGCGCGATTCCCGGAAGGACGGGTGTTCGAATCCCCGGGCCGCGGTGAGGCAGTTGAATTTTTTTCCGTTTTTCTAAAATATTAGTTCAACTAGTGCAAGCTTTAGCACTTAAAAATTTTAAATTTACATTAATTGCCAGTGTGTCATCATTTTCTGTAGTTTACATTTCTGTAACGAGATGTCTACGGCTGTCAGTGTGTATCACTGATAGTAGATGGCGCCACCTGTGGCTAACAGGTCATATACGGGAAAAATTCGACGGCTTCAATTAATAGCTGCTGGTCTGGTGTGATGGTAATGCACGTCTGGGCGCGATTCCCGGAAGGACGGGTGTTCGAATCCCCGGGCCGCGGTGAGGCAGTTGAATTTTTCCGTTTTTCTAAAATATTAGTTCAGCTAGTGCAAGCTTTAGCACTTAACAATTTGAAATTTACATTCATTGCCAGTGTGTCATCATTTTCTGTAGTTTACATTTCTGCAATGAGATGTCTACGGCTGTCAGTGTGTATCACTGATAGTAGATGGCGCCACCTGTGGCTAACAGGTCATATACGGGAAAAATTCGACGGCTTCAATTAATAGCTGCTGGTCTGGTGTGATGGTAATGCACGTCTGGGCGCGATTCCCGGAAGGACGGGTGTTCGAATCCCCGGGCCGCGGTGAGGCAGTTGAATTTTTTCCGTTTTTCTAAAATATTAGTTCAGCTAGTGCAAGCTTTAGCACTTAAAAATTTTAAATTTACATTAATTGCCAGTGTGTCATCATTTTCTGTAGTTTACATTTCTGCAATGAGATGTCTACGGCTGTCAGTGTGTATCACTGATAGTAGATGGCGCCACCTGTGGCTAACAGGTCATATACGGGAAAAATTCGACGGCTTCAATTAATAGCTGCTGGTCTGGTGTGATGGTAATACACGTCTGGGCGCGATTCCCGGAAGGACGGGTGTTCGAATCCCCGGGCCGCGGTGAGGCAGTTGAATTTTTTCCGTTTTTCTAAAATATTACACACACAACCTTAGAATTTCTTCGTATGCCTAATCGTACATATGAATTTAAAATTTGAAAACACAGTGGTAAGTGGCGGGGTTTGAACTGGTGACCTATCGCATGGCAAGCAACTAGTTTAGTTCTTTATCTTCTGCCAGCGGTAATGTCTTAATTATTTAGGAGTGAGCTCCCCGCAAGTCCGTTGATGACGACAAGGCTACTTCAAGCAATCATTGTAGTAAGATAGAAAATAATTTACGTTAGCCTGGTTTTTGTGGTGTTAATAATAAAATTGCAAAATTCGATTAAGATCAACCTATTCAAAAATATAACTGCACATAGAAATAGACTTTATATCACGGAGGTATCGAACATTCTAATGTATGTAACAATGACAGTTTGAAGTTGCATAAGGTTAGTTTATATTTGTCAGCGTAACTTAACCACATTTTACCTCATCGTATGAAGAATGTAATTTTTTTTTGCAGGATAAACGTCTTAAAGCCCACTTAATTACGTGGGCTTTAAGACGTTTATCATGCAAAAAAAATTGCATACAGTAAGCAAGTGGCAATTGCATACAGTAGTTACTCTAACCAAAACATGGGCTAGGTCTATCAAAATTCGATGAAACTAACCGCAGGAACTGTCCAGACCGTCGATAGTGTTGTTATGATATCGCAAACATACTCCCACGCATTTGTGGATCCGGTTTTTGGCAACCCTGCCGCCTCTGGATTGCATCAAGCAAACAGAGATTACGGTATGACGTCACGGGAATTGGTGTACACTACACACAGGTTTGAGTGGGGAGGCCAGTGAAACACTTCTGGTTAAGTGATTCGCCTTGGAAGTTTGAATGAGATATATATTAATAGAGGTGCTTGTAATCTTCTCTTGATCGAGTTACGGGACCGAGATGCCGAGATATTACTGTTTCAATAATAGCACATCATTTAGGCAAGCTCAAAACGCTCCATACAAAAAGTGACTGAATCGTGACGTCACGCTTCAGTTATTTGTATGCAACGCGCTAGAAATTTGTTCGGCAAGTATACTAAATATTGCGTTTATGAAAAATGGTCTCAAAGCAAAAGTTGTTATTAATTATGTAATTTGAAATATGGTATTGTTTATTTTAATCACTTTTGATATTTTATAATGGACTCGCCCACCCAACTTCAAATGTCTATTATTGCCTCATTTTGTCAGAAATTTTAATTTCAATTTGACTTATGTTATTAATCTGCCTATATCTTACTATTAATTGTGAAATCACATGTAAAATTTGACTTAGGAAACTACCCAATTATATTAATATCTCGCAACAGTACATTTTATTCTGATTCCGAGATAAAGAGTTAAGCACTTGTGTTATTGATATCAGTGCACAAGTGTGCGCGCAAACACAAGTGCACTCTCTATTCCCTTACTCTCATAATTCGGTGCGAGGGCAATCCGACATCAATGATGAGACATCGGGCGCAAGACCACCGCCTTGACGTGACATCTGAGACACGAGCGTGCATCCACCAACTTACTGACCTCTGGGCTGAGTAATTTCATAACAAAAAAGACATTCAAAATTTTGACCTCTCCCCAGACTCGAACCGGTCACCTCTTGGTCCACATTCAAACAATTTTTTTTCCTAACCGACTAACGAAGATGGCTTGGAGGAGCCTTGTCATCATCACCGGGCTTGCGGGGAGCGGATGGCTCTCACCCCTAACAAACATTCAAACAATGTTTGTTTGCATTAGTTTGTGTTACTGCAATCCCTTGCGTTGGGCATTCGGACGTCTTGGTATGCATTTGTGGTTGCACATTCATCCGAGATAAACTGCATTTGATATGGGCCGGGAATACCGTTGCGTTTAGACCCCGGTCAGCTCAGATGCCGATACACAAACAGAATGATCGGACAATACATACGTATAGATATATGTGCTTACTATTACCGACGGAATCCCTTAGAGAAGTGGCAGATTACGTAGAGCGATAAATTTCTAATAAAGTTCTGAATGCGCTCGATGTATACTTATTCGATACATACATAAAATCACGCCTTTTTCCCAGAGGGGTAGGCAGAGATCACTTCCTGCCATGTGCTACGGTCCTGGCACACCACTTTCGCTTGTTCCAGATCCATCAACCTCTTCATGCATGCTCATTCGATTCCTTACAGTGAGTCGTGCCTTGTTAAAAAACTATACATATTTTACTGAAGATATCCAATGGCCAGTAAATAAAAATTGTGAATACGATCGAACAAGATTTAACAACATTTGAGCGAAAGAAAACTGCATGAATGGATTAAGACCAAAAAGAATTAGATTCCTGTTAAAGAAATATTGTAATAAATGTTTATGGCGGCCACTGATGTTCTTAAATAAGATAATATGTATTACTAAAGGTGTCAGATAGTCGGTCATTATCCATTCAGAATATAAACAGTTATTGCGTTTGATTTTAAATTGTCTATAATCATCCATTATTGAACAATATTTGAAACTTGTTGCGTTGTATGCATAAAATATCCACAAGTTGTGTAGACCCGGAAATACTACGAGAATTTGTATAATTTATGCGCTTTTATACAAAAAGACGATTCACTATTGTTTGGTAGCATCTGTGCTTCTGGGCTTTAAAAAGAATAATGTTGACACATTTTAGAATAAAACATGTTTAGCGTGTATTGAGACGTCGTTATTATGCAGTTTTGCATGTAATACTTAAAGGTGGTCAAAAAGTAAAAAGCGAATTGACTAAGTTGCGATTTCACTCGCGTGTACAATTTCGTGAAACGTGTTAAAAAGATTGGGCTAACATGTCGTACGACAAAAGCCTTTAAATTAATAAAGATTATAAAAAAAAACTTTGTAAATCCTTAACTAGTGACCCGCCCTCGCTTCGCTTCGGTTATATAATACACCAAAAAACCCTTCCTCTTAATCCCTCTATCTATTAAAAAAACCCAGAGCTTTAAAGGTTTAAGCATAAATTGGGACATTCAGACGCGGGAAGCGACTTTGCATTGCATACATGTAGTGATACTTAGCATTTTCTAAACATTCTTCAGCTATGTTTGCAGTATGTAATGTGCAAGTGTATTCATGCAATATCACCACCAAATTAATATACCATGCAACTGCAAGTAAATAAGAAAATAAACACCTCGTAAAATGATAATTATCCCCGTCTGCTTCTACTCACATCAAATCCAATATGGCCCCATCTCAATCAATGTCTTGGACATGAGTGGAGCTAATACATGCGATCACATCCATGCATGCTGTCGTGTTATTTTTAAACTTAATCCCATTTTGGGTTTAAATGGTCTAATGGCAGCCATGTTTTGTAGCAGCTGATTAAAGTGTTGATAGTATCAACAAATGTTGTGGCGTTTCGATTACGATTTTATTTCTATTAGTTCGTTGGTTTTGATCCTTAATGATATTATTAATGCGACAGTAACTCTGTATGTTTTTAAAAATTTTACGGTATAACTGCTGAATAAATTAAAATTATTTTTGGTACACAGATAGTCTAGACGGAGAAAGTAAATAATAATATGCTACTTTTTAATATACTTCGCTTTAAGGTTACAATAATGTTTTACTTAAAAGGCGTCGATAGCCGAGTGGTTAAGGCCGTTGCCTGTCATGAGAGAGGACGCTAGTTCAAACCTAAATAAATAATTTAGTTATAATAGTAAAACGATAATTTGTTTTGTACAAATAAATCCTTTTAGCACGCATTCAATATATTATTCATCTTTCAATTATTATTCATCTTTCATCAAATATTTTATTGTACTCTGTAGAAGGTTACGTCTACAAATTTTAGAGATGGAAATTTAAGAAACTTTTCTTACAACCTTAGAAATTGTTCCAATCTCTCTTTCAATGTTGGCATTTCTTAATTAGCAGAATTCGAGCCCATTTTTGGGATCCGTATCTTAAAAGGAAAATCCGAACCAGCATTGTTGTTTGTCTGTCAGTCCGAAATTGTGGAGGGTAGAGTTAAAATTAATATTAAACATCCATATTTTTTTACTCCTTGAAGCTGTAAGGAAATAGAGCTTGTAAGTTACCGAAATTAAAACACGCATTTAATTTTATGATTATTTTTATAACGGTTTATTTTGCACATAGTCACAGAAAGATTTTAAAGAAATCCTTTAGGGGTGAGCCGTCCGCTCCCCCGCAAGTCCGAAGATGATGACAAGGCTACTCCAAGCAATCTTGGTCAGTTAGGAAAAAATCCTAAAATGTTAGATAATTCATTTACACAAAAAAAATTGTATAACTGTGATAGTGTTCAAGTAATAACACAGTTTAATCATAAATTTGTCTGGAATCCTCGGTGCACGAATCCGACTCGCGCTTGACCGCTCTTATAAATAAGTAGATTAAGCCTAAAGATGTTGAGCTGGTATGAAAACTTTACGATGTAATCATTTTGACGGGAACATGGGTAGGAAAGGTGTGGATCGATGATTATTTGTGTTATCGTCAAATTGATCTGATGGAGTAGATTCGTCGGAAAGTAATTTATTGATTACGAGACGGGTGTAGGTGGAAATTGTGCCATTCTGAAAGCTTTTGAGAGTATGACTTTGTCTGCGTGAAATCAGAAGTAAAACATTACTCCCTTATAGCGAAGTCGGTTATAAAGTAAATTATATAATTTTTCAGGCTCTATGTTGTCTGTGTGTCAAATTTTATTTAAATCGATGTCGTAGTTTTGACGTGAAAGCTTAACAGATAGGCATATTCTGCTTAGCATTATATATTTGGTAAGGAAATACAAGCTCTTTTACCTTTAGTTAAGGTTCAGAATTAAAAACACCTGCACAAATTTTCGAATGTAAGCGTAGCTTAAATTGTCCGATATTCAACAGTTGAATTCGTTAGATAGAGGGTAGGGGTAAAAGCCATCCGCTCCCTCGCAAGTCCGGTGATGATGATGAGGTTACACCAAGCCATCATCGTATGTCAGATAAAAAATTGATGGAAAAAAATAAATATTTAGTTAATAACCGAAGTTCCTCTTTAGATTTCCCTACGAAACTAGTGCAAAGTGGAATTCAATGAAACTACACAAAATATTGTTGCTTTTAAAAAATCTTCATCAAGCTCAAGAATCCTTTTAAAGCCGGATAAGCGGGATTTCCACTTAAGATGTCGACGCGAAAGCCAAGTCCCTACAGTCTGAAAGGGAATGGACAACAAGCAGCCATTTTGTACAAATGACGTCGCATTTGTACAAATCCGTTTGACCGGGGAGCTGTAATGGGGGTTCAATTATGCAAGGGTGCATCTTCGGTGCACTTCTGGGGGGGCGGCATGGTTGGGTAGCTCCGGGGACATTGGCAGGGATGTAGTGACCTTATATCTTTTAAGGGGGATGTTTGTATCTTTATTTGTGTAGGTTTTGGGAAATTTGTTTGAGTATTCGACTGTTGTTTGTATTATTATCCGTGACAACTTGTCTTTGATTCAGAATGATGTATGTGATCTTGAGAGATATTTATTTATATCCAATCGGGGAAATCCATAAAAGTTTACAAAGCACTGCAAGTTAATTTATTATCTGTCTGTTCTATCCAGTGGTTTTTTGAATAAAAAAGTCACAACTATTCAATCTTTTACATTTATAAATTATATTATTTTTGGAAAACTTAAACTTTGACCTAACCCTGAACTCCTACCTATTAGGCTAGGCTTAGTATGAAAAACGAGTACCAAATCCTCTACTTAGACAAATCAATCCGGCTCGAAGGACCATTAAATTAAACAAACTGAAAAACTCGAATCTCTCTTGCGATCCCTTTCAAAGGTTCCCGACACACGTCATATGACACTCGGAGACCCGAAAGGGCCAGTCGTAAAGTTAATTCAACTAATCTGATTTGAAAGGGTTCGTGAACCTGATGTTTCTTTCAAAAGCTTTTAAAGTCCGACAGCCCTAGTTAGGGTATTGGACTTAGGGATGGGCTGTGACAGTTTGGACTAGACTGGTATTGAATCGACCGATTTGAAACTGGTTCGGAGTATTGCGGATTTTGAGTTCGTCGCATGATTTTTTCTCAAACGGTTTATTAAGAAATGAAGTAATCGCAATAAATATGTGATACTACGGACTAAAAAATACCGATTCATTTGTCTCTTTTATCTTGGTTTATTTTTTAGGAAATACAAAATAACGAAGAAAAATATCGTCCTTTTCAACAAGTTTTTTGTTACTGCTTTACAGTCACATATAAGCATGAAGTATATGATACAAAAATGAAAAGAAAGGAAACGTTTATTCAGTGACAACAGAAATAACTTATACTAATAATAATAAATAATAAAATACAACATTTTTTTAAACATGGTCAAAGAGAGGCTATGTAAATCAATTAATGCACAAGCATTGTTGTAGTCATTGTACATTGATTGCCTAAATTAGTCTGCCATTATTTCGTACTAATTTAATAAAACTCTTCATGTGATCACATCACTAGCATTAGAAGTCCGACAGCCCTACTTAGGTTCGAGTGTTTTCGTTTGGATTACTCCGAGTTACGGATTCCACGATACCCAAACGTTGCGATGTTGTTTTGAGATGCTACTTGTGATCTTCA
Source organism: Maruca vitrata (assembly GCA_039566165.1). Taxonomy (NCBI): domain Eukaryota; kingdom Metazoa; phylum Arthropoda; class Insecta; order Lepidoptera; family Crambidae; genus Maruca; species Maruca vitrata. The sequence goes on from CM076940.1 coordinate 604,210, forward strand.
GTTGGAATGTTGTTATGCAACAACTCGGATGTATGAGGATTAATGATGGATTCTGTTCAGAATGCAGGATGATGAGCTTAGAAGATATGATACTTACTTTGGCGTCGTGGTTAGTGACGCTTGTCGGCGGTTCCAAGAGTCGTAGGTTCGATTCCCACTCGGGACAAATATTTGTGTGAGGAACAGGTGTTTGTTGTGATCATGTATTTAAGCATGTATTTATAAATAAGTAAGTAATGTATATCAGTCTCTGACGCCCATAGTACAAGGTACTGCTTAGTTTGGGGTCAGATGACCGTGTGTGGAAATGTCCCAGATATATATTTATTTCTTTATTTATTGGTTTTTAATCTTAGGGTGAGCGACTGCGTTGTGGGTCTACCTGGTGTCAAATGTTAAATGGCCAATTAAGAGTTCTCGCGCACGAAAAATACCCTACCTTTATAATCATAAAACCTTATGTTTTAAGAGAGCGACCCTTAAGTAATATTTTTTTTTCTACTTTAAGCATTTTTTGTTATAGCTGTAAGAGAAACACATACATTTTGTTAAAATATCAACGGTCTACCTATTGAGGTTGATGAGCTTGAGCTGTGGCTGATCGACGTACAGACAGACAATGGTGGCCTACTAATAGAGTTCCGCTGGCATCCTAAGATCCGTGAGGGTTAGAGACCAGGCCAGGGCGCCTTGTCTTGTATATCACGGTTCCATTGTTGTCGTCTGATATTTCACAAAATAACATGTGTGAAATCTTCAGAATAATAATGAAAAAGATAATAATGTGTTTGTAACATTATTACTAACAGCCATCGCAATTCTAGCCACGACCCGTGCGATAGCCTTGAACTGAAATCTAGTCTAGTATTCAAATTTGGTCTAGACTCATTCAAGATTCATATTTCCCATTACGATAATGATTCGGAGAAATACGGCTTGTTCTAACACGGAGTTCGGATTCAATTTGATTAATGAAGAGTATTAGCGAGGGATAAGACGTTTATTAGGGTTCAGTAAGTCAAAACGACAAAAACGGAAATCTTAATAAAATCTCTCTGTCCGTTTGTCTGTGAAGATGTTTTTTCTTAGAAGCGCACAGTAGTAAGCAATACAGATATGATTTTTTTTTATGATAAGTGGCCGTGTGGTCCACAAAAACAATAGACCATATTGAGCCTGTTGAACTCATTATATAGACCTCATGTGTGATTATAGTTCGAATATTATACCGTATGCGGTCTCTTGAATCTGTAAACAATTAGTCTATTATAAAATGCAAATTTTATTCACCCTTCTGTATTTCTCCACTCTATGTCACGAAATTACTCTTATCTATACTAAGCGACAAGTTGATCCCTCCATTGTCTTAGTCTCGTTAGAAAGGAGTTACGGCCTAATATTAGAATCTAATTATAACTTATTCGCCAAGTAATTAGTCATGGCTTTCTAATCCTCCTGAATATCTGCTGGCCTCGGATCAAGTATGGCCGGTGTGACTCATCTAGATAGAATTTAAGTCGATAGTATGGATTATGTTACTGCAAACTGATAATGTGACGTCTGGATATCGATATTAATGAATTGCTTTTGCGATGTGTCGGTCAATCAATTCGTAATATGAAGATGAACTGGACTTGGAACTGTTTTTATTCGGCGAAATCATATTTAGATGATGACATGATCATATATTTCTTCTTTATGTTACTATATAATTTTCGCAATAATTTACGATCTATTCATATCAAGTCGTAAAACGAAAACGCTCTAATTGCCTAAAGAACGTCCCCTCAATCCCTGAATCACATCAACGTAAATAACCTCAAAACATTAATAGTACATTAAAATTCACTCCGCGTCCCGGGGCGAAATAACAAGATTTCATATTAAATCGTGCATAAATCACATTTCGCGATGTACCGCTCTGTAAAACTGATGTAGACGTGTGTTTACTGTGTCCACTTGATGCGACGCATCTGTTTTTCCGTAATAACTAGTCACCGGGAATGCTCTAACGAAATAGTTCGAATCGTCTCTCCAAAACAAACACACCGCTCCCGGCTGCATAACTAATTGTCGCTAGGAACATCCGTGGACACTTTTAGATTGTACATTCATATTTATTTGACTTCACCCACTTATGTGGACGTTTATTGCAGGTGAATTTAACGGTTATTTATCTCGCTTGCCAATCTTAAATTAGAATAATCCGCGGACGATTTTATGGTGTTCATTGTGCGAAGGCGGGAAGGGATAATTAATGTGTGGTTGAAGCACTAGATTCAGATAGAAATGGGCCTGATTTAATTACTCGGTTGCCGGCCATTTGGACTGTGAAATTTGCCCTGTCGCAGGTTGTTAGTCATTCACTTTTATTTATGTCGTGATTTGCAGCGAAGTGAGTGATTTTAGTTCTCGGTAGCTTAGAATGTTGTTGCTGATCGGGCGAATGTTTTTTAACATAATAAGTAGACTCATTTCTTTATCATCTTAGGGTGCTTCATTTAGAGTGGATATTTCATATCTACCTATCCTTTTCGCATTTTACAAGAACCTCTCACAAATGTTAAGAGTTTTTTTTTGTGACAGTTGAATGCGTCTATCCCAAAGGACAATGGGCATTTTGGGCTAAAATAAAAATCGCGTGGCAGTCTCAAATTTCAACTGCATATCATAGTTCGTGTCATAAATAAAAACTTATTATATGGCAGTTACTTCGAGTCATGGTTAGATATAGAAATATAGAGTGATGAAGATTGTTATATTTCATTAACGTATTATTACATAACTATTTTATTTTGATAATTGTGTAAAAGCAAACAGCGGTTTTTTATTTAAATAGGATAATTCAGAATTACAATAAACCTGCGCCTACGAAAAGTGACATTTTTTTCTATAGTTTAAACTCGTCTGACGGAATCACCCAGCCACGGCACGATACCAAGATGAAATTCGATTACCTGCTGCGTTTTTAGACACTATTATTATAGACGAGTAAGTTTTTTTATAAAAAAAGGATTTTTTTAAAAATATTAAACTAACAAGATAACCTCACTCCACCTGATGATAAGCGGTAGTGAGATCCAAAAATGAGGACAACAGGCACAATAGCCTTTCGCACTCACCCTGAAAGCCCGCTTAAAGAGGAGACCACTGCTGCGGCAACAACGAGACAAGGCGTGGAGTCTCGCATTGGTATTGAGCTGTGCGGGTCCGAGCTGGCCAGTCCGCCAGACGGAAGGGCCTCCGTTTCTACGGGTATCCCTGGCCGGCGGGCTGACCCACTCCGCCCGCACAATACCGCCGCTAAGACTCCACTGGTCCGGCGCTTGCCGCAACAATGGTCCCCCCTGGCTCCGGTTCGTACAGTGCTGATCCCGAAACGCGACCTGACCGAGAGAGGCCAGAGTCACTTGGCGGGTTTTACGCAACTGTATGGTGGTAACAGCAACCGGTCGACAAAACTTCTTTGGACGTTTTTATATTGTACCTTTTGTATGTGATTGTATTTATCATAATAAAATCTTAAAATATGCTCGTTTTTTTATTTTCTTGTAAACCTTTGAAAATATTAGACTTTTTAATAGTTATAATATACACTTAACAATAGGAATATTATAAAAATAAAACAATTTTTGCATTGAATCATCGAAATATACAAAGACAACAATATTCGATATCTCCTAAACTAACCGGTATATGCTCACGATTTTTTTTTTAAATAGTGTAGTTTAATAGTGCCTCGCAAGATATACTGATTCCGGAGACTGCCACTCAATTTCAAAAATAGACCAAGCTCCATACATTTTTGCCCATTGTCCTTTCATCTGTATCGGCTCAGCAGATTGAGCTTTCAATAATGAGTACGTGTTATCGGTCATCAACTTGTAATTATGTAGGTACGTGGCAGTAGAGTAGGTACATACAGTCTCTGTACTAAGTACCTATAAAGTTCCTGTGTGTTGTTTAAAGTTGTAAGTAGCATTACCAAGAACGTAACGTTCTGATAATTTGGTTGGACGTCTTTTTATAGGTTTCTAAGACAGTTTAAATTTCCCAAGGGGCAGAGCTCAGACTTGTGTCGGGTCTAGATACAGAGTTTTAGTGTCACGGGAATTGTTGGGAATTTTTGTAGTATTTTACGATTTCACTGAGAATAGATGGGTACAGACTAAAGGTATTGAAGTATAGCTAGCTGGTTGATTAGTTAATAAATGAATTCCTTCCCAATATAATTTTTTGGTATTTTTTTAATTGATTATTTAATAGATTATATTATTAATAATAATAATAAAATTTTAAGGAGACGTTTTTTTCACCTTCTAAGAAAATTATACTTACTATGGCTGATGTTTGTTATTCGAACTGAATAAAGAAAAATGTTAATGATTTTTGTTTTAACTCTGCAAGATTTCATTTTGCGTGGTTCTTCGCTAACTTAATCGACTAATTCTAGGTACTCTGTAATTGATTTTGGTACTACAAATAACTATCTGAATTCTTGCTCGAATTCGTACGAGTATATGAGGGGAAGTCGTATAATGGGAAGGTGTACCAGTATTTTTTAAAGTGCGACAATTATCAAGCAACGAAAGGGCCATACAACTTAATAACGTTTTAATAACCGTTTTTATTTTCCTTTCTCGCGCCCTAACGAAGCATTATCTTATTATAAACCGTTCCGGGGCAAATATAGGCGCGTTTAGTCGCGGAAATAGGCCATTAGCCAGGCCGGGTCACGCCACAGCCACTGGGGCGAATGTGCACAGTTAATAGGACAAATGTAAGGGAGAAAACAATGTTTAAGAACGCCCTAAGTGATGAACAATCAACAAACATCGATGTTCAAAATAGCTAGCGACAACAATATTATTTAGGCCGTCCTTTGTTTATTTTTTGAACTAAGAGAACAGTTTACTGTTTTTTATTATTATGTATTATCAATTTCGGACAAAATTATCGGGTGATCAGTTGTGACAAACCTTACTTTAGTATATAAGTTTATGGTGAGATAACTCATAATTAATAGGTATATTATGAACAACTACTTAGGTTTTAGGTGACTAAGGATCAAAATAATGTTGTCTCTCTTATACCAAAGCCTAGTTAAGAATGAAATTTGGTACTTACACATTCTAAGTTCTATGAGCTTTAGAAAGGACATGGGTTTTTTAACCAGTCAGAGCTGGAGAGCTTCATGTTTTCGGGGTTAACGATTTGTGAATGTGATTTGAATGACGTTCTTTATATCTATTAAAAGTTTTGCTTTTACTCCTAATGCAATCATTAGAACATTTATCATCTATACTAATATTATAAAGCTGAAGAGTTTGTTTGTTTGAACGTATCTCAGGATCTACTGTTTCCGTTTCGCTGGCTCAGCCAGTCAATTATACGATTTAACATCGCTCATAAAGCCTACTATCGAAATACTTCGTTACAATACTGAAAAGCGCCATTCATTCGCAAATCGGTCGCGGTTAAGAGAAAAATCCAACGTGAATGTTTCAAATCAATCGGCCGCCCATTGTATGGCGATTAAATCTATTGTAAAGCGATTCGGAAACGATTGTGAAACGATTCCGAATTGGTACGTGAGCAATGTTGGAACTCTTTCCGAGTGTTCCTGCCGTGGTGTGAGGCATATTAGCAGTCGAATGTACCGTGTAGTTACTTATTTTTAGTCGACCTGGAAGCCAAAAGTTTTGAATTAAAGTCGATAGTCGATTTTTATTGTTTCTGGCTGATTGATTACGATATTGGCTTGGAGGAGCCTTGTCATCATCACCGGACTTGCGAAGTAGGTGATATATCTTGAAAGATACAGTAAGTAGCTTAAGCATTTATAATTTTAAACTATCATGGTCACACACATTATAAAACTGAAAATGTGCGTCATATTCAGCGCTTTACAGTTTTCTGAAGCTTGTGATGCAGACGTCAGAAACTTAAATAGAGATAAACCCACCTACACACGGAACAACCGCCGATATTCATAATGAAATTGATCCCTGATGGGGGTTGAACCCACGACTTATAGTGCACGTGGCCGGGATCACCACAAATACGCCATCGTGTCTGTAGAACACTAGGCGTTAAAACAGATTTGTTTAAATTTAATAGACCACGGAACGTTAAAAAGTTAACCATCCATCTTTAAACTCATTGAAAAGCAAAATCCCTCGCTAAAACAGCTCGGTATATTAATTAAAAAAATCACTTACGCCATCAAAGTTGCTGAATGAGAGAGAAAAATCTTATCCAACCAACATCTGTGCTGGACAGGGCAAGACAAATTGCCCCGGTCATACGACGCTGTGCCGGGAACATGATGAAATTGAGCATTAAACAGGCAAAATACCCCTTTTAAAAAAGTAACTTAATCACCCCCCCCCCCCCCACTTATAGGGCCGAGGGCTGAATATGAGCACTTTTCAGTTGTTTGAATAACATATATAAAAATCAAGCATCAGAAAATAAGTGACCTGAATTAATTTTTTCATAGCTTTAAAGCGTCTGTAAGGTAAAACCGCCGACCGCATGTGTCTGGGAGTAATGAAACCTGATTTTTAATGATATTGTGTGAAATATATGTCAGAATTTAAGTGACGTGAGCAGTGTTTCTATGTACCTTGATTGGTTGATATCTGAAAAATGGCCGTCTGGTCAAGGTAGCAACTAGTCATATGATGATAGTACACCCCACCACTACTCAATCGTATATATTTTGTCCATTAGAAAATAAGTGATGTCTGGCAGCTCTGGGATCTTCCTCTATGACCTCTGTGGGAAACGTGAAATTTCATTGTAAATTGACAGTGCGACAGTGGTATTCGAAATTTAAAAGGGTGTTTTGTTGTTGGTACCTACTTAGCCCTTTAAATAAGGTTCTCGCTACCTTAATGTTAATACGTACACAAGTGTGAAAAGCTTCGATGGACGAGTGGTTAAGATCGTTGCTTGCCATGCAAGACGTCGCCAGTTCAAACCCCGCCACGTACCACTGTGTTTTTCGAAATTGAAATTCATATATGTACGATTATTCGAAGCTTTAACCGTGAAGGAAAACATCGTAGGGAAACCTGCACATCAACGAAGAAATAATTGGGATGTGTAAGTCAACCAACTCGCACTTGGCCAGGTGGTTGACTAAGGCCTTATCGCCCTAATTTAGAGTGGGCCCGTGCCCCAGCATTGGGGACGTGTATGGGGTAATGATGATGACTTCAGGTCCGAAACCAACGATAATGTTCGACAATCTGGGCCTCAGTAGTGGTTTGTAAGCACAAATCAATTTTGTGAGTTTACCTAGATGTTGTTAGTACAGTATGTTATGCTAAAATCTAGCATGAATAATTAATTAGTAGATACATAGTAATATCCATTATGATCCTAATTAGTTAAAAGGCACACCCCACTACTATCATAAATTTCAATATAACATTAACTTTTTTCATTGGTTGAATCTAGTCTAGTATTGTATTGTGCTTTTTTTCAAAGTATAAGTAATATTTACAAAAATAATGGCGTAGCAACGCGAGCATTATTAAATTGAGAACTTATATTTATCAAGCCTTTTGAATTTAGCAAATAATACGATGTTTTGTGTACTTTTTTCTCGTTCAGAACACATTTCTATCGATAATGTCAAAATTTTGTTAGCATCTGTAATTGTTACTTCTTGTATTCCTACGAATCCTTACTCCTTAGAGATTAAATATATTTATAGAATACCTTTTTAGGAGTATTCCTACGAAACCGCACAAAAGCTTGTTTTGCTTTTTACTTTTATGACGAAAATATACATAGAGATATGTACTTATTTCTCTTTGTGGGTAATAATCTTATTTGCTCGGTTAATGTAAATATTGTTATATATAATCCCTTGTGATTTTTATGTCTGTTACTACTCAGAGCACATCGGAAAGCATATTAAGCCTTTGGTCCTGCGTCTTATCCTTGCCAAGAAGGAAAAAGTTGGGGTGAAAATCTTATGACCTGGCCTGAGAGAGACAGGCCCTTCCAGTATTTGTACATTTTGTACCAGAAATATTTACGTGGGTACGGAGTTTATATATTAAGTAGGGATTTGTTAGTAACTAACATTAAATATTCCACAACAAAACATGTTAAAAAACGATGGCCGAGTGGTAAAGGTGTGAGAGGTCGTCAGTTCAAATCCCGCCTCGTACCACTCTGTCCTCAAATTTAAAATTCATATGTACGATTATTCGACCCCCATAATGGTGAAGGAATAACATCGTGAGGAAATCTGTACACCTGTGAAGAATTTCTAATGGTCCAAGATCCCAGAGCTGCCAGACATCACTTATTTTCTAATGGACAAAATATATACGATTGAGTAGTGTTGGGGTGTACTATCATCATATGACTAGTTGCTACCTTGACCAGACGGCCATTTTTCAGATATCAACCAATCAAGGTACATAGAAACACTGCTCACCTCACTTAAATTCTGATGGCTGATTTTAACATATATTTCACACAATATCATTAAAAATCAGGATTCATTACTCCCAGACACATGCGGTCGGCGGTTTTACCTTACAGACGCTTTAAAGCTATGAAAAAAATTTTACTTTTACTTATTTTCTGATGCTCGATTTTTATATAATGTTATTCAAACAACTAAAAAGTGCTCATCTGACCGCAATAATTATAGAATTGTACCTTACAAACAATTATATTAGAAAAACTTAACTAAATTCAATTTTTAAAAAAAATCTAAAACAGTTGGGTCTGGTGAATGTTTGGCCCCTTAGATCGGTCTGTCCGTTTGCAAAACGTTTTAAAATAGTTGTTTGAATAACATATATAAAAATCAAGCATCGCAAAATAAGTAAAATTAAGTAAAAGTAAAATTTTTTTCATAGCTTTAAAGCGTCTGTAAGGTAAAACAGCCGACCGCATGTGTCTGGGAGTAATGAAACCTGATTTTTAATGATATTGTGTGAAATATATGTTAAAATCAGCCATCAGAATTTAAGTGAGGTGAGCAGTGTTTCTACGTACCTTGATTGGTTGATATCTGAAAAATGGCCGTCTGGTCAAGGTAGCAACTAGTCATATGATGATAGTACACCCCACCACTACTCAATCGTATATATTTTGTCCATTAGAAAATAAGTGATGTCTGGCGGCTCTGGGATCTTCCTCTATAAGGTTGTGTAGTCGACCAACCCGCGCTTGGCCAGCGTGGTTGACTAAGGCATAATCGCTAGTTGCATTTAGTTTCCTTAGTTTAGGGTAAGCCCGTGCCGCAGCAGTGCAGACGTATATGGGCTGATGATGATGATGATGATGTGTCTCAAAAAGTGGGTGCATATAACATTCTTCTTGTATATTATAATATCTTTGATAAATGGGCATTATTAATTGCGACATCATGCATTGTAGAATCAACATACGAATGAAGATATTAATACAATACAATGTTTACTCCCGCAGATTCAAATCGTTAAGGGATTAGTTGCTACATTGTATTGGAGTTTTATTATAGCGTCCAACGGCCATTTAACTAATTATCAAGAACGCTTCTGGAAATAGCCATGAGCTGGATAATTTCATGAATATTTCACGACTGGATTTGGCACAAATAAGTTTTGGAAGTAGCAGAGCTTTCTGGCTAACTTAAATCAGTGGAGCTATTTTGAAAAGCCTGAATTGCTGAATTTTACGACGTTCTAATGTAACGACTGTAATAGAATTTTTTGTTTTCGACAATTTTTCCGCCGAGTCCGCGTTATGTTGTGGGTATCCCGTAAAACATTACTGCTATATAGAGAAGTCGGTTGAAAAGTAAACCCTATGACCGATCTCAGTCTTTAAACTATATGTGTACCATGTTTGATATAAATAGCTTCAGCAGTATGGACCTGACTTGAAGCGCGACAGACAGACAGACTGGGTGTCTTGTGTGTGGGAAGTAAGGATGCAGATGAGATCTTAAGTTATAATGTGCTGAGTATTTGCCGGATTAACTATACACTCTACAGTATGCGTGATCACTACATAGTATAAAGCGAAGACGCTACCCGTGTCTGTCTGTATGTATGTATGTATGCTTAAATCGTTAAAACTACGCAAAAGTCGCGTGATTCAAGAGGCTGAGAAGGTTTTTATGTAATACTAGCTTTCCGCCCGCGACTTCGTCCGCGTAGAGACGTTTAACGGGTAAAACATTACTTCCTTATAGCGCAGTCGGTTAAAAAGTAGCCTATAACCTTTTCTAGGCTCTGGACTATATCTGTAACAAATTTCATTTAAATCGGTCCAGTACTCTATGCGTGAAAGCGTAACAGACAGACAGACAGAGTTACTTTCGGATTTATAATATTAGTAAGGATATGCCCAAAGCGAAGCGAGGGCGGGTCACTTGTAGAACTTAAAATAAAGATGAAAATACTAATTTATTTTTGTTTGTTTCAGGTATGTTTGAAAGTAATTTAATATAACCAAAGAACCTGGTATGGAAACTCGATTGAAAAAGCGTGTAAGTTATTACGTTTCTCCATTCTATTAAAATTTAATTATGCGTATCGATTTGTTGTTAACATAATGAGACCTACGACGTTGGTTCTGAGTAAAACAATTTTGTTCTACTTAGAAATGGCGATCGATAGTAATTAATTTTGTCTCCTTATATAATGTCGAAGCATATACGGTGTCCGATCAATTTCGGATATGGCGGGCTATGTCAATCAAGTTTAGTCTAAATTCTGAAGGAGATGATTTTAAATAGCACACTTCAATGTAAAGTTAAATAAAGCTTTGACTGAATTACTTAAAGCTTATTTAAGTAGTTTTAAAAAAGCTTAACTTGTTTAAGCGGCGTTAAAATCAAAAATTTCTATATAAATAAACAAATTGAAAAATATTTCGGGCATTTCCACTCACGATCATCTGACCCCAAACTTAGCACAGGTTGTCCTATGAGCGTCAGAGACTGATATAAATATTTATAAATACATAATCACACCCAGACACGAAACCACTGTTCCACCGATCTAATCAATTATAATAAAGTCGTTTTGAAGTTGTACCCACTTCACATAAGCCTAAGTAGAACTAAAAGTCTCACATATAAATCGACGTACGAATTCATCAAATCCTTTCATCTTTAAACAATTATTATTTAAATACTTGGTGGTCGACTTTTATAACTACCACATACAAACAGTTTTTCACAGGTATACTATATCTATATGTACATATACTTACAACTCCCCATCGGCACCGTTGCGTGTCCGTTCCGAGTCGTGTGTGTAAGTAACTCGCCAAATTAACTTACTTACTTTTTAAGTTTCGCCCTCCTTCTTCTACGTTTAAGTTTTCCGACTTGCGAGGCTATAAGGCTTTGGATTCACTAGTCTTAAGAGTTTGTAGTGGGTATTGATTGCTGTGGTACTTAGTTGTCGAGTTGTAACGTACCATGTTATGAGTTAAGAATTGGTAAACCGAGTTACTTTTACAGGTGTCATCATCAACCCTATAATTACTTATCAATTGAAGTAGTATTAAAAAAAGAGTATATTATTATACTTAGTACATACGTACATAAAATTACGCCTTTTTCCCAGAGGGATAGGCAGAGATCACTTCCTGTCATGTGCTACGGTTCTGGCACACCACTTTCGCCTCATGCACAATTCCACATCCATTAACCTCTTCATGCATGCTCGTCGAATAAGAGTGCTTTTGATTTGACCTCTCTTTTAGATTTGACCTCATGAAAGGTCATGAAAGGTCTTTCTAGGTCCCCTGTTGACATCTCCATTTATACTTTCTCTATATATACCCTTCGTTAATCGTCTTTCATTCATCCTCTCAACATGACCAAACCATCTAAGTATGTACTTAGTTTACTTGATAAAAAATAAAGACATTAAAAAACTCAAGCCAGAATTCAAACGATTTTATTCGTGTGAAATTAGTTTTATAAGGAAAAATACGATTTGCTTATGTGGATAGAGTTTCAGCAATCATCCGAATAGTTTACAAACTTGCTGCATACATACATATTTCATACTAGCTTACAAAAAATTAAATAAATATACGTTTAAGAGGTCTTCAGGCCGGGCGTGAAACTGCATCTGATCCGCTTATCATCAGGTGGAGTGAAATTATCCTGAACTTCAATTACATAAAAAGAAAAATGATAGGCTGTATAGTATAAATATTAAATACATTAAAAAACTAAAGAGAACTTTCACGTTCTACGTGTAGGAAACGGCAAAGCGAAAGCTATAGTTGGACTTTCAGTCTAACTGAAAGTTAGACGCGTTAAGTTCAAAGTGCTGGTAAGTTGATTGCGAAGTTGCTAAAAGACTGGTGTCAAGAACAACTTTTACCTATATGTTAGGTCTTGAACGGACCTAAGGCTTAAAATACTAAGAATCAGATTATCCAGATCAATTAGTGTGATCTGTCGATTTTCGTTGATGATATTCCTCAGACTAAAATTAGTCTTTATGGGTCTACACGCGATATTAGGAGTAGCAAATTACATAGCTACTTACTGCCCGACGTTTCGACTGGGTTACACCAATCGTGGTTCGCTCGCGACCTAATTTTTGTGTAATGGAACACAAAAGTCTAAAATCTTACATGACATTCCTTAGAACCAGCTTATTGGCTTATTTTTTGTTTGTATAACAAGACAATAATGATAGTCCTTAATAAAATGTTATTTAGCGTATAAAAATAGAAAAAATATTATGTGTAATTAAATGAGAAGAGATTTGCGCCGATCACTTCAAACATGCCCTTGTATTTACAAAAAATCGTCAAGAATTTCATATGGTAAAACAAAAACATATTAATGCAGCAAATTAAAAAGTTGTTTGCGAAGAAATCTTTGAAAGCCATCAAAGAGCGCGACACAAAGCCGATCTCACAAAACCGTCATAAATTGCCGTTTAAATAACAAGAAGTAATCAAGCGATACATATTTTGCTTACATTGTATCCTATTTGAGAGTCGAAAAATACGCGTTTTTATTCACGACAATTTGAATGTTATCACAACAAAAAGGTTCTAATGAATCATGCCGCCGACACAAAACATTTTATGAACCGACCGCCAAGTTGACATAAAGAATTCCCATTCATCGGGCGATAAAAGCTTGGACTGTATTTAAAAAGGCTAAAACAAAATTGGTGACGTGACACGTATATGATTTATTAATTTTGGTTGTAGCGTGTTAATTAAAGTTAAGGTGAGGGTTTGTTGAAATACTAGGCTTGATATACTCGTAATCGTGTACAATTTAGTAATTTACTTAAATTAATTATGTTATGATGAAAATATGGTACGATCCTAGATTTAAACATTAGCCCATATATGTCCCCCTGCTGAGGCACGGGCCTAACCTAAACAAGGGCGATAGTTCCTTAGTCAACCACGCTGGCCAAGTGCGGGTTGGTCGACTACACAACCTTAGAATTTCTTCGCAGGTGTGCAGGGTTCCTCACGATGTTTTCCTTCACCGCTAAAGCGTCGAATAATCGTACATATGAATTTCATATTACGTAACATAGTGGTAAATGGGGGCGTTTGAACTGGCGATCTCTCGCATTGCAATCAACGACCTTAACCACTCTGCTATCGAAGCTTTTGAACGCAAGAGTTGTTTTGCTTTCTCAGTGTTAGTAAGTAGATGACCAGTTGATTGCGAGTTTGATAAATCGTGTACATTTGCTATTAGTCGTGGAAATTTAAATCCTACCGGGTACAAATATATAAACATCAATTTCTTATCTAAACGTTTTAATAAAAATGCATTCGAAGTATTGCCTTTGACGTCTTAATTAGATTTAATCAGGATAAGATTGATTTGGTCATTTTTAGAATTAATATTTAACATTTGAGTTTTAACCGCTTACATGATTCATAAGCCATAATTGGTCGTTTTAAAAGCTCCAATTGACATAGTAATAGTAGTAAATCATCGATTCTTAACATAAAAGGGGATAATCTTGGGCCAATAAATTAATAACTGTTCTCATTTCATACACTTTTTATTACTCCAGCAATATCTTTATGAAATTAATCATAAATCTCAATTTCAACATAAACGTCACAGATTCAAGTCTAATAAGTTTAGACACCGCCCACTCACGCTTCACTATTAATACGTCTAAATCAAATGCACTGTCTAAATTTAAACTTTGCAGACCCGACTATAAATAGCCTGCATGTCGCTACAACATGGTGATATTAATTCAGCTCTCCTCGACAGATGAAAGACCTTTTGGTTCAAGGAATCTTGAATCATAAGTTTTTTTTTGCCGAGTCCCGGTTTATTAAAGCAAGTTGACTTTGATAGTATTTTATTATGTTTGATCTCTAATTTTGAGTGGCTTAAGAGGGGACTTTAAATGAATACGCTTTTGAGACGAATATGGATATAGCGAGCGGTTTTTATCAAATTTAGGTTTTACATTGGAAGTGTATATTTTGGGCAGTTTTTATTTCTAAATTAAGAAAAGAAGTTTTGCTATCCTTTTTCGGGATGAGATAATGGTTTGTTTTAAATATTGGTGTAGTCAAGTTGTGTATAAATATATTTTGTATTTGGAGGATTTTAGTATATGTTGTAATCATTTGGACGATCTCTAATTTTTTTGTTGAATAAAAATTACCGTAAATATATTCTACCAAATGCCACGCTCAAATTAATATGATATCGAGGAAGATAAATTCGGCGAAATGGATACTTTACCTGCGTTATATGCAGCTGGTTCGTAAAAATATATCACCGCATCTTTAAAGTCGTTCTACAGATTCAATCTAGATATCTAGATTTCTGAAACAAGTTTGACGTTATATTTTAAGAAAATTTATATCTTAGTTTAGAATAAACAAATATACCGTCGTCAATTTAGAAACTAGATCTCTTTTTGGTAATAAAGTTGAAGGCTATTTCGCATTGCTCGTTTTGTGTAAGCGATATTCCGAGAATTCGTTTCATCATACAATTTAATGTTAAAACAAGTGTTGATTAATAATTCAGTTACTGTTTTAACAGATGCTTGAACAATAATACTTTTCTATTTACACAGTATCATTGGCAGTCAATTTCTTGGGTTATTTATTTAATTGCCTTTTAATTGACATGCATATGCAATAAATTACGTTTTAATTTTTTTTTTAAATGCATCAGTTATTGATAGTAACTTTTTATTTTTAAGAACTTAAGCTGAAAATATTAACTTGCGTACTAAGTTTAGGTTATATAATGTAGGTCTTAGATTATTGGTTTATTGTAATCTACATCTTTGTGACCTTGTACAGTTGAATGTTAGTAGTTTTATTTTATTTAGCAGCGAATAGATTTTAGCATTCAGTTGTCCTATTTTCTAGTAAAAGATCAAGAGTGAATTCTCAGTTCTAAGTTAGTTTAGAGTTATTTTACAGGAAATATCGAATAGCTTCGTTAATAACTAGATACCTGAACGCTTTTGGCTTTAGGCCACAACTGAAAATGTATACCCGACACAATGGTTTCTATTTTACGAACTGTTAACCGTATTTTTTATATTTGGGTGCTCTGCTTGAATTAGTTTTGGGAACTATGTATTGATTGTCTGTCAGTCATTCTGTCTATTTACGTACTTCTTTTTGGACAGTTGACATTTTTTATCCTGCTCATAGTTGAGAACGTCAACTTGAATTACTAATATATTTCTTAAAATATGTACTTAAACCTTTCTGTGATCTTCTCTCATTGATAATTGTAATGTAGCCCTGGATTCTTATTTCTTTCTCTACATTTTTTTCTTATTTTACTTTATTTTCTAGACTCTAATGGAAGTCACCCTTCTCTTTATAACTAACCTGTTTTTCTTGTCCCTTTTTCATAAGACGACAAAGTAACGCAGTCATTTAATGTTGGAAGTCTTCCACAGTGCAAATGATTGTAGTAAAATAATGAATTATATCGTTAAATTCATTAACTAATATAATGAATGCGAATGCAAGTCTGTCTGTCTGAAGAACTGATTTAAATGAAATTTGGTGCGTGACTGATAAAATACATAGGCCGCTTTATACTGTCATCGCTATAAGAAACACATGATATGCTTTTTAATATCTCCGCTATTAGAGAGACATATACTGCTTTTGTAATATCTCCGCTATTAAAAGGACATATACTGCTTTTTTAATATTAACGCTATTAGAGAGACATATACTGCTTTTGTAATATCTCCGTTATTAGAAAGACATATACTGCTTTTTTAATAATGCTCTATTAATGAGACATAGGTTTACTGCTCTTTCAATATCTTCACTATTAGAGAGACATATACTGCTTTTCGACTGTCTTCGCTAAAAGAGACTAATGTTTTACTTGACAAACTTTACTTCACTCTGACGGAATCCCGAACAGAAAGCTAGTACTTGAACTATTTGTACGGAACCACAGCACATGAATCCTTGTCCACCTTGTCTGGTTCGTCTATTTCGGCGTACGGAACATCAGTCACTGTGACGGCGGCGGTTGTCATCGGTTGATTTATTAACGTTGAAACTGTCTGTTGGTGAGTTTTTGTTGATGCTACCAATTGGGTATTGGATAGTAGACCGTTCAGGTGTGGTGTATTAAGAGCAATGATGCGTTTCGCGATCCCGGTATCATACGAAATTGACCCATCGCAGGGGTTTTTTTTATGCGGCCGAGTGGTTAAGGTAGTTGCTTTGCTAAGCCAGTTCAAACCTCGCCACGTGCCACTGCTTTTTAGGGTTCCGTAGCCAAAATGGCAAAACGGAACCCTTATAGTTTCGTCATGTCCGTCTGTCCGTCTGTCCGTCTGTCACAGCCGATTTACTCGGAAACTATAAGTACTACAGTGATGAAATTTGATGGGAATATGTGTTGTATGAACCGCTACAAAAATATGACACTAAATAGTAAAAAGAATTGGGGTGGGGCCCCCATACATGTAACTGAGGGATGAAATTTTTTTTCGATGTACATACCCGTGTGGGGTATCAATGGAAAGGTCTTTTAAAATGATATAAAGTTTTCTAAAAACATTTTTCTTAAAGTGAACGGTTTTTGAGATATCAGCTCTCAAAGTCGTAAAAGTATGTCCCCCCTCTATTTTTATAACTACGGGGTATAAAATTCTAAAAAAATAGAGGTGATGCATGCTAATTAACTCTTTCAACGATTTTTGGTTTGATCAAAGTATCTCTTATAGTTTTTGAGATAGGTTGATTTTTATTATATTTGCTGCTACGGAACCCTTTGTGCGCGAGCCCGACTCGCACTTGGCCGGTTTTCTAGTTCAAACGAACGATTATTCGACGCTATAACGGTGAAGGAAAACATCGTGAGGACACGCACCTGGACCTTTTTTCTAACTGACTTACTACGATGATGGCTTAGATTAGCCTTGTCATCATCACCGGACTTGCGAGGCGCTCTGTACCGGATCGGATCAAATGTTTGCGATCCCACGTTTGCGCACTTATAGACTTATATAGAATTGCGATTTGAAGAATGTTGAGCCTCTATCAGTCTACGTGTTAAGAGCAGAATAGTTTAAGGTATATGCGGCAGCATTCTGAAGATTTATCAAGTACTACTAGCGGACGCCTGCGACTTAGTTCGCGTTGAATTGAAACAATTTGAAAACATTTTTGGTTGTATTTTTGTTATTGGTTCCCGATATAGATATACCGACTTATAATATGTCCTGCGCACTTGGCTGATCTCAATTGAGATCGGCCGCCATGGCTGAAATCGGTCGGACGCCTTATTTACTTATACCGACTTTACCTATTTAGTAAAAAGTCGTTATTTTAATATTACAAACAGACACTTCAATTTTATTTAGTTGTGTAGATCAATTATTGAATTGTTGTCTTACTCTATGAAAAAGTGTCACTATCAAAAGATTGATTTTTCTGTAACTTTTAAGAACACTCATTTTTGTCCTAAACAAAGTAATATTACACAACATCACGTACATTAATCCGATTCCTAGCTAAGTTGCTATAAATGCGCTTTAAACGCACAACGACTGTGGTATAAATAATCTAAACATAACAGTAATGATATTTATATATCGGTATTTTGAACTGGCTAATTTGATGTACCCAGGTATTTGTGTTCCAGTAAAAAGTGTTCTTTCACGTTAGCACCGTGGGCAGTAAGTTGTCATCGGTGATTTATTACCATCCAAAAGTCACATGCCGACTTTTTTGTCATTTATTTTAATTGAACCGAAATACCTGTATTGTGCGCTGGAAGCTATTTTCAAATACGTATGACGAGGTAAAAAATGCGTCGGTAAATACGTACGTAGTCTAGTTTTTGACTCTGGCGCTAAAATAAGTTTTTTGACAATTTTTGTTTTCTATTCTACATTTCTAAACTTACTTGACATTTTGGAATGAGTATGGCCACCTCTACGTTATAGAAAATTAGTAAGGATTTACTTATTTCATTAAAATATTCATAAATCTACTAAGTTTCCTCGCGAAGTAAGTTAATCTACATATTTTACATACTGATCTACATATTTGTCACAATGAAAGAAAACACTGATTAAAATCGAACATGATTTACGTTGCTGACACATAAATTCGTCCGAAACCCTCGAAGCGCGAGTGCGTTTCACACTTGACCGTTTTTTTGAAATCACGTAAATAACCCAAAATAGGCTATAAACACACCGTTTCAAAGTGAGAGCAATCGCTAAATGCAGACTCGATCCTATTACCGTAGATCAGATTTCCATCTAGGTGACCTAAATATGAAGCTAGGACGACAAATTAGCCGTTCTCTGCAACGTATCACCGTTTGGCGGGAGGCAGATTGTCGCGATTTGTGATGAGTTAAGTTGTATCTTATGTTAGATGGGTTTGAGGCCATTTTTGAATGTCAAATGTGGGAGCGATTACGGGGTTGGTGTCATAGTGTAGGGAATCGTAGTATAGCATGTTAGTATTAATTAAGTTAATTTTAAAAATCCAAGAGATAGTTAATATCTGCACGAAAGTCTAAATGACGCGCTTTGGGTTGTAGATTAATAGCAAAATGAAAAAATACATATATGTCAAATATTAACACTATGAGACGAGTAGGGGAATTGAGAAATGGGGGAGAAATCGATGAAAATTAAAAAGCAAACTACATAGAAACCTTCAAAATTAGCATTTTTTAAAACCACAAAGTCGTCATCAAGCCAAAGAAATCTCAACCTGCAAATTAGTTCAGTACAAAAAATGTCACTCCTTGTACTCCTGTATTTATTGAGGTCTCTGTCTCACTGTCCCTATCTTTTCCCCGATTATTTTACTTCATATCATATCTCCTTCAATATAAAACAAAAACTATCCATTACTGATATCAATTATTTGCACTGTGCCACCTGACATTGTTGTAGTTATTTTCATTCTCAAATTTACCAACGGACAACGTTGTATGAATTAGTAGCCGATGAGGTGTTTACACAATGTCAATTAATATAATTTATTATCGTAACTAACGCGTTTGTAATATCATGTGTTTTCACAATGACGTCATCAATGTACAGTTTTAATGAATAGGTATCGCGTAGTGGCTGAGTTACGAATTGTGTGTGTTCACTCCAATATCATGAATGGTTTGTTGGTACAAATGGTTTTATATGGAAATTATTTAATTCTATACGTATACTTGAGCTCTTGATAGGTAGGTACTATTGAAACTGTTAACTTACCGTAAATATGCATTTTCAATACATATTTTTGAAAGGGCATGGTTACTTTACCTATTTTATTTTATGTTTCAAAGCTGCAGTGTGCTTTATATTATTCGGTCGTAATACAAAATTTTAATCCGTCAATATTTATCTGTCTTCTTAGTCCTAATGTGTGACATTCATCATCATCATCACCATCAGCCCATTACAGTCCACTGCTGGACATAGGCCTCTCCAAATGCACGCCACTTCTCTCTGTCCTCGGCCACTCGCATCCAGCTCCTACCAGCCGTCCCGCGCAGATCGTCACACCACCTGGCCTGCGGGCGTCCTACACTACGTTTGCCGAGACGCGGTATCCACTCCAGAACTCGTCCACCCCATCGGTCGTCGGTTCTACGGCTGATGTGGCCAGCCCACTGCCACTTCAGCAATATGTGACATTATAAACGACTAAACTTGGATAGAATGCTAGTAACATAAACATTTTAAAGTTTAAAGGTAGCAGATACGTGTTTCGACTATTACCTAGATTAGGATTTAGGAATAAGCAAAGCAATTTGTTACGACTCCAAATAGCAAGAGTTCTCTATACCAAACAGAATAAGACATAACAATGCTCTCTTACAGAATACCCGATTTACCTGCGCAGTGCATTCGGAATGCATTTCGGAATGCACTTTGGAATTACAGAATAAATCCTCGTTGCGACTTTAACGAGTGTTTAAAAATTAACGAGTCTCTTATACGGTTCGCGGGTAATGCATTCTTCATATAAATAAGGGAGATAGATAAATAATGAACTAAAATGTTAATATTGGGGCTAAACGAGTAACTAGGTAAAGTAGCAAAAAATATAGCTATAACATAGTTTTTTTAGACATCTAACATCTTTAGTCTTCCCGTGACCACGAGCTTGAAAGCTTGAAACGTCGGGGCTTGAAATAATTACGTTTAGAAATAAAACTAAGTTTACGGATTAAACTCTCGTGTATTGCTATGTTACACATATTATTTAGAGATTTGACGTTTCGAGCTCTTTACAGCGCTTGTGGCCACGGGCAAGGTTACTTTTAGGTAAGTAGTAAGTAAGTAGTATTTAGCGAGATAAATCTGTAAATTTCGTTTTATTTTACTAATTAGCTATTTAATACTCGACTGAGTAACACCAAACCGAAATTACCTACACATGTAATTATCAACAAAATAATTCATCCACAATCTCAAACGAAATGGAAACATTGAATAACAAACACATAACAAACTACTCCAGCTACCCAGCTACAGTGCATTCGGAATGCGCTTTAGAATTAGAGATAAATAAATCCCCGGTGCAACGGGCGCGGGCTGAATGCAGATGCATTAACGAGCGTTTAAAAATTAACGATTTCACGATTCACTTGGACGCTTGGTACAAAGTGCATTTGTTAGATGCGTCCTTGGAAGGATAAGTTGATGATAATTTAAAGTTGATGTCTCATAGGACTTACTGTGTTTAATCTCATAGAAAATGTAATAAATATACATCGGATTATATGCACTATCAAAATGCCAAAATATGCATGCAAATATGCACTAAAAAAGGGCGAAATATGCACAAAATATGCACAATCAAAAAACCATTAGAATTAACTTTATTTTCACAATACATAATATAGGTAGATACTATTGGTTGTAATTGACTGGCTCGGTGGAACAGTGGTTAGTGACTCAGGTTCAAAACCTACGGTTCCAAGAGTCGTGGGTTCGATTCCCACTCGGGACAAATATTTGTGTGACGAACATCGGTGTTTGTTCCGTGTCTGGGTGTATTATTAAATATATTTAAGTTTATTTGTGTATCTGTTACCGGAAATGTATGTAATCCGTCATTGTATACAATTCCTAGGAAATGTATGTAATTCCTAAAATCGCACGGAAATGTGTGAAATAAATTACACATTACACATTTCCTAGGAAATCTATACATTTCCTAAATAGCAATCGGAAATGTAAAAAAATTAAGATATTAGTGAGTACGCGACAGCGAGACGGAAGGTATTGCTTCGCCTGATCGCGAAGTTCCTTGTAAATTTCCTCTTATTGGTGTAGTTTGGACTAAAACCGATGATGAACTCTATGGTATTGTTACCAAGAACGGTATCTTAAAACAATTATATTGTCGATCTCAGAATAATGAGTGTCCAAAGTTCTTCTTGATGCAAACGATGTACCGAGTACCGAGATTGCACTACGGTCAGTTGCCAACTTGTAATACACTGGAACCGGCCAGGGATTTAAGAAGTGCCTTTGCAATACAAGCTGTGCTACAGCATCATATCTGTGTTTTTAAAATAAGATACTTAAACACGCTTCTATTGGTTCACGTTAAAGTCAAAAATAAATAAAGGTTAAAGTTGTCTCTATTTCTGAGCTGAGGTGTAAACTATGTGCTTTTAATTATTATATTTGATTGCAAAAGCGCGGGGCGCTGGAACAGGTAGGATTTTTAGTATACCATGCTGAGAAATTAAGTTAAGCGATGTTTCAGGAAGCAGGTTACAGAGATCGGTGCTTTAATTAGAGTTGCAGCACGACTAGTAGGAGGCTCTACATTAAACAATCTATTCAAAATACCAGTCAACAGTGGCAAAATATAGAGTTCTTATTCGTGTATTTGTTTACAAGAAAGTCTTTCCTGCTTTTACAATCAAAAATATAATTAAAAGCACATAGTTTACACCCCAGCCCAGAATAGAGACAACTTGAACGACTCGTAATTTATTTTTGACTTTTACGTGCACTATTTAATATAGAGTTTAATAGTGTTTTTTTACACTTTTTAGTATTTGCTCACAGTATTAAAATACCTTTCCAACCAGTCCAAAATAAGGCTATGATACGATCATCCATCATAAAGTTCCAGTTCATATCTTTCGGCTCCATTATCAGATCAGCTCGACAGTACCATATTATTGTATTGTCATCAAAATCACATACGACTGTAAATTTTCATAACCCTCCGATCTTAAGAAGATGTTTCAATTTATTTTCTTACATACATACATACATACATTCCAACCTAATAAAACCAGGTAATAAAAGCAGGACTTTTTGAATTAATAACGTGTTTTACTATAGAAAGCATTTACTTTACACATTTCCTAATACGATTTAGGAATTTTATACAATTCCGAGGAAATGTACACATTTCCTAGGATATCTATGCATTGAATAGTTTTTCAAACAATATTTTATACATTTCCTAAACAGTTTAGGAATTGTACACATTTCCTAGGAATTGTATACAATTCCTTGATTTCATACATTTCCGGTAACATATCCACTGTTGATCCTGATTTCCGTAACACAAGTGCTTAAGCTACTTACCACGGGATCAGATCAATGTATGTGATGTTGTGTAATATTTATTATTTATTATTATTATTATTTTTGTGACAGTATACAATAACATATTTTTCAAGATTTTCTGGCGCAAATTTGTGACGTTTGTCACTTAAAACTAATTTATATGCTGAAAATGATCTTTCAACGTCAAATGACGTCACCGGACAAAACTTACATTTTGGCGCCATTTCTGCCGAGACCTCTTAAGGCAGAATTTGTCCGGTGCCTTTGATAAATGCGCTAACTTTTTTTATTCCTTTGAGACACGGATTTTTATATGCGAGGGCTATGTGTTGATGTGTGGTGTGGGGACGGCGGCGTAGTACAATACAACACGTCTAACACGTATAAATACTAAAATAAGCACTGTCAATGAAAAAGTACCAAAATATGCAATAACGCTATAAAAATAGCATTATATGCATTTGCATATGCAAACATGCAAATGCATATAATCTAGTAATAAATATACATAGTAAAAAGCGTCTATGGCCGAGTGGTTAAGGTTGTTGCATGCGATTCGAGAGGTCGCCAATTCAAACACCGCCACGTACCACTGTGTTTTTCAAATTTGAAATTCACATGTACGATTATTCGACGTGTTAACGGTGAGGGAAAACATCGTGAGGAAACCTGCACACCTACGAAGAAATCCTATAGTTGTGTAGTCGACCAACCCGCACCTGGCCAGCGTGGTTGACTCAGGCCTTATCTCCCTAGTTTAGGGTAGGTCCGTGCCCCAGCAGTGGGCACGTATATAGACTGATGATGATATATAGTTTATGTTATGTTTGTCGCGTGAATACACTTCGTATTAAGTTAATGTTGTATGACAGTTTAGTAGTCCGGTTAATTTAAGACCTACAGCTAATATTGAAAAGACAGTTATATGTTTGACAAATTAAACGACGCTTAAGTACGTAATTTACTCGGTCGATTAAATTAATATACGACTTTTAAATTTGACACCAATTTAATAGGCGAATTCAGCGCCTTATTTCTAATTATTGTTTAAATTATTCCGCCGTTAATCTTGCAAAGTCATTAATTTACATCAAGTTGATAATGAGTTAACGTTTAATACTTATTATAATAAATAACATTTTTAGATTAACATTCTTTTAATAGCTACCATTTGTACTTTTAAGTCGAGAAAAATATCGTGCTTATCGTTCACATGTAAACCTTACAGAAGTTCACCATCCGATGGTGTGAGGGGGTATTAGTAAGAATAGTAAGGATGTACATAATTGACATTCAGACAGAACGTCAATAGGCATGACGAAAGATTTTGAAATCCTATTCCGTAATGCACATACACATCTACTGTTTACATCAAAACCTATGTTTCGGTAATACTTAAACATAACTTTTTGGAAGTTTAAAGCCATTTTTAAAATCATTTTTAAATATCAGCAGTGTCATGGCGTCGTGTGTGACGTAACACTTACGTAAACGTCAAATCTGTTGTTTATAAAGTAAACAAACGTTGCGTATTTCTTGTGATAAAAAAGTAAACACAATACTCTGACTGTCAGTGACTGAACAAAGATGCAGCTAGCGTAATTAAGTGTGACGTCATGCGCTGTGATTAGCGTTTCAGTCAAAATGGTTGACCACAGTTTTTTACTCTTTTATTTTATTGAAAACCTTATTAATCACAATATTTTAAATAAAACTAAATCGGTTTTTTAAATCCTTTGAATGTGTATTTTCCCCTGAAGTTAATAAATCTTTGATTCTTTCATACTGTCGTCACGTCAATTATGTATCCTTACTAATATTATAAATGCAAGTAACTATTGTCTGTTACGCAATCACGCATAGTGTACAGAACCCATTTAAATAAAATTTGGTACAGATATAGTCCAGAGCCTGAGAAAGGACATAGGTTTTTTATCCGACTGCGCTATAAAGAAGTAATTTTTTATCCGTTAAACGTCTCTACGCGGACGGAGTCGCGGGCGGAAAGCTAGTAAAGAATAAATCATTGACCTAATACTATTCGTCGCTTTTACGACATGCTAATTCATACATACATACATAAAATCACGCCTTTTTCCCAGAGGGGTAGGCAGAGATCACTTCCAGCGATCCACTTTTCACCTCTTTGGGAAACGTAACGTGACGGGTTGTGGACCACATCGCCGCCATTCTGCCTTGTGCATTGTTTTAACAAGGTCATTGCGCTCCCACGAGTAGCAAGGATATATGACGGGGGAAGGAATGATTTGGACTGAGTCGATCGTAGCTCGAGGAGCCGGGGTCGCTTACCCGTATACCGTTCACCAAACACCGGACAGATCGTTGTGACTGGTATCCCCTAATTCTCATTTCAATAAAGTCCTATTTATAATCTAAAGTGCTAGTAGCTAGTGTTTTAGATCTGAATCCAAGAACATGATTTGGATATGATCACGACTTCCTGTCATGTGCTATGGTCCTGGTAGTTTTCTTTTTTTATAAAAGGTTAAAATAATGACCACACTCCACATGTGGTAAGCGCTAGTGAGATCTACATATGAGGTCGACAGGCACAAAAGACCATATTGAGCCTGTCGCACTCACCCTGAAGGCTTGCTTAAACGCCGTTTCATGCCCCGCCTGAAGAGCCCGGGATTATGATCCCGGGCTCCCCCCAGGAGGGAGGGGAAACATGAGCTGGAAGGCATTCCATACCTTAATGACACGTGGCAGAAAAGAAGAACTGAACCTCTGAGCGTTGTTTTATTGTACTGTAATATCAAACCAGTTAACGTACTAAGAACAAACTATAGTAACTATATCTAAGAATTGTTTATCTAAATGTCTAGTTTCCATTGTTCAACTAAGAATGCTGTTCGTGTCAAATTGATATCATATCTTAGTCCAAATCACTTGTCAATCTTGATAACGATAAAGGGTTTTATGTTATACTGACTCATTTATTATGTTGACTGGCTTGATGGCGCATTGGATGATGCTACCGTCCCTTGCGTCAAGAGTCGTTGGTTCGATATCCGTCCGCGACAAATATTTTTGAGTATTTTTTTGTGTCTGGGTGTATGTCCTATTTATTGACTGCTTCGTCTATTGGTGGTTAGCGAGAGAGCTAGTTTCGAGTCCCGGATTAATGATATGTGTAAGTTTTTTTTGTCAAGAATTTACTCAGTCCGGAGTTCGGAAGTTGGCAGGTGTGCACCTGCCTTGTCTCGACGGAAAGCACGTTAAACTGGTGGTCCTGGGCCTGATCTTCAGTCACGTTGGATTGCCATCTCAACTAACCTTGAGAGTGAGGGAATTGAGAGTGCACTTGTTCATATTTGTGCACTATAATATGTCCAGGCAAATCAATTGATATCAGTCGCAATGCTTGTTCATATTTGTGCACTATAATATGTCCAGGCAAATCAATTGATATCAGTCGCAATGTCCAAAGAGCTCGGTCTCTTGTTTTTTTTAATTCTCTTAAAATAATTTTAACCCTATATTCACTGGTTTCGATCCAAACTAAACAGTAAACACACTTGTAAAGACCACAGGTTTACATAAATTCCGAACTCAGTAATCACAAGGTCGGTTTATACTGTCAGAGTAATGATGAATCGTTTCTCTCACCCCGGGGTAAAAAGGTTAAAATACAAGTGTTACCAATTGGTGTTTTTAGGGGTTGTTTTGGATCTAATATGCGGTTTGTAGAGAGTTGTATATTATTTGTACAGATTATACGGTAATGAGGCGTAACGTTTTTATTATTCGGCGTTGCTGCGGTAATACGTAAGGTTATCAAGATTAGGGTTATGTTGGTTTCTTTTGGGGTATGGAAACCTTAGTATAAAAAAGCCTTACGCTGTACTCATCGTAGTAACTGATGTCCATTTGTATTGCGTGTAAAACTGATTCGATGTGCTTTGGTTAATCGATAGTCTAGAACCTGAGATAGGATTAAGGCTACTTTTTGACGGACGTGACGGCACGCCCGATTCACGCGGACTGATTCGCGTACAAAAGATATTTATATGAATACTAGCTTTCCGCCCGCGACTTTGTCCGCGTGGAGACGTTTAACGGGTAAAGCATTACTTCTTTATAGCGCAGTCGGTTAAAAAGTAGCCTATATCCTTTTCTAGGCTCTGGACTATACCAAATTTCGTTTAAATCGGTTCAGTACTTTATGCGTGAAAGCGTAACAGACAGACAGGCAGAGTTACTTTCGCATTTATAATATTAGTAAGGATTAGTAAGGATTGTATTCGCATTTACATACAGATACCCTCCCAACAGTGGGATTATATTGATTTCCAAAAAATATCGTATCGTACAGTGAAAATTATCTGATTTACAAACTTAGTCGCAAAAGGCATTACGATTAAACAACATTATGTGTACACCAAAATAACTTCGCAATATCTGTTCAAATATCTGGTGTGTGTATCTAAAACTCAGTAGATTAAAGTCTGCCACCAAATCGTGAATAAATAAATTTCCGTTGAAACAAAAGTTTTCGTATTCACAAATGTGTATATTAAAATGATAAATGTGAGTTCTGTTTATTCTGTAACGTTGAACATGGTATAGGCTATTATGTAAATGAGGTCTAAGTGAGGCCGAAACGTGAATATTACCAATATTAATATATTGTTTTGAGTAGTAATAGTCCTTCTATAACAATAACTTGGTCAATAGGTATTTGTATGCTTATATTATGAAAACTTGTGTTCGTGATTTATTTATTATCTGTTTTTTGTTTCAGGTATGTGAAAAAGTCGTGAGACGACAGGCACAATAGGCCTGCCGCACTCACCCTGAAGTTCAGATTGGATGCCGTTTCAAGCTCCGCCTGAAGGATCTGGGAGTATAAGAGGGAGGGAAATAATGAGCTGGAAGGGGGAGGGGAAGGCAATGTGGCCAGAAAACAAAAAAGTGGAACAGAACTTCTTGGTCCGGGCCAACATTGCCTGCATGGTATGCGTATGGCAGCGCTGTCCAGCACGTGTTGTTCGGGAGTGGAAAGGGGAGGGACTAGTTGAATAATACAATAATTGTTGTGTCAGCGCCATTTTGCCAGTGTATAAAACGTCCTGAATGCAACATTTATGGAAACCTTATGATACTCGTATTTGCCGGTTTAAACTAGGTTCTTATTTTGGAAGTAGGTCAGGTTTTAGTTGGTTCGATTGAACAAACCCTAGCTTCCTGACTCCAAGCTTAGGACTCCTAACATTGATAGAACTCAGGAGCTTAAGATGATCTCGTAAGCTCAAATGTAACCAAGATAACCAACCCATCTTTACTTTATTTCCCAAATTCACCTCGTAAGTGCCATAGCTTCGTCAAAACTCTTTGACGAAATCAAATCGACGATCGCGTTCTACACTCAAACAGTATTTTTCAAAGGGCCAAATTTACAGGGCTTCTTATATCAAAGGTTTAACCTCCTCAATGCGGCCTCCTTGGAATCCCGTGGACTAATTACGCTACTATTAATATGGACCCTTAGTTAAGGGTTTCGTGCGGAAGGCAGAGCGACGGCTAAAGGGTTGGATGCCCTTTTAATGTAGGACGTGAATTTGAATTTAGTGTTGCGCTAGTATCTTAGGGTTAGATATTAGTGTCGGGTTTGATTGGTTTCAAACCATCCAAGTCATCATTCTCCTGCCCTTGTCGAAGTAACGGATGAAATTTTATAACAGTCGGGTTAGGTAGGTTTTTAAAAATATCTCTTGGTAGCATCAAAATAATATATTATTTGTATAGATACCAACGATCTCTTTGATAATCGGATCGTTGAATTTAACATAATTATGTTTTTTGTTGCCTTTTTAAAACAAATACTATAAACAAGAAAAACAACGAGGCTTCCATTCAATAGTTTGATTTTCGCTTATTTTTTGTCCATACTAATAGATGCCGTTGCAACAGGTTGCATTATAACACACTAAATATAATGCATGATGAGTATTAAATTATTATTTAATTAACCTAACGTGACCTAACAAAAAATAATGAAATTTAAATATACAGATACGTCTTTATTTCCCAGCATTACTCCACTGTTTTTTTTTTTCAATCTTACCTACACAATGTGGTTTTACGACACAAACATTATATGTAGATAATATTATTATGTTTGTCTGTGCACCTGTCTAGAACACGGTACCGTTTAGCATATTTTAAAATTCAATTCTACACTAGTATCTCATTCATGCCAGATTTAATGGCAGTTTCTAGTTTTGAACGGTAAAGGTAATAAATTAAAAACTGGTTTTGCATGCGAATTTTGGTTAAGGTGTCTTTTAGAGTGCTGAGTTTTGCATTGGTGTGCTTGAAGCAGGTTGAAAAATCAGAAAATATATATTTTACTTGAGTGACCCGCGAATAGAATATACATTGAACAGTTTAACAGGTGAATTGTGTGTGAATTTCTCCGTCCAATGCCGAACTTACACGTCAATATCGTTTGTCCTACAACCACCCAGATTTGTTCGAACCTACAATATCTGAGCTTTTCTGTAGTTTGAATTTAAACAATGTCATAATGATGAATGTTTTGAAATAATCGGGTTTTGTATATAAATAGGAGCGTTTTAGACGTGTAGTCAAATAAAAGTAATCGCGGTACTGTAAGCAATATTTCTTGTTTGTCTTTACAATTATCTGTATTTGCTAATCTTTAGTCCGTCGATCGAATGACATTATTAGTCACTAAGATTTTAATATTTCCTTTTCATCATTACTATCATCGTTTGCGTCACATAGTGGACCCTCCCTGATCAGCCACTGGATTTTAAAAATATCGGACCCCACGATATTTTTAATGTTTTCACTTAACATGAATATCACGAATAATCACGCTTTTTGAAATTTAATCAGTTTCTGGAATGGCCATCTTATTCCAAGATGGCCGATATCGATCAGCTGTTCGGAAGACGCGTGACGCGACGTGACAGGATAGACAAGGAGTGTTTAAAATGTCACGTTTTTAATAAAGGGCCGAAGCGGACTTCATGTGATATTGTAAAACTGTCATTATTTCGTGTCAATTTTGTGTCCATGTGCCTATTAAAAGCTCCATTGTAAAGGCTTAATAACTAAGCACACAATGTTTTCCAGCTGGGTCTTATTAAATTATGTACTAATTTAAATTGTTTTCCTAACTGACATCCGATGATGGCTTGGAGTGGCCTCGTCGTCATCACCGGACTTGCGGGGTGGCGGGGATTACTCTCAAACATATTTTAAATTTCTACAGATTCCACCAATAGTATGATGTAAGCGAAGTAACTTGACTATCTATCTGTTAAGGTAACTCTGAACCTGATTGAGTACTTTGGCTGCTATTTAACCGACAACGATATGAGTAAGTATTGGTTTAACGCGATATATGATTCGGAAGGAAAGCTATTGGTAATATTAATTCATGTTCATGATTACTTTGTCAACTGTCTTGTCAAAATAACCCAATGACAAATTATTATCGCGCTTTTTCACAAAACAAGTCAATCGATTAAATCAACCTCAGTATTTATTAATTCAAACTGTGGCAATTATTTTCATCAATACTTGTCTTTTTTTAAAGAGTCGAAAGATTTTTTTCTGGGCACATCGTAAATAAGCCTGAAAAGAAAAAAGTTTCACCCGCGAATAACTTCCTGACAAAACGGGGACTACCGTGACATACCCAAATCTAATACCGATATGCTGAAAGCGAATTTCGTGACCACACAATATCCACACAATTAAAAATCACCTTTAAAACCGAGGAAATACGTTTGAAATTTACTTGATGGTTGCTGAAAGTCTGAGTCACGCGTTTCCACGCATGTTTTCATATCGAATATGACTTTAAAAAGAAATGTGATAAAGTTCAAATTCCTTTTAGAATAGATGACCGTTTAAACGATTGCAACTTCAAACTAATATGAGCCTTAGTTTGTTGGCTGTAAGGTTGATAATCGCGTGTAGTATTGTCGGTGTAGTAGAACATTTGCGCTCATTTGTCTCATTTAATGGCCGATCTCTTGATGCCTGTCCGTCTCACGTCCGAAATGGTAGTGTGGCCATGACATTGGCGTTATTATGAAAATAAATAGCTGTTATTATAAATGTTTTGTTTTTATAATTTAAGACGTTTGTGTGCTATTTTGGTTTGCGAGACGACTGATTTGATTGAAGTAGTGTCTTAAATAAACGAAATTAAATGAAGCTAGTTGTCAATGTTTTAATTTTAACGTGTTTGTTATAATATGTTGTGAGCGTTATTGGAAACACTTACTGGCTAATGACAGATGATATGATATCAAGACGAATAACAAATGGCTCAAAATCACGTGTTTTGAAAATTACATTGAAATCTGTGTAAATTACTAAATTGTATAGATTCACTCTTTATTCGTAATGACCCAATTTAGTGAGTGTTTAAAATGTAAAAAGTGCATCTTACATTAAGACCTAGATTGCTGTCAGTGTGAATATTCTAGAACATCAAGAGCAATACAATGATATAGTATATTGATATTAATTCAAGTGACCTGAAGGTCTCTAGCGATCACATATTATTTACAGCATTGGTTTAAAATTATTAACTCTACTTGAGCGGTGGTGTGCCCCGCTCATTGCCTGGCCCCAACGCCAATCTATTTCTACATCCACATTATTATTTGCCGTCTGTCTGTCGCATATCACAAGCGTCACTCGTCTTCTTCTATTCTTATAATATATGGCGTACGAATATATGTATTTATATTATATTGGTAGGATTTATGTTTCTTGGTGAGCGCTACGGTCGTATGGCTTTTGTCTTCGTTAAATAAGATATATATTTTGTGTTTTGGTTGGTCTGTGTACGTACTGATTGTTTGTCTTTCCCTTTTGTGATTTATGTAGGTAATGTTTTCGGAGAGAAAGAGGACTTAATGCCAAATGAATAAGAAATCCAGTGGCGTTGATAGTTACATCATCATCAGCATGGGCTGATGACGTATATGGATACGTCCTCACTGCTGGGGCATGGGACTACCCTAAACTAGGGCGATCAGTCCGCAAGTCAACCACGCTTGCCAAGTGTCCTTCTTATGTGTGATGGTTTTCTCACGATGTTTTCCTATATCGTTAAATCATAGAATAATCGTACATTATGAGTTTTAAGTTTAGAAACTTTATCTTTGAAAAATAAAAAACTAATGTTGATTGATCGTAAAGTTTACATATATTATGTGATTAATACATGTGTTCCTTTATCTCTTTCCAATGCAAATTGTCGTCAATCTCCTGCCTGCCTAGACAGGTAGATATACAGACGTCTATCTCCATTTCTCTGGCCCCACACCCAGACTCAGCTGTCCAGCGCTGCAGTAAATTATGCGTTTGACAAATGTTGCACAATGTCGTTAGGGACAGGAAACGCATCTCCTGGCTCTATGTTAATGAATACTTGTAGTGATTATGTTGTGCTTGCCGAATGCACGGTGAATCTCAATCAACCCTTAACTGGCGTTGAGTTATATATGACAGAGATATATATTAATTAACAAATGCTACGAACATTGTTTCGATTTCGAAGTAATTTGTTTAAGTACCTAATCGATGGCTTATTTGGTAGTCTCGTTGTCTCTTGCAAGCAGGCAGTGGATTCGATTACCACTCTGTATGATGAATACTGATGTTTAAACTGTGTCTGGATGTGTTATTTATCTACTCAAATATTTTCTTGTTGTTTCTGATATACGTAATACAGGTGATTATGTAACTTAGTACGAAATCAGATAAATGTACTTAAGTGATGGAGTAACCGCTAAGACACTAAATTGTGGAGTACAAAAGATTTGTACGGTTTTGTATATCGTCTGCTTAGCGTTATTCATGCTAATTTAATATTTGAAATAAATCGCATTCATGACCCCGCCTGAATGGGGACTTGAACCACCGGTCCTTCCTATATCGCGTCGGCTGCTCTAACCTCTGAGATATCCAGGCGTTTAGTCACCTATGCGTTATTCGTGCTATTCAAAACAGCATTCGTCGCGTCCGCCCTCACATACCAAAGACCCTAATTATATTCCGTTGTAACTAACCAGCATTTAACAATGACAAAACAAACATCACATATCATATCCTTCATCCCTAATTAGTCCCTGACGTCTCCATACCAAACAAATCTCTGTATTCACCAACGTTGCAGACCGTACACACATCATATCGCACGTCAAATTACAGGTACGGTCAGCTAAATTGGACGCACATTCCTTACCAACGTTTACAAATAAGATCCACAACTGACAAAAGTGGGTTAGCTATTTGTGTTACCAAATGTGCAAGCGGAAAAGCGTATGCGAAGAATTTACTTGTAGATATTAGTGCAGTCAAATTTAATCTGTCTTAAGAGATCATACATACATAAAATCACGCCTTTTTACCAGAGGGGTAGGCAGAGATCACTTGCAGCTATCCACTTTTCACCTTTGTGGGAAACGTGACGTGACGGATTGTGGACCACGTCGCCGCCATTCTGCCTTGTGCATTGTTTTAACAAGGTCATTGCGTTCCCACGAGTACCTTGCTACTCGGGACGGGGGAAGGAAAAGGGGAGGAATGGTACTATCGCCGCGGATGATTTGAACTGAGTCGATAGTAGCTCGAGGAGCCGGGGTCGCTTACCCGTATGCCGTTCACCAACCACCGGACAAGTAATTGTGACTGGGATCCCCTGACTTGACAAGAGACAAGAGATCATAGTCTGAAGATGTTGCTAGCATTCCTCATATAATCACGGGCTCTTCAGGCGGGGCGTGAAACGGCATCTTAGCAGGCCTTCAAGGTGACGTCGACTGGCTCATAAGAGTCTATTGTGCTTTTCGACCTCATATGTAGACCTCACTACCTCTTACCATCAGGTAAGCTAGTTAAACCTGAGTCTTTATTTTTAAAAAAATGTGTGAACCATGAAATTGTCGTCGACGTTTTTGAACATGTAATTCGCTCTGTCTTATGTGAGGTAGTGACTTTGTAGAATTAATAATAAACCCCGTATTTGTCAAAATAATGCTGAATCAAATCAGTCCTTTGTCTAAATCCGTCAAGCTTTCGAAGTTATAGGGCCTGTTTAAGAAATAATTTGAGGACCTGCAAGTGATTTCTTTATTGTTACTTTATTATCCAATGTTAAAAAATTTATCCTAGTCTTCCTAAAATAAATAAATAAAAATGGATAAAAAATAAAAGACGTGAACTTATATAAGCTCGAAAAACATTACCCTCTTTCTTCAACAGTCTATTAAAACAATATATAATTTTAAACTGTCATGGTTATGTTACCGGCCAAACCCGATTTCAGGACAAACTAGTTTAGCCTAGTCCAAACTAGTTTGTCCTAAGCCTGTTAGGATAAACCGGTATAGCCTAGTCCAAACTAGTTTGTCCTAAGCCCGTTAGGATAAACCAGTTTAGACTAGGCCAAACTGGTTGATCTTGATATAGATACACACTATCTACCAGTTTATACTAGAGTATAAACTGGTATGGCCTTTTCCAGACATTGTAATATGTCAAGAAAGTCAAAATAAATAGATTATCCAAATAAAATCCTCCGCAATAGGAAAAATAATATTTTTTATAATACTATAATCTTATTTCTTGCTTCTTATAAAGATAGGATAAACCGGTATGGCCTTCTGTTTACAAAAATTAAATTAAAAAATTGTGATAGCATGAAAATTGAAGGAGTTATGGTCAAAAGCTTATCATATTTTTCTCTACTACTATTTGGAGCATTGTGAGAGTACGCAGTATAATTTAGAGACCCAAAACTATTGTATTGTGTAAAATATACATAACTATCTGTGCCCGCGACTTCGTTCGCGTGGAGTATGAGATTTTACATCATAAAGTTTTTGCCCAATAACTCCCGTTCCCGTGCGAATTTTGCAATAGCGCGTTGCAAGTAAGCTTTAAGTTAATTATTTAATACAATAAAAAAAATCAGGCTTTCAAGGGGTAGTTTTCAAGGGTTGAAAGGGGGTTAAAATTTGAAAATTATTATAGCAAATATAAAATATTACTTTCTCTATATTTACACACTAATGTATTTCTTTGTATTTTTTCAATTTAGGGGTTGTTTGCAAGGGTTTTAAGATTTTCAAGGGTTGAAATTATTTTAATATGAGGTCATTGTGTGTGTTAGAAAACACTTCACGACTTCATCACTTACTATAACACATGTTTTTTAACGATTAAAGTTTTTCGATTAAGGTGTTGTTTACACCCTTTAAAAACAATAGGCGCAGTTCAGATCATTTTCACTTTTGAAGTTATATGAGTCTAATTTCAAAATTTCATGCAAATCGGTTTACAGTAAAAAAATATCTTCGCTTCAATGACTGCACTATGCATATTTAGTTTTTAGTAAGCATATTGCGGAGGATTTTATTTGGATAATCAATTTATTTTGACTTTCTTGACATATTTCAATGTCTGGAAAAGGCCATACCAGTTTATCCTAGATAATGCGTATCTATATCAAGATCAATTAGTTTGGCCTAGTCTAAACTGGTTTATCCTAACGGGCTTAGGACAAACTAGTTTGGACTAGGCTATACCGGTTTATCCTAACGGGCTTAGGACAAACTAGTTTGGACTAGGCTAAACTAGTTTGTCCTGAAATCGGGTTTGGCCGGTAACAGTTACACACATTAGAAAACTAAAGTCTATTAAAAACAGATCTGAACTATAATAGTTCAACATTATCTGGTCTCGTCCATTTCGTAACGCGTAGAGTTTAGGGGCCATCCCTCGGAGTGCTTACGAAAACTCGATTTCCATTTGAACAAACAGACACACATTCCGATATCAGTGATAAAGGCAGTACAATAAATTCGTACGGTCTACGGTTAATGGTCTGTTGCGTATCGTTTGTTGATCCCCAATCGGAGTTCGCGTTTGAGTGTAGTGGATGTTTTGTCGATGATCTGGTATTACAAGTATTTGGTTGGTTCTGATATTATTATTTATTTATACATTAATCTGATTCCGTGGTAAGTAGCTTAAGCACATGTGTCATAGATACGATAATTATACTGAATAACACACCCAGACACGGAACAAACACCGATGTTCGTCACACAAATATTTTTCCCGGGTGGGAATCGAATCTACGACTCTTGGAACCGCCAGTAGCGAACCTGGGACACTAGCAACTGTTCCACCGAGCCAGTCAAAGTCAGATTTATGGTGAGTGGTTAAGGACGAGGTTATGCTAGCCATGCGAGAGGTCGCCAGTTCAAACCCGGCCACGTAACACTGTGTTTTTCAAATTTAAAATTCATATTTGTACGGTTATTTGACGCTTTAACGGCGAGGGAAAACATCGTAAGGAAACCGGCATACATAGAAATTCCAAGGTTGTGTTGTTGTGTAGTCGACCAACCCGCAATTGGGTAGCATAGTTGACTAAAGCCTTAATATCGCCCTAGTTTAGGGTAGGCCCGTGCCCCAGAAGTGGGGACGTTTTGTTTCCTGTCTCGGTATGATTATGACGTATTTATAAATATCTATGTATGTATGTATATCAGTATCTGATGCCCATAGTACAAGCTTTGCTTAGTTTGGGGTCAGATGAAATGTCCCAGAAATTTATTTATTTTAAACATTTTAATAAACGAAACAAAAGTCAAATGTCGATCGAAATCAGTATTATCGATACCAGCACAACACGGTCAAACAAAGCGCATTAATCTATTAAACCCCTTATATTCGTTTGCGTGCCGAATGATGAATCGATACATCGATTCGTACTGATCGCGTGTTCTGTATTGTGGAATTAGGGTACCTGTTTAGTCTTATTCGATTTTACTTGTGTACGAATAGACGGTAATAAGATTGTAAATAATAACAGAACGATTTACGTTACGATGTTTTTTTTGTCGGGAAATGTATTTTTATTGCATTGTGAGGTATTGTCGGTTTTCGTGTAATGACCTACTTAACGAGTATGTAATATTATATAGCTTTCTGCACGCGACTCTCCGCGAAGTCGTTTATTTTGTGAAACATTACTACCTTTTTGTAAAGTCGGTTAAGAAATAGTCTATGTTCTGTCAGATGTCTTTGTCCTATCCATTTATTTATTATTAGGATAAGCCAATAAGAGAAATATTGGTACAGATTAATAGAAATAAATAAAAACAACTTAAACTTAAAGCTACAGTGGACAACAATTTAGTTATAAATCTATATTTAAGATAATAATAATAACAATTTGTATATATACTGTACTTACTGTGTACCAAATTTTGCGGTTTTGAAGTGTGTTTTGATCTAATTGATTGTAATCTGTTTTGTGTGCTTTCAAAAGATAAATAAACGATTAATAAATAACAGACACACAGTGTTACTCTCGCGTTTATAATTTTTTTTATATAATAAGCTAACAAGCGAAGAAGACCTCACTCCACCTGATGGTGAGCGGTAGTGAGATCCAAATATGAGGTCGACAGGCACAATAGATCATATTGAGCCTGTCGCACTCACCCTGAAAGCCCGATAAAGAGGAGACCACTGCTGCGGCAACAACGAGACAAGGCGTGGAGTCTCGCATTGGCATTGAGCTGTGCGGGTCGGAGTTGGCCAGTCCGCCGGACGCAAGGGCCCCCGTTTCTACGGGTCTCCCTGGCCGCTCCGCCCGCACAATACCGCCGCTAAGACTCCACTGGTCCGGCGCTTGCCGCAGCAATGGTCCCCCTGGCTCCGGTTCGTACAGTGCTGATCCCGGAACGCGACCTGACCGAGAGAGGACAGATCACTATGCGGGTTTTACGCAACTGTATGGTGGTAACAGCAACCGGTCGACAAAACGTCTCCCACCTGAAAAAATATAAAATATATAATATAATGTTAGTAAAGATACTAAACAACGATGAAATACGACTTTATTTTTACTATACTTGCTTCTGAATGCTACTGCGTAATTTATTTGATAGTCCGTTGAAGTTAGAAATTAGAATTGAATACTTATCATGTAAAAGGTGACTTAACTGATTCAGTGTCCCACAGTCCAAATTGATAGTAGGTCAGTTGGAAATTGAATTTTATTGCGACTGCTTCCCGGGCAGTCTACCGGTTAAAAAGTAATTAGGTCAAAATGCGATCAAATATCTACTTACTCTCCCATATTGAACATACTTAGTACTTTGAGTATACCTATTCAGTATCTTAAATGTTACAGATAAAACTAGTTTTTTATTATAAATGAATAAATAAATAATAAATATTGCATCATCACATACATTGATCCGATCCCGTGGTAAGTAGCTTAAGCACTTGTGTTACGGATATCAGAATCAACAGTAGATACACAAAAAAACTTAAATATATTTAATAATACACCCAGACACGGAACAAACACCGATGTTCGTCACACAAATATTTGTCCCGAGTGGGAATCGAACCCACGACTCTTGGAACCGTAGGTTATGAACCTGAGTCACTAGCCACTGTTCCACCGAGCCAGTCTTTAAAACTAGTTATCTTCATCATTCTCCTGCCCGTGTCCCACGCTGAGTGGGGTCGGCGCAACATGTATACTTTTTTCCACTCGGGCCTGTTATTCGTCAGCTCTGTGTCTACTCCTTTCATTCCCATATCATCTCTCACGCAATCTACCCATGTCTTCTTCGGCCTTTCTCTACTATTACGTCCATATCGAGCTGTAATTATAATATAAGGCGTCCGACCGATTTCAGCCATGGCGGCCGATCTCTATTGACTCAGCCAAGTGCGCAGAACATATTATAGTGCACAAGTGTACGCGCAAACACAAGTGCACTCTCTATTCCCTTACTCTCATAATTCGGTGAGACGGCAATCCGACATGACCGATGAGAGATCAAGCGCAGGACCACCGGCTGAACGTGCTTTCCGAGGCACGGGGGTTCATCCACCAGCTTCCTAACTCCTGGCTGAGTAATTTTATAACAGAAAAACTCAGTAAAATTTTGCCCGACCCCGGACTTCCGGACCCGGGAACCTCTCGGTCCTAACGCAGCACTTGCTCCCAATAGACCAACGAGGCAGTTACGAGCTGTAATTAAAACTGTTACGTCATCCTCAGCCCATATACGTCTCAACTGCCGGGGCACGGGCCTAACCTAAACTAGGGCCGTTAGGCCTTAAATATTTGTCTTTATGGGTCTACACGCGTTAATAGGAGTAGCAAATTACATAGCTACTTATTGCCCGACGTTTCGACTGGGTTACACCAATCGTGGTCGCGAGCGAACTGGCGCT
The DNA here is from genome assembly GCA_039566165.1 of Maruca vitrata. NCBI lineage: Eukaryota > Metazoa > Arthropoda > Insecta > Lepidoptera > Crambidae > Maruca > Maruca vitrata. The sequence continues at coordinate 643,566 of CM076940.1, forward strand.
GCCCGTCTTCGTCTAAAACCGTTAGGCCTTAGTCGGCCACGCTGGCCAAGTGCGGGTTGGTCGTCTACACAACCTTAGAATTTTTTCGTAGGCGTTTTCATTCATCGTGAAAACGACACCTCAAAAAAGTGTAATATTTCTATTCAAAAATTAGGTACATAAAATCGTGTCACATGTGATTGCAACAGAGAAGTAATGGAATTTTTTGGTTCCGCCGTCTTTATCTTTTCATTTTTTTTTGTATGTTTCCAATTCCAAATTAGTTCCTTAGTAACACTTGGTGTGACAACTCGTTTGAACTAGAAAAAACGCGTTCTTACTAAAACTGTAACATATACATGGAATTAACTTATTATAATGTGAAACGTTAACGCCTTCGATTCCGAACACATCCAGGGCTCAAAGTTCAATTTGCTGCTCCCCTACCGTCTGGCACGGCTAATGGAGTTAACCCGTCGTTCCCCACCCCCTAGCTGGGTAACCTCGTTATCCTTCAGTATTTTTGTTACGGATGTCTATAGAAATAAAGGTAAGTTTGTATGTAAAATGTATTGAAAGACTAGTATTACTCGTAGAGAGTAAATTATTATTAATTTTTTTGTTTTTTTTCAAATATTTTTCATTCGAGTTTCTCGTACCCGTCTATTCCGCATCAAGTAACAAGCTAAAAGCTTAAAGCTAACTATAACAACTAGGTATTCAAATTCAAATATTTATTTGCATTCTAAGTGTAGTTACATATGTAGGTGTTATTACAAAAAGTATATAGCACTTAAAACTTAGAAACCTTTTACAGGTATTGCAAACGTACTAAACTATACAATCATAGGGTATTATTTATCAATGTATTTTATTTTATTTTATGAACAGAAAGACACAGAAGAGACAGAGATTCATTAAATAACCAATAAAAAAATTGGAAAGTTCTTGGAAACGAAGCATAGGAAATTAAAATTTTCTTTTATAATTACCCTTTATTTTTTCATTAACATGCAGAGTTTTGAGTAAACTACTTCCTTGAAAGAATTGAGTCCAAAAAGAGAACAATAGGACATAGTTCACATAGTCTAACTTCGCCTGTTTCACAGCCCATCTATTCTGCTAGTCGAAACTAGATACAACAACTTTCCATCCATTATTCATAAATCTTTTGGTTTGACACCAAGAATAGATGTTATAGACACCTTTGACAGTTCCCCTTTCGGCAACACCACTTGGGCTATTCCGATCCGGTCTAGAATAGGGCAATACGTCTAGACGTTTCGTTTTAGTGCTAACTTTGTGCAGTGGTCTAGTTTCGATGATACTCGGGTTATATTTTGATCTGTGTCGGTATGTTTGTTGATTTTGTAGATGCGATGTTTTTTTTTATAAAAGGCTATCAAGATGATCTCACTCCATCTGATGGTAAGCGGAAGCGAGATCCACATATGAGGTCGACAGGCACAATAGACCGTATTGTTAAATTAAATGCCGTTTCACGCGTCGCGTGAAGAGCCCGGGATCATAGGAGAGAGGGAAAACATGAGCTGAAAGGGCATTCCATGCCTTAATGGCACGGGGCAGAAATGAGGAGCTAAACCTCTTAGTCCGAGCCACCAGCGACTGCATTGTATGTGGATGGCAACGCTGTTCAGCACGTGTCTTTCGGGAGTGGAAAGGGGAGGGAGGGAGTGTTATGCACGTTGGTTATTTATGAGGTCACATTTTAAGCTTTGTCGATGTCTCTTTAACAATATAAGCAAGGTGGTGTGATGTAAACTAGTATGTAGCTTTTTAGGGTTACCTACCTAATGGGTGCCGAAGAGACCCTATTAATAACCCTATTAAATAGTCTGAATCAAACCGAATACATGATTTCTTTAATTATCTAAAACTCAATACATATTTCGCATCAATATTTTTTATATTAGTATGGGAGATTTTTTACGTGTTTGTCGATTTTTATAAAACTTTGTATGGAGGTAACTGGCACTCCGAATAGACACCAGCGCCATTTTTTTTTATTTCAACCGCCATGGCGGGCATTGGGGAGGTGAAAATTAGTATGGGAGAACTTTTACGTTTATAGATTTTTATAAAACGTGGTATGGAGGTAGCTGGCTATTTTAATACATCATTGCTACTAAAACCCATTAATATGCGGACAAAGTCGCGGGCGGCCGCTAGTCTTTAATAAAATATGTAATGTAATAGAATGCGAAAAGAGGACATAATATTATCTCGCGGGCAATACACTACTTTAATAAAATGTTGTGTTTCTGCCAGTTTTTATTTGACTTAATTTTTTATTTACTTTGCCAGCGACTTTGTCTGCGTTTCCCCCGTTTTTTTTTCACGTTTTCTATTGTTTTTTTGCTCCTATTGGTCACAGCATGATGTTATACGTATAGCCTAAAGCCTGCGTCGATGAATGCCAGCAAAAAAGTATTTTTCAATCTTCTTCTTCTTATCGTATGGTTAATGAACAACCAGCTGTCAGATCAGATTTTTAAACCGCCCGTAGGCCTCTGACATGGCTATTTTAGATAGTATTTTTCAATTCGGACCAGTAATTCTTGACATTAGCGCATTCAAACAAACAAACTCTTCAGCTTTATAATATTAGTATAGATAAGCAATAATTTTATAAACCGTTAATGACATCTTAATCTTAATAGGTAAAGTATAATTTGCATGCAGTTTTGACGTTGACCGATAACCTATCGCTTTTTAGGTTTTTTTTTTTTTTTTTTATAAAGAGGCTAACAAGATGACCTCACTCCACCTGATGGTAAGCGGTAGTGAGATCCAAATATGAGGTCGACAGGCACAATAGACCATATTGAGCCTGTCGCACTCACCCTGAAAGCCGTGAAAAAGAAGACCACTGCTGCGGCAACAACGAGACAAGGCGTGGAGTCTCGCATTGGTATTGAGCTGTGCGGGTCGGAGTTGGCCAGTCCGCCGGACGGAAGGGCTCCCGTTTCTACGGGTCTCCCAGGCCGGCGGGCTGACCCGCTCCGCCCGCACAATACCGCCGCTAAGACTCCACTGGTCCGGCGCTTGCCGCAACAATGGTCCCCCCTGGCTCCGGTTAGTACAGTGCTGATCCCGGAACGCGACCTGACCAAGAGAGGTCAGAGTCACTTGGCGGGTTTTACACAACTGTATGGTGGTAACAGCAACCGGTCGACAAAATGTCTCCCACCTGAAAAAGGTTGTTTATAATGATTGTTATGTATCCTTTAATGCCAACTGTTCACCTTCAAATTTGGGCCATCCTTTTACATAAACGCCACCCACGCTCTCCTATATATTAGTTATATACTTCTGTATTCCATACGAATCAATGCTCGTAATAATTCGTCGTTTTTGAACTTTATTACTTTTTATAATAGGCTAAGAAGATGACCTCACGCCACCTGTATTTCGATTAAACGGCTAATATAATTGAGATCACGTTTTAGGGTTGAATATTTATAAATTAATGAAGAAAAAATATCAACTAAGATAAGATTAAGATTAATTTTAATTGGTATTAGAGTTTACATTATTTTTTAAGTAACTATTGCTAGCAAGTTGTGACGAACAAAAATTAATGTAGGTCTGTATATTTAGTTTCATCAATATTCTCAGAGTTGAGTTATGGGATGGTAGTAGTCAATTTATGTTTCGAATACCTCTTGAAGAGGAAGACTATATTGTTATATGTTAAGTATCACGCTACGGGTAATCACGAAAAATGAAATACATCTAATTAAATTTAAGTAACGCGTCATTAGGTACAGTAGTATGAATAATGAAATAAAATTTGTATGTTACGATTATAATTACCTACCTATATGTGCTTCCGATTATAACTATATAACTAACAGAAATAAGATTGTCGATAATTATGTACTGTTTCCTTATTTTAAATATTTTCCTTATTCATACAAGTGCAATATTCTTTTTTATCTCATTATAACGTAGTTAGTTTTTTTATGTAACAGCTGGTGTAATCGTCATAATTTTGTTGCAGTACGATTATAAGACAGTACGATTTGCTTTTGTGTAATGCTTTTATCATCTAATACAGGGATGTCCAACTTGATGGGACTCGCGTCCAATAAAAATTACTAAATAAATTAGGGGGCTTCAAAATATTGTAAAAATAAAATAGGATAATTTTTTTTTACTTTGACGCAACAGAATCATCCTCAATTATCCGCCAATTTCGGATGTGTTAAAAAAGATTCTGTGGGCCTTGGTTCTGGTTAGAACTGATATTGTTTTATATGTACCTACATATAATATGTTGGCAAAAAAAAGGATCTTTGTATTTTCAACTACATGTCAAGAGTCAAGAGGCATATCTGTTGAATAAACATGTATTGTACAATGACGCACTCAAAACTAAATATGTAACAATTTTGCATGTAGATCACAGACGCAGAAAATACAAAATCCATTTACAATGCAAACAAATGTCTAAATCCACCCTTAACCTCAATAATTCAAGTATGCCTTGTTTAAACAGTACGCACATTATAAACAAAATCCACAACACTAAATCCACCCAAATCAAATGCGGCTTACCTTAAAATATTCAAACCATTTTGAACCATGCTAAATGGCAGAAATTTCCACCATTTAAATTCACGATTTTGCCGAATCAAACGTTGTAAACTAGGAAAATGCTCAATAAATCATGCGTTGAACAGACAGACAACTTACTACTGTCGGTTAGTAGCGCGGTTTAGGAATATGTGCAGTTTTGGTGGGATGCCAAAATATTTATATTGCCTTATTAAGCTGATGCTTCGATCGTGCGGATCTGGCGAATAATAAATATAAATAAACATCACAATACCTCGGTTTATCTGATTCCGAGATGAGTTGATTAAGCAGATGTGTTACGAAAATCGGAATCCACTGCGGAATACGGAAATATACTTAAATATATAAATAATAACCCTAGCCCTAGTTTAGGGCCCGTGCCCCAGCAGTGGGGACGTATATGGGCTGATGATGGTGATAAAGTAAATAACAGTGTGTGTGTTAAATAACGTTATTTATTAAAGTTTATCACACAAATATTAATCCCGAGTGGGAATCGAACCCACGGTTCCTATCGCAAAAGACAGGCATTACCAAATGGATAATTGAACTGTGTCAAAAAAATAAATGAAGAGATCCCTCAGAGAACCCAAGTGATCGACATAGCTCATCGCATCAGCAAGCTGAAGTGGCAGTGGGCTGGCCACATCAGCCGTAGAACCGACAACCGCTGGGGTAGACGAATTCTGGAGTGGGGACCGCGTCTCGGCAAAAGTAGAGTAGGACGCCCGCAGGCCAGGTGGTGTGACAATCTGCGCAGGACGGCTGGTAGGAGCTGGATGCGAGAAGCCGAAGGGCAGAGCCTTTAGGGAGGCATATGTACAGATTGTCCAGGAGTGGACTGAAATAGGCCGATGCTGATGATAGGCTACTTTTTAACCGACTTCGATTTAAGGAAGTAATTTTTTACGCAATAAACGCGGACTGAAAGCTAGTAATATAATAATTACTTAATAGCTGTTAATCAATAGCGCCCGCTGAACGTTTAAAACAAATGAAATACTAACAGAGAGTGGGAGTTTGATAAATCGCAGGTCGGGTCATCGCGGCTAGTCAGTTGTTAGAGCGGCTGGTCACTGCCATTAATCGTACTGTGGTGTGTGTGTATGAAAAAGACTGAAGAGAGGAAGGTGCATGCAAATGAGATGCGTATGTTAAGATGGATGTGTGGAGTAACAAGGTTGGATAGGATTAGGAATGAATATATAAGGGGAAGTCTGAAAGTTGCACCTATTTTAGAAAAGGTGAGAAGTGCAAGGTTAGCTTGGTACGGGCATGTTATGAGGAGGGAAGAAAGCCATGTAACTAGAAGAGTGATGAGTATGAATGTCAATGGACGTAACGGTAGAGGCAGGCCGAAGAAGACATGGATGGATTGCGTGAGAGATGATATGGGAGTGAAAGGAGTAGACACAGAGCTGACGAATGACAGGCCCGAGTGGAAGAAGTACACATGTTGCGCCGACCCCACTTAGCGTGGGATAAGGGCAGGAGAATGATGATGTTGTGTGTGTGTGTGTGGCTATTTGACTGGCTTTATTGAGCATGATTAGTGCCCCTATATCTGGCGCCAAGAGTCGTGAATTCGATTCCCACTCGGGACAAATATTTATGTGATGGGACATCGGTGTTTGTCTGCTGTTTCTGATATCTGAACAAATTGTTAATTTTAGATGTAATAATAATTTTAAAAAGTAATGAAGTACTCTCGGTAATATTTGTATCTAACAAAAAAAAGTTGCCGCAATCTTAGAATTTCAAAATGAATAAGTTCTGAGAGATTCTCTGAGATCAGATTAGATTTATAGAATTCTGACGCGATCCAATTTGTGTGTGAAAACGCAGGCCCGAGTTAAAGCCTAGTTAACGGCGAAAGTTAAAACAGATAGACATCTAGTCTAGTCTTATGTGTGAACGTTTAAAAATACTAACGGAGAGTGAGAATTTGATGAATAGCAGGTCGAGTCATCGCGGCTAGTCAGTTGTTAGAGCGGCGGGTCACTGCCATTAATCGTACTGTGGTGTGTGTGGCTATTCGTTACTTGTTGGACGAGTTCCAGATGGATTTTTGCGTGGCTAAGCTATAGGCGCGGGGATGGCTTCCTGTCTATGGTTTTCGTTTTTCTCTGAGTGCGTTAATTCTTTTTCTGTTGTTTTTTCGGTCTTATTATGTATATAGTTTTGGCTATTATTCGCCGAGTAAGGCGTCCTCAACAAAAGCACTACGTTACTTTCTAGATTGCTCAATTTTGTATTGTTTTTTTTTTATTTTTTTATTTTTAGTGTTCGTTTCTATCAAGTTGTTACTTGAAAATATTGTCATGTGTAATAACTACATGGTTTGCTTAATTTTACGGTTGAATGTCAAAGTTGGCTTAATAACTCTAAAAATAGGCGTCAAGATAGCACTAATGTATGTATGTATTTTGATTTCTGATAACGTACTTGAAAAGATTTTAGTTTTAACCTTTTAGGTTAAATCGTAACTAAACAGGCAGTCTGATCTCATTTCATGAAAATTTTATTTTGAAAGAAAAAATATACATTATTTTTATATGCCAACCCTGCGTTCAAAACGAACAGTATATTTTGACAATGGCTTGAGTGAAGTCGGCTTATTTGCGCTTTGTACATTATTAGGTCGTGATTAAAGCCATGTCAATCAAAGTTTCGTTGTCTTTGTTCGAAAAATTCGGAAGCGAAACACCGGAAAATGTAATGAAAAGATCATTAAACGTGATTCCGCTTAGAAATCTTTTGAGGTTTGTAGCTGGAAATAACTTGTATTTTTATTTGTTGTTTTATATGCTATTAAAGCTCAAGGTAAATTTAAATTTTGAAAAAATTCGGAGGGTCATGAATGCGTTTTTTTTCTCAAATTTTAAATTTATAACTTGTATTTTTATTAAATGCGTGATATTGAACGCACCAGTAAGTATTACATTTGGTTTTAAGATTGGTGTATTTTATCACATCTTCTTGGTAGAATTAATAATTATATATTAATGCGATTCGTGTGTCCCAATACTGGGCCGAATAATTTGCCATCAACTCGAAAAAAAGATTTGCATATTTCGACCAGATCTTAATGCGTTTTTAACAAGTAATTTTACCTTATCTTTCTTAAAGCATTTAATTCTATGCTTGTCATAAGTAGTATTTAAGAAGACTTGTTGAGATGATTGTGTATTAAAATGAAACGATAGTGTTATCTACAAATAGCTTCCCGTTACTCCGTTGGCGTCGAACAATGCACCCTATTAGCGCAGTCGATAAAAGAGTAGCCTATCCTCTTTTTCGGTCTCTAGACTATCTGTAATCTAAATTTCGTTAAAATCGGTTCAGTAGTTTTAGCTCTAAAGCGCAACAGACGCACAAGTACAATTGAAGAAAAAAATACTTTCGCTTGAATAAATATATTAGTAAGTCAAGTAGTCAATTATCATAAATAGTATAGTATAAGAGTAGTCCAGATTTTGTAGCTTACTGTTACTCTATTCGTACAAATATACCGGAATGTGCATTTTATGACGTCTATTAAAATGTCAGATTGTCGATATTTGCGAGTCGAGGACGGCTGAATTGTATCTTAATATATATTCTAGGAGTGTCTTATGTTTTATGCTTTATTACTATATTACTGTATTGACTGAGTGTATTGTAAGTTTGTTGTTTTGTGATACGTTTCTGACTATGTATTGAAAATTATATTTATTATTGAAAGAAAGCATTTATTGCCATCTTAAATTATGGGAGGCGTACGTCCAGCAGTGGACGGACTTATAGGCTGATGACGATGATGATGATGATGATGATGGTGAACTTAAATGATCGAAAGTGATAGAAATACGTTTACCCGTAAGTTTGAACTGTTTGTAAATAAAGGGTTTCCATAGTTTCCACTTATCTTGGAATGGTGTGATCGATTGATTTGTTATGTGTGATTGATTAATCAATATATTAATTGATTATACAAGAAGGCGACGCAATACAATTGTTCTTTATCAATAACTAGCTTTGCCTTTGCGACTATGTCCGCTAGAAGTCGTTTATGATAAAAAAATATCTGGGATATTTCCTCACCCGGTCATCCGACCCCAAACTAAGCTGAGCTTGTACTATGTGCGTCAGAGACTGATACATAGATATTTATAAATACATATTCACACCCAGACACGGAACAAGCACTGATGGCCAAGTGCGGATTAGTCGACTTCACTATCAAACCTCAGAATTTCCTCGCGATGTTTTCCTTCACCGTAATAAATTAAATTGATATAGGTTAAATAGTTAAAAAATAGGAGGCCTATGTCCAACAATGGACAAACCTTTAGGGTAATGATGATGATGATGATGATGATGATGATAAAATAGTTTTGACGTAAAAGCGCATCAGATAAGAGTCTGTCTCTAGCATTTATAATATTGTAACTTGTAAGAAATATATAATTTTAAACTGTCATGGTTACACACATTAAAAAACTCAAAACCATTAAAACAAAACAACATGGTAAATATCCCGGACACTTTCAGTTTTCTATTGTAAGAAATATGTTTAAATAAAATTTTCAATTCACTTACGTATTTCTATTAATATTGAAGTGACATCAGAAATACTACGATACTCCGTAATTGAATCGAATCGTAACGAAAAGCGTAAATGTCTGAAATCTAAATTGATGCGTATAACACGCGTTTCTTTGTAGATTCTTACAATGTAATTTGGATTCTAATTTGTTAGTGATACGGTTGTTATTATTGATTTGTGAGTTGGTGTTTGGTTTTCACAATGTATTTCTTTTCTTTTTGTTATCATAAATGCATCACCTTGGGTGAATCATGGGTTGGGATGTATAGAAAAAGATTTTTTAATTTAGATTACGCTATTTTTGGATGTTGTATGATTTTACGTTACTCATGTGGCCATGACTGGCATGAAGTTCTTTTAAAGGGTTTTTTTTTGTTCGTTTTTTATTTTTATTAAAACTGTGCCGGTTAGTGAACTTTTTATTAGGTTAGTAGGTATTGTTTATGAGCTTTCGTGACTGCATATTTTCTAGATACCAATCAAATACTGCGATTTGAAGATTGGCAATTACGATTACCCCTGTAGGTATGAATGAAGAAGGAAGGGTTCCGTTATAACCATAATATAAAAAAAAATATGCGAGTTACTCTTTTATTTTATCTACTGCTTTCAGCATATCTTGTTTTAACAATGACAGAAATACATACATCATCTGTGAAACGGTTTATTTTATATATTTATTAAGATTTTTACCTATTGAGTTTGCCAAATTTGATACCTTTGTGACTAAAAAAGGCATACAACGGCATATTAAAAGGGAATCCTAGTAATGCCAGTCACATCAGATATTTAAATTATGATTGGCGCTTAGCGAGAATAGGCGTGACGACTGGGTCAAAATCTTATTATTCCAATTAGTCCGTAAATTAGTTTATACAAAAATATGGGACACATATTTTTTTGTTTTTCAATTGATTGAAAAATGACAAAATTATAGCTTATCAAACTTCTGGAGTGGGGGCTTGTGACGTCACAGCTAGGTAAAAATTGTACCATAACCTGACGTCATACGAAACTTCTAAGCACTATATCTTCATAATTTCTTGTTTGGGAAACAAAATAAAAAATACGAGTACAATATTTTTAAATAATCTAAATTACGGACTAATTATATTTTTTTAGTCCTATCGCCTATTATCCTTGCAGCCATTCATCCGATTATACCTTTTAATTCCCGTACGCGATCTAAATCAATCCTATCTAAACCGCAATGCAAACAAACTAAGAAGTTAAACATAAGAGTGTGGAAGAGTCGTCGGAGCCGATAATATTAGTTTAACGAGGCATTAACTTGTGCGTTACTACATTTTACTGGCGCTAGGGGTGTCGCTGAGGTCGTTATTAAGGTTATTAAAGTAACAATTAGGTTGTTGATCCCCGGTTAATGAGGTCAATGTCAGTGTGTAATCCAGGAGATTAAAAGACGTATTATTAAAGTTCACAATATAATTGTTAGATAGTGAACAGTCAAATTTATTTAAAAGATGAATTGTAAAAATAAATTAGTCCTGCACTTTCGATTACTCTTTATAAACATTTTTAAAGTACGTATGTAGAATAAACACAAGCATTTTTAACATACGTTTTGATTGTTTAATTTAATTTTGGAAATTTTATAGCTTAGTGTCAGGCGGTAATTTACTATGTATTTTTGTTACTGATTTGATCGCGTGTAGAAAAATAAGAAGTGGTATTAAATTTAAAAGCCGCTTATTTTTTTTTTACAATATTCTGAATTAAAAGAATAATATGTAAAAGAAAAGTAAAACGCAACAGCCCTATCGCTCGGCTACCGTTTTTACGCGTAAACGTCAGACGGAGATATATTTTTGTTGTTACGTTTTTTTTTACGACATTTTCTTCTTTATACGCTATCGCTTGGATGACGGCTGTTTTGTTTGATTGCGATTTACGATACTTTTGTTAAAGAAGAAAAAAGTACGCCTAGTATTGTATTGGCCGGGATTTCTTTATTTCTTTTAAACCTGTCTGGATCGGTATCTAGGTATATGACTTCTTGTCATAAAGGTTCTTTGAAATTTCGAACAGGGAATCATTGACGGCGATCACTTATGAAGTAGGTATTTCTAACTCTTTCATAAGCACATATATTATTGTATTAAATATTTTAATTTTACTAGCGACCCGTCCTCTTTTCATACATAAATACATACATAAAATCACGCCTTTTCCCAAAGGGGTAGGCAGAGATCACTTCCAGCGATCCACTTTCTACCTATGTGGGAAATGTGACGTGACGGGTTGTGGACCACGTCGCCGCCATTCTGCCTTGTGCATTGTTTTAACAAGGTCATTGCGTTCCCACGAGTAGCAAGGATATATGACGGGGGAAGGAAAATGGGAGGAAGGATACTATCGCCTCGGATGATTTGGACTGAGTCGATAGTAGCTCGAGGAGCCGGGGTCGCTTACCCGTATACCGTTCACCAACCACCGGACAGATAGTTGTGACTGGTATCCCCTGACTACCCTCTCCTCTTTTTGCTTCAGGTATATTACAAATTATACAACCTTCCTTTTGAATCACTCTTAAATTAAAATCCGTTGCGTTCTTTTAAAGATCTAATCATACATAGGAACGGGCAATGGAAGCGACTTTGTTTTAAACTACGAAGTGATTTGAGACCATCGACAACTTTGGAGTGAATTCGGAAAGGCCGTAAAACAGAGGGCTAAAAAAAAGACAACACAAAAAAGATTATATTATTAATGTCTTGGCTTTCCAAGTTAAACCAGCGCGTATACAAGAATTTGCCAGCTAATTTATTATGATGTTAACATAAGTTATATTATATGTAACACAAACGGATATAAAAACCGACAAGTGGCCGTATTTGAACGAACCATCTCTAAATTACCCGGTTCCAAATAATACCGTTATTTTTTATAGTTCGTATAATATACTATACATGGATTTAATACCTAGATATATGATTTTACGATCAACAAATTCAGACTTTAGTTTATATTGATTTTATCATATTTTATCCATTTCGAAACTAAGGAGAGAATGTTTTAAGCACTTCAATAAATGTCAGTAGCAAGACATTAAGATCTCTAATATCTGGAATAAAATCACTCGGAGAGACCGAGAGCTTACTTTCTTGCTTAGCAAATTTAAAACTTATCCCGAAGGCTTTAAAGTCACATTTCGTTAGTATAGTGTTTGTTATTAAATGTCAATTGCTGAAATTACTGCTCCACTTCTAGATTCGCAAAACTAAGTCCTCATCTTTAATGGCTAAAGTACGTTTTCCCATGAGCGGTAAATGTTTTATTCGTTAGTGCAATGACCATTCCGTACGAACTCTAGTTTTAATGCATTTTGATTGTGTGAGAACAAAATTCTTGACATATTTGTGGAGGAAAATATTGAGAATGAGATATTTTTACGGCACTTGGAAGTTCCTAAGTGGGATTTAGAGATCTTTACCTAATTTGGCGCTATAAAAACTACTTTTATAACTGTGTCTCTCTAACTTTCTCAAACGGCATATTACTGGTTGTGCCAACATTACGTACACTGATATGATCTCGTGTTAAGTAGCTTAAGCACTTGTGTTACTGATAACAGAAACAACAGTGGTATTCACAAACAAACTTAAGTATATAAATAATCCATCCAGATACGGAACTAACACCGTTCCTAACACAAACATTTGTCCCGAGTGGGAATGGACTCTTATCATCATTATCGATCATTATTTTTTTTATTTAATCATCTTATTCCGACTAGCTGTGTCAGCGACTTCGTCCGCATTGCCCCCGTTTTTTACAGATTTTCCATTGTTTCTTTGCTGTGTGATGTTATGTAGCCTTCCTTTATAAATGGTTTATCCAACACAAAAATAGTTCGTACCTAGCTACTAATCTTAGTTTATTAGTATTTAGGGGCGAGAGCCATCGCTTCCCCCCAAGTCGACGAAGCTACTCCAAGCCATCATCGTAAGACAGTAAGTATATGTCGATGGCCGAGTAGTTAAGGTCGTTGCTTGCCAGGTACCAATGTGTTTTTCAAATTTTTAATTCATATGTACCATCATTCGACGCTTTAACGGTGAAGGAAAACATCGTGAGGAAACCAGCACACCTGAGAGTTTTTTCAACGGTGTGTGAAGCCATTTCAGGGGCCTACGGGCGGTTTAAACTCTGACACCAGGTTGTTCATCAACCATACGATAAGAAGAAGAAGTAAGTATATAAGTATTGGTATAGCTAAGCTTTTCAGCGAAAATTATAAATATCCTCACAACTGGAACGAATACCAACAAGTTTGTAAAGTTTCTTTGGAACAATAAGACTTCCGGGCGGCCATCTGTGAATGGGCCGAGTTGGGAATGGAGCGTGGGGCAAGTTGGCGCTGGTATTCCGAGATCGCACCTTTGCAAGACGAATAGTTGTTGAGTATTCGGTATTACGAGGCTGGCTGGTGTGGGGCGATTGAAAGAACGGTTGTCGTCGACAGAAATTGGGTATTGCAGGTATTTGATATTGGATTTGGGTTTTTCGCTTAGTTATTGATGTTTTCGTTTTGGTTCTTTCTTAGCGTTCTACGCCGTCAAATTTATCTACCATTTAAACTGTGGGAAGTAGCTTAAGCACTTGTGTTACGTTCAATTTTTTATCGTTTTACGTACCCAGAAAGAGGCTCGATTCTTTCCTAAACTAGGAATCCTAATTCCTACTACATATATCACTCATGGTACAAGTTTTGCTTAGTTCTGGAGCGGCCATCTGTGAATGGGCCGAGTTGGGAATGGAGCGTGGGCCGAGTTGCCGATGGTATTCCGGGATCGCACCTTTGCGAGACGAATAGTTGTCGAGTATTCGGTATAAAGGGGTTGGTCGGTGCGGGGTGAATGAAAGAACGGTTGTTCTCGACAGAAATTGGGTATTGCAGGTATTTGAAATTAATTTTGGGATTTTCGCTTAGTTTTGGCTCCGTGGAACAGTGGTTTCCAAGAGTCGTGGGTTCGATTCCAACTCGGGACAAATATTTGTGTGTTTAACAACGGTGTTTGTTCCATGTCTGGGTGTGATGTATTTAAATATATATCTAAATATGTATATAACTCATGGTACAAGCTTTGCTTAGAGCTGGATCCGTGTGTTTAAATGTCCCAAATATTTATTTATTTTATATTAGCATTCCGCCCGCGACTCCGTCCACATAGAGACGTTTAACTGGTAAGACATTACTTCTTTATAGCGCAGTCTGTAAAAAAGTAGCCTTTATCCTTCCTCAGGCTTTGGACTATATCTGTACCAAATTTCATTAAAATAGGTTCAGTACTCTATGCGTGATTGCGTAACAGACAGACAGACAGAGTTACTTTCTCATTTATAATATTAGAAATGATGATATTAATAATGATTGTTTTCTGGACGTCGCTTCATCTTGTCATTTATGTTCTCCTTCCGCGAATGACCAAGTTTAGCTCAGCCAGTTTACTAAGAGGCGGGTTTTAATTAATTATGCGAAGAAGCCGATAAGATACCACTTCAAAGGCTCGGTTAGGGTTGAAAATGTCTTTGAACAATGCAGGACGTGAGAATATCTTCCTTGTGTACTTTGTTCCGGAACGAGGTATGTTTGAGTATAATTCGTATAATGATCAGCCCATATGTCCCCTTCACTGCTGGGGCACGGGTCTACCCTAAATTAGGGCGATCAGGCCTTAGTCATACACGCTTGCCATGTGCGGGTTGGTCGATTACATAACCTTATAATTTCTTGGTAGGTGTGCAGGTTTCATCATGCTGTTTTCAAATTTGAAAACACAGAAATACGTGGTAAAACAACAACTAAATCAAATTGAAGTGTCTGTTTGTAATATGAAAATAACGACTTTATGCTAAATGGGTAGAGATAGAAGTAGGAAAGCGGACCCCGGGCTCCGCAAGGATGCAAAACATGAAAACGCGGAGATGATGATGATGATGCTAAATGGGTATGAAACAATTATTAATTCAAATTAATCATAATTCTTAGTTTTTTGAAATTATCGACCTAGTGACGGGAGTAGTAGCCGCTATTTCCAATCCCATACTTCATCTTTACGGGTAGTATTTGTAAGTTACCTTCCTTCCATTGTTTATTTGTTTGACAACCCTGCGAAGATGAACTTGAAGATAAGTAAATCTTATTTAAATTTTGTATAAGGTATTAATACTGCTTTTAAATATTCCTCGGGTTATCCGAATTCTAATCTTATTGAAGATAACTTTTGTGTAAATATATTTTAACGCGCATAGAATTAATGGTGATTATTTTGGTAGAAATTGTTGATTATGTTTGTTGTTTTATGTGAAATGGAGTTGAAACTGTCCATTAATTAACACTTTTATTATTAATGGAATTCGCGCGATATTCTATTTGTTAACGGACTTCAAAAAAAGGAGGAGGTTCTCAATTCGTCTGTAGGTATAATTTTTTTTTTTTTTTTTTTTTTTTTTATGTATGTTCCCCGATATTTTCGTCAATTATAGTCGTGTTTCAAAAATTTTTTGTTGGTTGGATAGAGTTCACTTCCGAGGTGGTCCCATTTTCACCAGTCTCGGATCTGATGATGGGATCCAGGAGAAATCGAGGGCAACCTTCAAATTTTATAGGGACATGTACCGCGTTTTGCATATTATCTGAAGTCATATTGGCATTTGCTTCTGGCTATCATAATCTTATGATGCTGAGCAGATGATGGAAGGTCAACTCCTTAATAGTCTACACTAATATTATAAAGAGGAAATATTTGTATTTTTGTATGTTTGTAATGAATAAACTCAAAAACTACTGGAACGATTGCAATAATTATTACACCATTAGAAAGCTGCATTTTTCAGAAGTAACATAGGCTATATTTTATCCCGGTGCGGGAAGTAGTTCCTCGACGCGGGTGAAACCGCGTGAAACAGCTATTATGAGTAAAAGAATAATTATTTCAATACTGAATACATATTAAGACTACTAGTTATAATATCAGTAGCATTACAGGTGAGCTAAACTATTAGGTTGACCAGTCTAGGATCTGATGATGGGATCCAGGAGAAATCGAGGGCAACCCTCAAATTTTATAGGCACATGTACCGCGTTTTACATATTTTCTGAAGTTATATTGGCATTTGCTTCTGGCAATCATAATGTTATGATGCTGAGCTGATGATGGAAGGTCAACTCCTTAATAGTTGGGAGTAAAGGGATAATTCTTTCAAATCTGTGTACATATTAATACTACTAGTTATAATACCACTAGAATTATAGGTGAGCTGAACTAATAGGGTCCAGTCTAGGATCTGATTATGGGATCCAGGAGAAATCGAGGGCAACCCTTAAATTTTATAGGCACATGTACCACGTTTCTCATTTTTTCTGAAGTTATATTGGCATTGCTTCTTGTAATCATAATGTTATAATGTTGAGCTGATGATGGAAGGTCAACTCCCTAATTGTTTGGAGTAAAAGGATAATTCTTTCAATACTGTATACATATTAAGTCTACTAGTTATAATATCATTAGAATTATAGGTGAACTGAACTAATAGGGTGCTAAAAAATGAACCACTAAAAAGGATGAAAAAAAATTGTAAACAAAAAAAACCGCCTTCAAAAACCCGACTCACTAAAAATTACAAAATAATATAATACGAACATTTATAATCATCTGGGTATGAATTTTATATGTTTTTGAAGGGTGTGCCAATCAAAATTTTGAGGAAAAAGAAGCAATCTGTGCTTGTCTGTATGAAATATAAACGGCACCGCCTTCAAAAACATATGAAATTCATACCCAGATGATTATAAATGTTCGTATTATATTATTTTTGTAATTTTTAGTGAGTCGGGTTTTTGAAGGCGGTTTTTTTTTGTTTACAATTTTTTTTGTAGAATGTTAAGTGCTAATTAGAACATTATGGAATTTTATTTGACTATTAACTCAGTGATACGGACACCGAATTGTGTTATATTAATATTTTTTTCATCCTATTGATATTTTCATAGGATTATAATGTAAATACTAACAATATTGATAACTGCACCGAGTAGAGTATGTATTTTATGCAAGAAGAGGACCTCACAGCAGCTTACTATCAGATTGAGTGAGGTCATTTCGAACGTTGGATATCAAAAAATCATTATCCGTACTTAAGCTTCGCATAAAATACCAGATTTAACACTACGTATAAGGTTTAGAGGTCTTTATCGATTAGTCTTTAAATGTAGTCCCCACTTTTATACCTAACCTAGTCAACATGACTACTAACCGACTTCAAAAAAGAAGACCCTCAGTTCTACCGCTTTTTTGTAACAAACGGCTCTCCCCGCCCTAACTGCCCCTATTGACACACCGACTGAACTTTTCAGTTGAAATCCCGCTCCTAACATTTATCTCGATCGTCGGATTCACAAAATAAAAAGGGCACTAAATTCCAAGCGGTTAAATGCTTTAAATGGTCCGACCGTTCTACGAGTGCACTGGCATCCGCTAGTACATGTGCCATACGAACTTTTAAAAGGTACTTACCGCTGTGTAGTTTCGTATTTTTCAATATTACCTCCCCCCACCTCTCCTCTCATACTGGTTCTCTCCCAAATTTTATGTGTTCTGTACTAGGGACCAATAAAATGGTGAATAAAACCGGCGTAGCACTAAATCTTGAATCACTACCCTCTGGAGTGTGGCATACTGAAGATAGGACCAGTAAGACATCTTTGTAATATTACACAACATAACATACAATGATCTGACCCCATAGTAAGTAGCTTAAGCACTTAAGTAACAGATATCAGAATCAACAGTGGGTACCCAAATATACTTCATTGAATCATTGTACACATGGTGTCTATTGATTCCATGTGTTATTAGTAACTTTTATTGTGGATAATATTCATAAGTTAGACTGCGTTCTACCGCGGTCGCGTCCGTACAATTTGTAGCCTCAATAAGGTGGTATGTTATATCTTCACTTCACTGTCCATATCCCCACTGTGGATCTAAGTATTTACTGTTCGAGCTTGGCTAGTTTACTTCCCGAGTCCGGTGCTAGTGTAAATTCAGTCTGGCGTCGTGTGAGGGAATTAAAAGCGCTACTTACGACGCTATTATATCATTCTCGCATTATAATAACTCTGCTCTGGCTTGCTTGCATGCGAGCTTTTGTGGGAACACTTTGTGACGGAAGTTATGTTTGGACTTTGAACTTGGCTTGTAGAAGGCAATGTATTTTATAGTTGGATGGGGTTGTGTCTGGTCATTGGTACTTACCTTTGTGTTTTAATGGTAATCGTTACTTGCTAATATTATAAAGCTTTACAGTTAGTTTGTTCGTTTGATGAATTTCACGAACTACTGGTTCGAATGGAAGAGTTATTTTTGTGTTGGATAGACCATTTATCGAGAAAATAGGAGCAAAGAAACGGTGGAAAATATTAAAAAAAAAAGGGAGAAAATACGGACGAAATCGATGGTATAGCTAATATCACCTAAGAGTTGAGGATTTTACCCTAAAGACAGGATGTCATAAGCCTTTTGCTTTAATTCAAAAGCAATAAAGCTTTACATTTTCAACAACATCCGTACTAAATTAGTGATCACAACATTTTGAACCTGAATCAATCCACTGAAGACTTTGAAGTCCAAAATAAATTAAGTTCTGTTTTGAGCCAGCGGTCCTCTTTCAACCCATTATTTTAAGCCGCAGCATTCGATTCAAATGTTGAATTGCAAGTGATTTTTTTTTTGTATGTTTGCATACGAAATCGTGTAACTAATTTATTTCTTTTTGTTTCAGGTATGTCTCAACAATTTACGCCTACGTATTGCCATTTAGTGAATTTCTCGTACGCGTCAACCTTTATCATACACATAGAGTAAGTCAATTAAAACATTATCTTCTTTTACCAACGACACTATATTGTAACACTTAAAATGTTCCTCCTTTTTTCTCCTTTATTTTTTTTTTATTCGTGAAGCCGTCGCCATTTTTTTTTCACACATTTACCGAAACAGGCCGAGCGAATCAACAAAGGGCCCCGACGTTTATAGTGTAGATAAGGAGGCGAGTTGTCTGAATAAAACATGGGACACACCGCACTCCCGGCCTCCGGCGGGATTCCCACCTGGGCAGTGTGGCGGTTGGGAATTTGTATTTATTTGGAAAAAATAAAAAAATTATTTTATGCCGCGAACGAATTTGTGTATGATTAGAATATTTGTGTATAATGCGAATTATTAATTCTGGTGGCCATTTAAAAATCAATATTTAAATAAATATTACATAAAATAAAAATAAATGGAAAATAAATGTTTGGAAATAATAATTCTGATTGAGTAGTGAATATCACTACTTAAGTCGGCTTATAATATCAGTACTAACATAGATCATACAAATGAAAATAAAAACAAAAAAATAACTTAAAAAATGAACAAATTAAATAGGAATGCCAACGGTCCACTGAAATTTCCGTACTGATCATATCTTGTACTATGACAATCATTAGTACAGCCACGAAAAAAATCGCGACAACTTTTTTTTATCGTAAAAAGCTACTTACTTTTGTAAAAACGTTTGAGGTAATATCTTTTACCTCGAACAAACTAGGTCTGTAGTGAGTATATCTCTGTTCATACCACCACTGTTGGTAAGTACAGTCAACAGCAAAAGTTGATGATCAATATCCGAAATTCAGTATTAATTAACGCATCGGTAATATGTGGTGTCGTAGACATTGTAAAAATTTGCGGTATGTCACATTTATCTGTTATTTTAAATTAAGAGAGAATGGCATTTTTCCTTGTGATCCTCTACTTTTGCTGTTAACTGTACCAGTAAAAGGGCTATATTGTTTACGGTAGAGATAAGGTTCTCCGCCGCTTGAATTATACATAACTCACCCTGAATATAGGACTTTTAACTGTGTACTCCACGTAGCTAGAGTAAAAAAAAATCATATTTAAGTGAATTAGTAAATTAAAACACATTGGGAAACTGTTGCATATGCCATTATCGCGGGTCAATATAACGCTTGAAATATTGGGAAATCGATAATATAAGGATACAAGGCCAATAACGAAGGCATATTTAGATTTTTTAAAAATATGTATGCGATTGGCACATGGCGCATTTAGTAGTGCCTTCCCCCTGCATCTTGTAGCGTTAGGAGGAGTGGTTTAGATTCGCGTCCGGGACAAATATTGTACGATAAGTGTTTTTATGTTTCCTGTTGTTTGAGTTATTGATCTATTTAAGTATATTTGTTTTTTAATATTCGTATATTAGAAACAATGGCGGTAAAAATACAAATGTATGTCTCTAAATCAGATACAATTATTTTGTTTTTGTTTTCTACTATTTTCTGAATCACTTATATCGTGTGTATGACGTTGTCTGTCATTCCCAGGACGTAAACCTGAGACCTTTCAACCTATATGCAGTTTACAATTAGACCAACGAAGCAATCATTACTCATAAGTTTAACTCACAAATGAATAAAACGATAGTGCGTAAACTCGTGAGTGTAGGAAGTCCACACATTCGACACGGATAAGTCCCGTTTACGACCCGTTTCAACTGACAGCGCAGATTTAAAACCGTTTTCGTGTGCGTTAAAACGACCCGTTTTACTTGTGAGTAATATTGTGTTTATAGTATGATGGAAATGTTATGAGCGCAGTGCGGTTTTGAGTACTAATGATTCATAGAGTCGTAACGTTTTAAAGTTTAAGTGTCTTGTTAATTGGTTGGTGTGGTGGGCTGGCTATGAGTAATTTAACATTATTTGAAACGGTTATTTTACGAACCAGAGAGCCTTCCCCCGCAAGTCCGGTGGTGATACAATGCTACTCCAAGCCATCATCGTATGTCAGTTAGGAAAAAAGGTTCCTAAACATCTATTCAGGCCTTCAGGGTGAGGGCGACTTGCTCAATAGTGTCTATTGTGCCTGTCGACCTCATTTGTATGGACCTCACAACCATTTACCGGAGGTGAAAGATCATACTGAATGCCTTTAAAAAAATGTCAAGGTGTTCTTTTATGTTTTCATTTAAGATTTGTATAATGGAACTAATTAATTATCAAGGATTTACGTAACGCATATGCTATTGGATATTACAAATTTTGAAGTTCACGCACAATAATTTGCAAAAAATACGGTATATATTAAAGAAAAACCAAATATAACGTGCAAGTCAATAAATAGTCATTAGACATGAACATTCGTAACAAATACTCGAAATCAGTCACTTAATTTACAAGAACAAGTCTCGAAAAGGCGATACGAATAAACTCCTCTAACTTCCGATCGGCTTACCACTCGTTAACGCTTCCCGTTTACCGTTTATTTCTTTACATTCCCCTCTCAACGTTTGGCGATGCAAATAAAAATCGGCCAAGTGCGAGTCGGGGTCGCGCATGAAGGGTTTTGTTAAAAAAATCACGTATTTTGTATCCTATTCATACAATCGTCTTATACAAAAACG
This sequence comes from Maruca vitrata, assembly GCA_039566165.1. Classification (NCBI taxonomy): domain Eukaryota; kingdom Metazoa; phylum Arthropoda; class Insecta; order Lepidoptera; family Crambidae; genus Maruca; species Maruca vitrata. Next base: position 665,230 of record CM076940.1, read on the forward strand.
TGATTTTGTGTGGAGTGTACAATCTATATTATTAGTTTTATTTTGTTATTAGTATTTTTTTTTATAAAAAGCCTCTCAGGCGATCGGAAGGTCCACATACGAGATCGACAGGCACAATAGACCTTATTGAGCCTTTTGACACCCTATTTATGTTGTTTTGGCAACAGAAATACGTAATGTAAAAAATGCAAATTTTAATTGTCAAACTATCGCGATTTTTGCGATACACGTTTGATGACGGACGAACAGATAGACAGAGGGATGAACGGACAGTCTTATTAATAGTCCGGTTTTTACCCTTCGAGTGCGGAACCATAAGAAAGTTAGTCTTTGGAATAAGCACATTTTAAATAAGTAGTGCTAAACGGAACGGAGAGGAGTAATCACCAATAACGTCGATTTAAGTTGAACGGATGAGTTGGGTGGTGTTGGGGTGGTGTGCGCTTTTTTGTTGGTTTCTCAGGATAGTCCTGTTAGGGGATGGATTTTTGTTTTTGTATAGGATATTCTGGGGATTGTCTACATTTAAACGTAGTTATGACATAAATAAGTAAGTGACCAAACCGTAAAAACGTATTTGCCGGTGCTCCGTACAATTTATTCATAATTTGTGCTTTGACCAACTAATCGTGCTTCATTCATAGCATTACGAACTTGTGATTGTGTTGCCCGGTTTTTTACAGACCAAGGACTTTGTTTTAACGATTAATTTAATCATTTTTGCTTGGTAAAAATTTGTGATTTCATCCGTGACTTAAAAAAAGTGACAGTGACAGCGCTTTGTTTACAGTTGCACTTAGCCATAGACAATTTGCGTTCGGATACGCAAACAGTGTTGTTATCCTACAACTCTAGTCCATCATAGACGCCAGCGCCCTCTACACTTCGCGGCTGCACCTCGTGAATAGTTGCCGTTTATTTGATTGTGTCTTTGCGACTTCCTTCCAATGGCACCTACCGGAAATAAGTGCACTGGGTGTCGTCACGTCATATCTAGCAAGGAATTCTTGGTATGCTCTGTTTGTGCATCAAAATATGATCTTTTATGTGCAAATATTGGTATTAAAAAATTTTACTTGATGGGCCAGGACCAGAGACAGAATTGGAAATGTTTAGAATGTCATAGCAAGCTTCCAAAATATGATAATACTAACACACCACTGCGCCAGCCGACCCAATCCACTCAACAGGGTTCTGGTGATGGCAGCTGCCTGGATGACTCCAGGCCTGATGCGGGTAATGTTACTCTCAGAGCACGGCAACAGGGTCAACAGTCACAGACAATATCAGACTGCCGATACGTTACTGAAGATTCTCTCCGTAGAATACTTGTCGAGGAACTTTCACATATGATTGAGGGCAAGATTAACAAGCTGGTTACCGTTCAGCTTAAATCTATAAATGAACGCATATCGGAATTCGGCGAATCTTTTGCGTTTTTTAATAAACAATACGAAGAAATGAAGTCAGAGCTAAGTGAAAAATCTACACAAATACTGGGACTTCAGAAAGATAATGAGACCCTGAAATCTAATGTTAACGACCTCTCCCAGAGACTTCGCCTAGCTGAACAAAATATGAGGGAGTCCAACCTGGAAATCAACGGGATTCCTGAACACAAATCAGAAAACCTACCTACTGTAATTGCTCAGATAGCTGCCACTGTTGATTGTGAAGTTCAAGATGAAGATGTGTATCAGGTCACACGAGTGGCTAAATTGAATAAGGAGGGTGATCGACCTCGCACCGTTATCGTCAAGCTACGCAGCCCCCGTCATCGTGACGCTTTGCTTGCCGCCGTGGCGAAATTCAACAAGAAGAATCCTAATGGGAAACTTTCTACTCAACATCTTGGCATTTCAGGCACGCCTAAGCCCGTGTTTGTGTGTGAGCACCTGTCACCAGCAAACAAGTCTCTACACGCTGCAGCTCGACTGAAGGCTAAGCAAGAAGCTTTCAAATTTACTTGGGTTCGCAACGGACGTGTCTACGTTCGTCGAGATGAGTACAGCCCAGCCATCTTTATTCGGAATTCGGAGAGTCTTGACTTGATTGCCTCGACTCAGAAGTCCTGAGAGGCCCAGCAAAAGATGCGTTAGAACTGTACTACCAGAATGTGCGTGGTCTTAGAACCAAAACTAGTGATGTGTATAAGAACATTCTTTCTAATAATTACGATATTATAGTGTTTACTGAGACGTGGTTGAACTCTAGCGTAAGTAGTAGTGAAATTTTCGATATAAGGTACAAGGTCTATAGAAGAGATCGTGAATCTTCGAAATCTAATAAGATGGATGGTGGAGGAACTTTGATCGCTGTATCGCGAAATATACCATCAGTTAGAATCGAGCAATGGGAAACTAGCGCTGAGGACCTATGGGTATCAGTCCGGGTTAAGTTGGGCAATGTAATGTCTGACATTGTCATATGTGCAGTATATCTTCCTCCACCAGTCAAATTGGATACTCTAAATTGTTTTTTAAATAATGTTGATGATGTTGTAAGCCTTACTAATAATAATTTAATATTGGTTGGTGATTTCAACTTAGGTTTTGTAGATTGGAATAGAGGTAACGACAACGTTAATCAGATGATACCTTCGAATTATAACAACACTATGGGCTGTGCATTTGTTGACTTTATGTCACTTAATAACTTAATTCAGATAAACAACATACCGAATAGTGACGGCCGATATTTGGATCTTGTATTAAGCAACCTACCATTGGCGTATCGGAACCTCTGGATATTTTAAGTAAGCTGGATTGTAGACATCCTAACTTGTTGATCTCATTAGAATGTTCAAATGCTACCTACCTTGAGCCTGCAGCTCGGTCCGACTTCAATTTTTATAAGGCAAATTATGACAAGATTTTTTCTGAACTGGAGTGTATTGATTGGAATACTAAGTTTGAATCATGCAAAAACAACAACGAAATGGTTTCAAAATTTTATGACGAACTGTATCTAATAATTGAAAAATGTGTACCGAAGCACCAACCTAAAACATCTAAATATCCTAAATGGTTTAGTCGAAACCTCATTAAATTACTATCCGAAAAAAACAAATTGCGCAAAAAATTCCGAAAATACTGTAATCCTAGAGATGGGTTAGAATTTGAAATATTAAGAACTCGCTGTCATAAACTTATAGACAAATGTTACTTTGACTACAAAAAAAATTTAGAGAACAATATATCAAAAGACATAAAATCATTTTGGCGTTATATCAAGGATAAGCGTGAAAATAAGTCAACTCTTCCCTCTAAAATGCATTTAAATGATTCAACCGGTGTTTCTGGTACTGAGATAGCTAGCCTTTTTGCGGAGCATTTCGCGTCTATGTTCACCTTGGATTCTCCCACTCCCGATCTCGGTTCTGGCGATACGACGTCGTCGAACTTATCTAACATACAATTTTCTGTGTCAGATATCTCCGACGCGATTAAAAAACTCGATGTGCGTAAGGGCCCTGGTCCAGATAAGATACCTCCCCTGTTTTTTAAGCGTTGTAGACTTTATTTGTCACTCCCATTAACTTTAATCTTTAACCGATCACTTCAAGATGGTGTATTTCCTATTGAGTGGAAAAAAGCTAAAATAATACCCATTTATAAGAAAGGCGATGCCAATGACATTAAAAACTACCGCCCTATTTCCATTCTCTCTACATTATCAAAATTGTTCGAGTCCTTGATTCATTCTATACTGTGCAAGCATGTTGATAAATCTTTGTCTGAGTTTCAGCACGGTTTTCGGAAAGGGCGTTCAACCCAGACTAACCTGGTGGCATTTCTTTCTGAAGTCGCGCAGAAGGTTGACAAGGGAACTCAGATAGATGCCATATACACCGACTTTGCCAGCGCATTTGACAAAGTCAATCATTCAATTCTTTTAAAAAAGCTATATCTGAAGGGCGTGTGTGGCACTTTCCTTCAATGGTTTGGATCTTACCTTAGTATGAGACCTCAGATCGTCGTTGTCGGTGGATGTGAGTCAAAGATATACCATGCTTCATCAGGTGTCCCACAGGGCTCCCACTTGGGGCCTGTACTTTTTCTCATATTTATTGATGACATAGCTGCGCATATAAAACATTGCAATTTTGGACTGTTCGCGGACGATTTAAAATATATAGACCCGTTTACTCCTTGGACGATGTCAACCTTATCCAGGAAGATTTAAATAACATCTACAACTGGTGTGAAATGAACGGTATGACTCTGAATGTAAGTAAGTGTTATCATATTAAATTCACCAGGAAGAAGAAACTCTTATCTTCCACATATCACATTAACAAGGTATCATTGGCAGAGGTTTATGAAATTAGGGACTTGGGTGTTACAATAGATAGACAGCTTAAGTTCTCCTCTCACGTAAACAACATTGTAACAAAATCAGCTAAAATGTTAGGATTCTTAAGAAGAAACACCAAAGAATTTAGGTTATCTTGTACCCATAAAATCTTATATAATGCCCTTGTTCGGAGCAACTTGGAATATGCCAGTGTGGCTTGGAACCCAGCGTATACCGTTCACTCCCAGCGCTTGGAAAGTATTCAGCGCGCGTTCACGAGACACCTTGCGTTTGTTTCTCCGGGTATATCGCGCAGATCACCATACAACCTTAGATTGTCGTTTTTCGAAATTAATACACTTCGACAGCGTCGAATTACCCAGGACCTCGTATTTTTGCACAGACTGATCAACGGAGACCTGAAGTGCCAAGAGTTGCTTCAATTCGTGAAGCTATCAGTACCGGCTCGCTTACCTCGTCATTCAATCAAAAAGATATTCGCTTTACCTCCAGCCAGAACTAATTTGGGTCATCACGCTCCTATGGCCAGATGTTGTGGGACATACAATGAACTTCACCTGAAGGACATTGATATTTTTTTCGACTCATTGCCTAGCTACAGGCGAAAGTTGTTAAATTTATTAAATGATAGGTAGCATACTTCAATTAATCTCTATTATAATGTTGTTATTGTTTCTATAATTTTATTAAGTGTTTTTGTTTCTTTTTATTTTATCTTTTGTGTTTTTACGTAGATTTTTATCAACGTTGTGTACACCTCTAAAGGGTATATATATAAGACCTGTACTTTATTTAAGCATTTTTGTATTTTTTTCATATGTATACTGTTGGTGTACCTTTTTTAATAAATAAATAAATAATTATGTTCCATCTGAGAGAGAAGTGGCGTTCATATGAGGAGGCCTTAGGGGGAGGGATCTTAGCGTAATAAACAATATTTTGCTGTCACTTATATTAAATAGGAAATATTAAATTCAATTGTTTAAAATACATTATAATATTCCTTTTAAATGCATACGGCTTTTTTGATAGTTTCTGCCCTTACACTGATTAAAACACTGCTGCTGTCATCACAACTACTTTACATACTTAAATTAATTCTCGTTAAATGAAACATTTAAAAATTGGAGCATGAATAAGCTCAACAATTTAAGCATCAGTTTATATTCTAGCACCATTGGTACTTGGACCGATATTTCAAGTGTAAGACATTTTCTAGATCATATCAAATATCTTAATCCCATTTTGTAGTCCTACTTTTTCCACATACCATGGTCACCCCACAAAACTGTTGAAATTGAGTAGTATTTTTGTTATCTAACTTTTTAAGCTCTCGCTAGGGCGTTTAAACGATTATTAAGATGAAAATTTTCACTCAGTACACTTTGGGTCGTGTGTTTCCCCATTCTCCCCTTTTCCCCTCCATCCCCTTTTTACCCCGGTCTCCCCATCGCGATATCGGACCGGGGTTACTTTTATAGCGCTTATTTATGGGCTTTGGATATAGATAAATAATTTTACTCATCCTCAGGAAAAAGGTTGGTTCCTATAAAGGTCATGGTACACAATACACATGTCGACTTAGTAATGGGAGCGAGCGGTATCGTTCGTCTTCCGATCTGTTAGAGGTAAATGACGGAAATAGGAGCCGACAAGTTGTTTACAATGTACTTGTTACCTTTTTAGGTTGTAACTGCCTCGCTGGTCTATTGGTTGCAAGCGCTTCGTAATTACCGAGAGGTCCCCGGTTTTTTTTTTTATATAATTAGCTAACAAGATGACCTCACTCCACCCGATTTTAAGCGATCCAAATATGAGGTCGATAGGCACAATAGACCATATTGAGCCTGTCGCACTCACCCTGAAAACCCGCTTCAAGAGGAGACCACTGCTGCGGCAACAACGAGACAAGGCGTGGAGTACCTCGCATTGGTATTGAGCTGTGCGGGTCGGAGTTGGCCGGTCGCCGGACGGAAGGGCCCCCGTGTCTACGGGTCTCCCTGGCCGGCGGGCTGACCCGCTCCGCCCGCACAATACCGCCGCTAAGACTCCACTGGTCCGGCGCTTGCCGCAGCAATGGTCCCCCCTAGCTCCGGTTCGTACAGTGCTGATCCCGGAACGCGACCTGACCGAGAGAGGGCAGTGCACTTATGTTTGCGCGCACACTTGTGCTCTATAATAAGTCCTGCGCACTTGGCTGATCTCAATTGTGAAGTGTGCCATTCCGAGTCATTGGTTGGACACAAGTTAGTTGTTTTTTTTTATATGAAACACGATATTGATAGATCTCATTTCATTTTTATATTAGCAGAAACCAGTCCAGCTGTGGACAAATATAGGCTGATGATGATAGTGATGTTGATGATACACACAAATATTGGTCCCGGGCGGGAATCGAAATCACGACTCTTTTCGCCATAAACACAGGCCATTAACAAATACTCTATAGTACCAGATGTTTTGTGTTGTGTGCTACGACCTTAAGTCGTGCCTATGAAATGTGAGGAAAAGTTTCATTTTGGATGGGCTTAGATCAATCATCGCTTGACTGATGGCATCGATGGAAAAATATTTAGTGAAGGTACGTGGGAGGAACGATAAATTGTTTTAATAGAACGTATTTATAAGTTTTGTTTTGACAAAGTTCGGTTATCGAGTAACAATAACATATTTCCTTACTTTTACGAAGCATATGGGCGGACGATAAATAAGCCTTACTAGTATCATAAAAAGGAAGAAATTAAGTACAAAATCGATTCGGGTAAATTAATTTTGCCTTGAGTCTGAGAAAGCCATGATGTTTAACCAACATTGCTATAAGAGAGTACTGTTTCACACGTCTTCACGCGGAAAGTTAGTGATTATGTACATATTTACGTAGTAAGTATTCTTGTTATTCATGCTACTTACTGCCCGACGTTTCGACTCGGTTACACCAATCATGGTCGCGAGCGAACTCAACTCAAACTCAATTGCAATAATATCAGTACAATTTAGGCGATTTCGTGTGTAACTATCATGGAAAAGCTTTACTTTGACAAAAGTGTTTTCCCTTAGCTAGCAAGTTAAAAATGTATACCGAAGCTAGAGGGTGGGTATATTGTATCCGCCGCAACAGTATATCAAGATAAGCAGCCCCGAAGCCATTTTTATGTTAAGTTTTGCTGCACTTTTGTGCATTTCAAATGCGATTTACTGAGTGCGGATGTCGATATATTTCGGGAGTGTATGTTGCATTACTTTGTTTATTTTATATGTGTCTTTTGAGAGCTTATTTTAAATAAAATATTTAATTTTGGAAACATTATAAAATAAACTTAATTCCTAATGCATCGGTTTTATAAATACTTTTTTTGTTAATAACTGAAATGAGGAGCTGACATGTTCAAATACAATTAGATTTACCAAAAATGCCTTATTAACATTGTGATGATTACATTCCTTTTGTTAGCATTTTAAATAATGTTTATTCTAAAGGATTAAAGCATAAGATGCTACATTTGTAGCTTATCTGGAAAAGATAGCTAACAGCTATAAAATCGCCAAAATTATTCTTTTTTTAATAAATTTGCAACTATATTTCTGACTATTGCAATAAAATTTAATATCTGTTTAGTATTGGACTTCTGTACGATAAACGGTATCTTTTATATCTACAATATCTGCTAGGATTCCAACGTTCGCTCCTGGACTATATCTCCCATATACGCGACAAGCGCCCATGGTGCTCTACCGAGCAATTTTAAACCGTCAGCCAGTAGCCATATTTCACCAGCGGAATTTAATATCGACCGACCATGTTTCGTATGTAGTAACCTTTATCTGAGCCACGTAACGTCTTTTTGAAGTCGGTTTAACGTAGAGTGTAGGGTTTTAAAGCCTGCAGACGATGGGTATTCGTTTGGTAATCGTTGCGTTGATGAGACTAGCTGCACAGTCGTTGTGTTCGCGAGTTTGTCTTCTTGGAAAATAAATAAATAATTATTATGTATAGTTTACCACAAAATTTTCAATATCGTTGTTTTGGGTACTAAGGCGTCCGACCGATTTCAGTCATGGCGGCCGATCTTAATTGAGATCAGCCAAGTGCGCAGGACATATTATAGTGCACAAGTGTGCGCGCAAACACAAGTGCACTCTCTGTTCCCTTACTCTCAAAATTCGGTGAGACGGCAATCCGAAATGACCGATGAGATATCGGGCGCAGGACCACCGGCTTAACGTGCTTTCCGAGACACGGGCGTTCAACCGCCAACTTCCTAACTCCGGGCTGGGTAATTTAATTACAGAAAAACTCGCACAAATTTTGCCCGACCCCTGACTTGAACCGGGGACCTCTCGGTCCTAACGCAGCACTTGCTACCAATAGACCAACGAGGCAGTTCTTTGGGAACTACGTCGATAATATGTTTAATATCATATTTCATCCTTAAACAGACAACGACCCGGTAAATTTTTATTGTATAGATTTGACTAGGGCAAAAAAAGCGTCGATGACCGAGTGGTTAAGGTCGTTGCTTGCCATGCGAGAGGTCGCCAGTTCAAACCCCGCCAGGTACCAATGTGTTTTTCAAATTTGAAATTCATATGTACCATCATTCGACGCTTTAACAGTGAAGGAAAACATTGTAAGGAAACCTGCACACCTAAGAAGAAATTCTAAGGTTGTGTAGTCGACCAACCCGCACTTGGCCAGCGTGGTCGACTAAGGCCTTATCGCCCTAGTTCAGGGTAGGCCCGTGCCCCAGCAGTGGGGACGTATATGGGCTGATGATGATGATGATGACTAGGGCAATGGTGCATTTAATATTGATTATGTCTCTGGCGCTAAGGGTCGTGAGTTCGTGTGATATATATTTATTTTTTCAGCATTTTTATTGAGAAGAAGCGAGCACAAATACATAGGTCTATAAACGACACAATTATGAATCGTTTGGAGAAAGTTTATTCTGTAAAAACTCTGCATTTTTTTGCGCTAAATACCCGTTTGCTATTTTAAAATACTAATGAAACTACAAATTAACACAATGTTATTCATACAGCGTAAAAACAGAAATTCATGATCGAATTGCAATGCCCCGAGAATTTCAGAAACTAACGTACATTTAGGCTGTTATTTTTAATGTAAATAATCTGAATGTGTAACGTTTTATTTTTATTATTTTAATTGGACGATTTTTCTATTTATCTTTTTCTACGCTATAAATGACTTTAAAGCGTACAGATTCGCGGGTGAGAATCTAGTATGAAATATTTCAGTTATTTACATTCCCATTTCGATTGCCTTGCCGGGTATCGAACCCATAACGTTTTGCGTGTCGACGGGCACTTTAGATGGTATCCAACTAGTCCGTGTCATTGATTCGTTCGGTTTCTATGGACATTTTCTGTTTTATGACCTTTTTGAATCCATTTATCAGATTGACGGATGAAAAAGGCTTATTCGTTTGCGTTGATTACAATTTTAATTTGTCAGATTTGGAATTTTATTATTGTTCTTTTTAATGGTTTTTCGTTTGCAGTGTTCTAAACGACTTATCGAAATTAAAAATATATTTGTAAATATTTTTTCAATTTTAAATCTTTTCCAAGCTTCCTCCTCCTTCCTCATAGTTATGAATCATACCCAAAACTTACTTGTTTTCCCAGAAAAAAATTCAAATTTTCGTTACTAATGTATAATGTTCGTCGCTTCGCTTCGGGTATACTATACATAAAGACCTTCCTCTTAAATCCCTCTATCTATTAAAAAAAGCCATTAAAATCCGTTGCGTAGTTTTAAATATTTAAGCTTGCATACATACAGGCGCGGGAAGCGACTTTGCTTTATACTAGGTATATGTAGTGATTTTTTCAGACAAATTTCGTACCACATTTACATGTGAGCAGAGAAACTGAAGTGAAAATAATAATACACGCTTAAACTGAACTACATTGCCGTAACTCAATTCCTTTTAGCAAAACACTATTGAATTACCTCTCTTTTTTAAAGCTAAATTAATTTCAAACGTCATATAACGTATTACGACGGAACAATACCTACTAGCGCTCTGGGGAACCCGGGAACTAAACTAATTTGTTAATTATCCCGCGTCGAAGGACCATTCGTTTTTATCATTTTTATGTGCCTTTTGTGCGCTGTGCGCGGTTAATATTTTAGTTTACGTTACGTTATTATGGACGGGACGTTTTACCATATTGTTTAATTTAATAATTTGACTGCCGCGTAGTTCATCGTAGAACTACAATTTTTTGTTATCTTGATTAAGATATTTTTTTAACCGACTTTAAAAAAGAAGGAGGTTCTTGATCTTCTTCTTACGTATGGTTGATGAACAACTTGGTGTCAGAGTATTAAACCGCCCGTAGGCCTCTGACATGGCTTCACACACCGTTGAAATATCTCTCAGGTGTGCTGGTTTCCTCACGATGTTTTCCTTCACCGTTAAAGCGTCGAATGATGGTACATATGAATTTCAAATTTGAAAAACACATTGGTACCTGGCGGGGTTTGAACTGGCGACCTCTCGCATGGCAAGCAACGACCTTAACCACTCGGCCATCGACGCCGTTTTTTAAAAAAAGCGGATCGGTTCTTGATTCGTCGGCATCTTTTGTATAGTAAAATAATATGTAATGTAATACAAATAATAGCATGTTACACAAGTCTAAATATACGTTCAGATCCACGATTTTTTTAAATATTTTTGTATGGTGGCAGTATGGCCTGTATGTCCCTTAAAAAGAACTGGTTACTATGCCGTACATATTAATTTTTTAATGTGTGTTACCATGACAGTTTAAAGTTATAAAACCGGCCAAGTGCGAGTCGGGCTCGCGCACAAAGGGTTCCGTAGCAGCAAATATAATAAAAAATCAACCTATCTCAAAAACTATAAGAGATACTGTGATCAAACCAAAAATCGTTGAAAGAGTTAATTAGCATGCATCACCTCTATTTTTTTAGAATTTTATACCCCGTAGTTATAAAAATAGAGGGGGGGACATACTTTTACGACTTTGAGAGCTGATATCTCAAAACCGTTCACTTTAAGAAAATGTTTTTAGAAAACTTTATATCATTTTAAAAGACCTTTCTATTGATACCCCACACGGGTATGTACATCGAAAAAAAATTTCATCCCTCAGTTACATGTATGGGGGCCCCACCCCAATTCTTTTTTTACTATTTAGTGTCATATTTTTGTAGCGGTTCATACAACACATATTCCCATCAAATTTCATCACTGTAGTACTTATAGTTTCCGAGTAAATCGGCTGTGACAGACGGACAGACGGACAGACGGACATGACGAAACTATAAGGGTTCCGTTTTTGCCATTTTGGCTACGGAACCCTAAAAATGCTTATTATATTTGTCTATTTTTTATCTACTGCTCTCCTCTGTCACTTAATTTGTATGCATTTTCTAAATTGGTAAATTGTTGAATGATGAAGGAAATCTACAGGTTTATATATTTACTTTAATACTGGTGTATTATTATTATTGCACTGCTTATCAATCTTATATTGCTGTTTACCGCGTCTATAAAAGTGTTTACTATTGCATACGATAAAAGCGAATGTGGTTATTACCGTAGCCGTATTTTAATCGGATTTCCCGTAAACGATTTTTAACGTATTCTAAACATATTACATAACAAAAAATCTATATACAAGCTTATCTTTGCCATAATTGTTTATCATCAAAACATTGTATGTTCTGAATACATATTATTTAGGCATGAGAGCCATCCACTCCCCCGCAAGTCCGGTGATGATGACGAGCGTACTCCAAGTTATCGTCGTATGTCAGATAGGAAAAAAAAATACATATTATGTAAATTACATTCGTATGACTCTAAATTGTAGTTTTCCTTAACACTTTTTTGTTCCTAAAGTGGTCAATATCGTTTAAACACCAGTCGTCAATCGCTCCACTGCAATTACCTGACTTACTAATTACACCTAACACTAGTAAGCAATAGAAGAAAGAGTGTTCGAATAACTTCATCCGTCACATATATGTGACAAATTATACATGTACCGACACGCGAAACATACAACACAGTAGTACGCTACCATACAACATTGTTACTACAATGGCCGGCAAATTGTCACCGCTAATTAGTTTTTATTGTTGACAATACGCCGATAATAGTGCATTTACACGCACCTGTGTCCGTTAATGCTGATACAGCAATCGTTGCGTTTTAATGCAACGGTGCATTTCGCAAAATGGCCGCCAGATATAGTTTAATAAATATGTATGCAAACGATTTAATCCGTTCTCGACAGTATAGTACAGGATCCGTGGTGTATTTTTTCACTTGATTACTATCAAGCTAATTTTCCGTGAGTAGCTTCATTTTGATAAGACGCCCAAAAAATTCCTGTGCGAAAATTTTTGATTGTGGTAGCTAACAGAGGTATCAATGATTAAATATTTAGGACCGTAGGACCGGGACAAAGTACCACGGAATTTGTAGGACAATATGACCGTTACATTATATAAATATACATACATACATACATACATACATACATACATAAAATCACGCCTTTTGCCCAGAGACCCCTCTTTTATTCGTGATTTTTAGGCAGAGATCACTTCCAGCGATCCACTTTTCACCTCTGTGGGAAACGTGACGTGACGGGTTGTGGACCACGTCGCCGCCATTCTGTCTTGTGCATTGTTTAAACAAGGTCATTGCGTTCCCACGAGTAGCAAGGAAATATGACGGGGGAAGGAAAAGGGGAGGAAGGATACCATCGCCTCGGATGATTTGGACTGAGTCGATAGTAGCTCGAGGAGCCGGGGTCGCTTACCCGTATACCGTTCACCAACCACCGGACAGATAGTTGTGACTGGTATCCCCTGACTTATATAAATATTAACTAAGTAAAATAATAAAAATCAGCTGGTTAGTAATCATTTTTGGTGATCTCCTCCTCCAACTTGTATCGATAACGAGATCACCAAAAATGATTACTAACCAGCTGATTTTTATTATTTTACTTAGTTAATATTTATATAATGTAACGGTCATATTGTCCTACAAATTCCGTGGTACTTTGTCCCGGTCCTACGGTCCTAAATATTTAATCATTGCTACCTCTGTTAGCTACCACAATCAAAAATTTTCGCACAGGAATTTTTTGGGCGTCTTATCAAAATGAAGCTACTCACGGAAAATTAGCTTGATAGTAATCAAGTGAAAAAATACACCACGGATCCTGTACTAGTAATACTTTTTTATGGGCGCGCTATTGTTAATGTTATTTGAAATGTTGAATGGTCTAATTGAGTTGTTTTGTTTTAAAATAAGCTTTTGTCTATGACGGCCGATATCAATGGAGATCTCTCTGTTACATCGCTCTCATAGTTCAGGAGACGGCAATACGATATGGTCGATCGAGAGATCAGGCGGTGAACCACCGGCTTATCGTGCTTTACGAAGCACTGGCGTGCCGCCGCCAACTTTCTAACTATATGGCCCGACCCGGAACTTGGACCCGGGACCTTTCGATCTTACACAACGCTCGGCACCAATAGACCAACGAGGCAGTTTTAAAAACAAACTTTTTCGCCGTCAAAATCTACGACTGCCAGTGTTTTATGGATTTCCACGGGATGTTGTTAATATCATCAACCCAGGTACATCCCAACCGAGAAGCACAAGGGCTAAAGTAGGGCGATCGGGCCGCAGTCTACCAGCCTAGCCAAGTCCGCGTTGGTCGACTTCATACACCTTTGAATACCCTCGTAGCTGTGCATGTGCAGGTTTCCCCTTAATGTTTTTCTTCACGTAACGGATCATCATCAGCTCTTATACGTCCCACTGCTGGGGTACGGGCCTACCCTAACCTAGGGCGATCAGGCCTTAGTTAACCACGCTGGCCAAGTCCGGGTTGGTCTAATTCCTACACCTTAGACTATCTTTGTAGATGTGCAGGTTTCCTTACGATGTTTTCCTTCACCGTTAAAGCGTCGAATTATCGTACATATGCATTTCAAATATGAAAACATAGTGTTACGTGGCGGGGTTTGAACTGGAGACCTCTAGCATAGCAAGCAACGACCTTTACCACTCCGCCATTAACGCTATTTTTTAGTTTGTTAACATATACGACGGCATAAAAATTAAAGCCTACGTGGCGGAAAAAGGTCCGTACGTTTCAGAAAAGGTGCCATGTTCAAGATAGCTAAAACACAGAGAAATAGACCCACCTACATAACAGAGACATGACAACACTATTCCCGGATAACCTTGCTCTTGCCAACGCAGCGTATTGGTGACGTAGCAGTCGTGACGTCACCACGACGTCGGGAATCGAACTCCGCCCCTCCCGTGTCGGCACGCTTTATGAGTCACGCGGACGTAGGGAATAAATTGGATTCACGCCAGACGAATGTTTGGTAGCGATGCTGGATGCGGCATCTTGACGATGCGTAGTTTGTTTTTGTGCTTGTTACAACGATTTTTAAAAGAAGGAGAAATATAAAAAGTGCAAGAAGACTTCATTCATAATGAGTATATACATACAGTAACTGTCGAGTTTCATGCCGGAGTCTTCTTAAACCTAGAAGATTTCTTGAAGTACTTATATTGTTAAGTATTTTAAATATTTTTGACAATTCTCATTTTACAGTTGACTTACAAATATGTAATAAAATGTTTAGCATAGCTATTATTTAGCAGTTCGACGCAGCTTAACAGCCCTCGTGGTCACTGAGACAAATTTTATTTAAAAAAAAATCAAGCCCCATATAACAGCTAAAATATTTAATTACGACACTTCCAGTTTTTCTCTACATCCGAACAAACACTCTTGGGCAAAATGCATTACATAAAAACTGTGAGTTGTAGGTTTTTTGACATCGTCCGGGATCGTGCGGGGATTAAACGAATTTCACGCGTGGGAACGCCGTTCGAGTCCCGAGCAACGCAATGAAGACGGATGGGTTTAAACTTGTTACCGACTTTGTGAACTTTTGACCTGTATATGTTAATAACGTACGGTTAACTGAATTTTGGTTTGTGGTGGATTACGTCGTCAAAGTGAGAGTTGAAATATTTTGCTTAATTTATTGTATGTACTTACTTTGGCACGCGTGAAAACTAATTTTACCATGATGTCCTATTGGATTGATTTTTAGCTTTTTGGGACACCGATATATAAGTTTTTAATATAAATTTATTCTTGATTCGCAATACCTAGAAACAGAGACTCGTTATACTTAACAGATAGACAGACAGATACTATTTTTAGACTTTCGCGTTCCACTACACTCAATGGGGCAGTAAGTAGCTATGTATTTTGATACTATTTATTGCATATTTATTTATTTCAATAGACAGCCAGAGTAAATGATATTTAATTGTATTAATGTCGTTAAAAATAGTTTATAAAAATAGTAATACAAAAGAAAAATGTAAGGGTTACAATGAAACGCGTATAATTTTGGCTTCTTTTTTGGTCTGGAAATAAAGAACAATATTTCATTACCACATTCATAGAGAAATATCAAAGACGAACCAACGAACATATAGACCGAAAATAAATCGTTATAAATAACCTATCGCTTTGTTCTCCACTGATAGTAACACATCAAAGTTAATGTACAGAACCGAACGACTGGGAAACGTATGGGGATTAATGTGTCTTACGCTCGAGTGACGTCACTGTATGTGGCTGTAATGACGTGCAAAGATGGCGGCGTACGATGGCTGTCAAATCTGTTTGGTTATGTTTTTTTTTCGCAGTTTTTTACTTATTGGCCTTTTATTGAATTGAAGATTCTACAAACTTGGCACCCACTTGGCAAGTTGTAGCAGTTAAATCCTGAGTTTTAGATCCATACCTGTATTCTTACCTACAATTGCAATAAAAACTATTTGATTTGATTTACAAATGTAATATTACGGATTGAATTTTTTTTTTCTGTTTAGGAAATTTGGTGGATTGGAAATTTCGGAGAAATGATTTTTTTTTCTGTGTAATTTTCTGAGTACGTAGTGTTTTAAATATCACAATTAGTCGTAGGTGGAGTGTGATTGTCATTAATATAATGATTATTTACTAGTACATTTATATTTAGATAGAACGAGTATATTTTAAGACAAAGAAATATCTCGTAAAATTGTACTGATTTCGTTTATTCCTATGTTGCTATAGCAATTGTGTTACGGATATAAGAATCAACAGTGGATGCACTAATTTACTTAAAAATATTTAATAACACACCCAGACACGAAAGTATTTTTCTATTCCTAAATATATGCAAACGATTATCTGTCTTCAACCGACTGCGTAGAAATTACGACGAGTAATGAGTTTTGCATATGTGTCCCGTAATAACGGGATGTGATGTTACCTCCTTTCCCTAATTGGGTACTAAATACCTTTCGTGTAACCGTATGGTATAGGTAGGGTCGCCATGACTTTAGTATTGGTAGGACGTTTCCTATTTGGAATATTGTTAAAAAATTGGTAAAGTAGAAAAGGCTCAAAACAAAGATGTGTTTTTTTATTAATTTGAAATTAAATATGTATTCTAGAGTTATTTCAAATAATATGTGTGTGTTAGACATAAAATAATTGATGTCATCCAAAGATTTACTTTAAGCAGGTAAACACTATTAGATCGACCAACCCGCACTTTGCCAGGGTAGTTGACTGAGGCCTGATAGCCCAAGTTTACATGGGCTGATGGTGAAACGCAGAAGTAGTTGTAGTTATGTTCTTTGGTCGTGTTGCTAATATATCACACAATTTTTGTTCCGTGTGGGAATTGGGCCCACGGCCACGACTCCTGGAAGGATCACTAACCACTCTTCCACCGAGCCAGTCAAATAATGTTCTATTATTATGTAAACTAAATATTATTCCCGTCCCATATTAAAACATAACTGTCTCACCCTACAAACCGAGTCTAGTTACCGCTAGGCTTGCCAAATGTTACTTGTAATTGGGGACACGCTTGTATAATTGAATTCCCGCCGTTTGTCCCGCTCATTTCGTTAATGGATTTTACGTTTGTCCGCCACACGGCGGCGAGTGTTGTCACCCTTGCTATTTGCACGTTTTGCCTGATTTGTTTTGTTGATTGATTTCTTCGTCGAGATTTTCATCATTCTCCTGCCTTTGTCCCACGCTAAGTGGGGTCGGCAAACATGTGTACTTCTTCTACTCGGGCCTATCATTCGTCAGCCCTGTGTCTACTCCTTTCACTCCCATAGAATACCATATCGTCTCTCACGCAATCCATTCATGTCTTCTTCAGTCTTTAATAGTAGATATTACGCAAATCATCATCATCATCATCATCATCATCCTCCCCAAATAATAATTATTAATTATGTTTTCATTTGCGACATGTTTTTATACAATAGATCCTGTAAGGGTGTATGCAAAACTTTGAACGAATATGACACATTTAGTAATATAAGTTATTAATGTAGAAGTCACGGTTTTCAATAAATGTTTCCCAATTGCGATGTACAATTGGACAAAGGTTCACTACTAGTTCCGGATTTAGAGGTTAGGAGCAGGACCAGCGTCTTAACGATAATGTGTTTTCTCCAAAGAAGAGGGGAGGTTTAACCATCACTTTGCCGTCTCTACGTGTTAAAACGCAATGAATCCAAATCTTAATATTAAGTTACTTCTTACACTGATAGCTTACAAGATTACCTTTTCTTGATTTGAGATAATCTGCTTAAATAGGTAATCATACCTAAGTAGTTCCTTTACTAATCCAGAACTCGGTCTAGTGGCTTACCGATATTAAAATATAATAAGGTGATTTACATTAGAGTTTATTAGATTACGTTTTATAGACTTAGCGAAGATATTTCATGGTAATTGATATTTTAACGGCGGAACTGATAATGGTTTAAGCGGGTATTAAATTATTAATATCGTCGTTGAGAATCTTTAGATGATAACGTGTTAGGATAATGGATACTTAGTCCGATGGAACATTTGATAGTGCCCCTGTTTCATGCGCTAGGGGTGTTTGGTTCGATTCCCACTGGGGACTTATGTTTGTGTTTTTTCCGCGTCTGAGTGCGTGTATGGACGGATGACCTCACTCCACCTGATGGTAAGCGGTTGTGAGGTCCACATATGAGGTCGACAGGCACAATAGACCTTATTGAGCCTGTCTCACTCACCCTGAAGGCCTGCTGAGGTGCCGTTTCTCGCCCCGCTTGAAGAGCCCGGGATTTTATGAAGAGGGGAAACATGAGCTGGAAGGACGTTCCATTCCTTAATGACACCGGGCAGAAAAGAGGAACTGAATATTTTTTACCTATGACTGGCTCGGTGGAACAGTGGTTAGTGACTCAGGTTCAAAACCTACGGTTCCAAGAGTCGTGGGTTCGATTCCCACTCGGGACAAATATTTGTGCGACGAACATCGGTGTTTGTTCCGTGTCTGGGTGTATTATTAAATAAGTTTATTTGTGTATCCTGATTTCCGTAATACAAATGCTAAAGCTACTTACCACGGGATCAGATCAATGTATGTGATGTTGTGTAATATTTATTTATTTATTTTTATTTACCTATCTTCTTCTAACTTCATAAATTGTATGTGTAACTTAGTTATTGTCAATTTCTTTCCATTCTTTCTGTCATGTGAAGCAATTATATTTGATAGAAAATAATTTCGTTTAAGCAAAACAGTAAAACAGAACATTCCTTACATACCTATTTACCAAAATTCTATCCTTATACTATCTTTATACTAACCGAATAGAGCTCAATATCATCCCAGTCATCGTTTTCACTGAATCTTTATTTATAAGGGCTTAAAGTCGAAATTCGCGATACAATTCTCACCCCGGGTTGCATTGGAAATCGAAGTATATATTCGAAGCACGTTCAGAGGTCTTATTTACAGCTTTATTATTGAATCTGGGAAGAGGCGTTTGGGGCAGGTGGTATCCTTTCTTGTATTAGAGATTTGGGAGCGCTCTTGAGGATGGCTCGACCGACTGCATTAAGGGTGGTAATGTTTTAGGGTTAGTGGATTTAAAAGTACATGATACCCACAACATAAATACCAGACATAAAAATAGACTATACTTGCCCCCATCTAGAATAAAAATGCTCAAAACTAGCTAGCCCATACTACACGGCAACCCCAACTACCGGATCATATAAAGGCAGAACAAAGTTTCAAACGCTTTTCAAACACTTTAAAATCTTATTTGACTTCAAAATGCTATTACTCAGTAATATTTATATTAAATAAATAAAAAAATACTAAAGTTGTTAAATAGATTTAAGTTTAAAATGTAACTTAAATATAAGTCTCATGTTTGCAATACCTACCTGGTAACTAAGTTGTAAGTGCCTTATCTATATTCCACCTCTGTATGATGTACACTTAGTAAGCAAATAAATTATTTGATTTGATTTGATTTGAAAAGTGCACTGTTGTGACTTTGCTATTTTGATCTTATTGAGATTGCCTGTTTAATGTTTCGTAAAATGATCAGGTGTGGGACTAAAAGGTTAACTTGTTTTCCCAGGTTCTGTACGCTGAGGGTAATAATCAGACCCTATTATTAAGACTTCGCTGTCTGTACGTCCGTCCATCTGTCTGTCTGTCACCAGGGTGTATATCTCAAGAACGCTATCGCTAGACAGTTACAATTTGCCCAAATGATATTTACCAAAAACATAAAAATAATATTATTTAATAAAGCTCTTTTTTTTAATAACCTACGTCATCCCACTGCTGGGCAAAGGTCTCCTCCAAACTTGTCCACAGCTATAATAATAAAGCTATAATAAAGCTCAAAACATGTTTTTTTTTACAATATTGGTACGGATCCCTTCATTCGTTTAACCTTTAGAACGCCTGATCACAAATCTGTTCCACTCCCATAGACTACACAGAGATCTGTGTCAAGGTAACCTTTGTATGTTTCTATGCAGTTTTGTTGCAATCTAAAGGTTTATTTCGTACTAGCTTTCCGCCCGCGACTTCGTCCGCGTGGAGACGTTTAACGGGTAAAACATTACTTCCTTATAGCGCAGTAGGTTAAAAAGTAGCCTATAACCTTTTCTAGGCTCTGGACTATATCTGTACCAAATTTCATTTAAATCGGTCCAGTAATTTATACATGGAAGCGTAACAGACAGACTGACAGACAGACTTACTTTCGGATTTATAATATTAGTAAGGATGATGTCTTTTATACTACCTAACTAATCTGTTTATCTAATCCACGATTTTATTTTGAGTTTGCTCCGTGTATAATACTAGTTTTATAGATACATTTATACATACATACAGTCACGCCTTTTTCCCAAAGCGGTAGACAGAGATTTCATTCTTTCCATATGCTACTACGGTCCTGGCACACCACTTTCGCTTCTTCATTGCATTCTTATACATTGTTCTGGTATTTTTAATATTTCGCTAAAGTTTGGAAATTCTGTAAACAAGTATTATACACTAAATATTTGTCCTTATGGGTCTACACGCCTTAATAGCTCGCGACCACGATTGGTGTAACCCAGTCGAAACGTCGAGCAGTAAGTAGCTATGTAATTTGCTACTCCTATTAACGCGTGTAGACCCATAAGGACAAATATTTAGTGTAATGGAAAGCGAAAGTCTAAAATCTTAAGTATTATACATCGAGTGATCAGGGAAATATTTCTATCTATTGACTGAAAACTGCCTCAAAATCCGTTGCGTAATTGTGAAGATACTAGTATACGTAGGTAGATTAGGTAGACTTTGTTTTTGTTTTTTTTTTATTATAAAAGACTCCCTGGTTGACCTCACTATACCTAATGGAAAGTGGTCGTGAAATTCCATATGAACTTGACAGGCACCATATACCCTATTGAGCCCGTCGACATCACCCCGAAAGCCTGCTTAGATACTTTTGTATCATAGCAATGGAACTCATGAACACTCTCTAAGTAAAAAAAATCATCTAAAAATCAACAAATCTGAAAAGTTACAGCGACTGTCTAACATCACAACCGTCAAGACGCATTATTCCCGGTAATAGTATTACGGGAATTACCTAAATGTAAAAGCCTGGAGGGACTGGGCTTTGTCCGAAGGAAAACAAAAAGAAAATGGCCGCCTAAGAAAATATGGCCGCGTCGTGAACGAACATTGCAGATTTTATGTTTCCATGGAATGGAATGGGGGATACAGAGGGTCCTCAATTAGTATTTATTGTATGTGCCAGTTTGTCATGCATTTTAGAGCTTTAGAGTCGAATACAGTGTGGAAAAAGATAAAGTTTGATATTTCAGCTCCGGTTTGCCGATTAAGTGGGTAGTAGATTAAGGAGAAAGTAGTCCCAAGATCGCAACTACATCATACGAATATACTAATTTTGAATACTAGGGTCGCTGAGTCGTATATATTAGGTAGTAAACGGTTTAATGCTAGGAAATAGAAGTATTTAAGGACTTTCTTTTTATTGTTTAATAAATATATAGTTTTACTAATTAATCATAATTATGTGTTTTTGACAGATATCAATATTTCATAATGTTTTCTTTTTGTAGGATTCATTATTACATGTTTTACCAGTAATAAAACTTTCCTATTTTATAACAAACAAAACATGCAGCTATGAAACTGATTTATTTATTAGTTAAAGGATGGGGTTAGTCATAATATTCTTGAAGCAAACCAGAAAATACTGTCTTCAGCGTTCTGTACATCTTAGGATATCTGAGACTTTGGGTAAATCCAAGTATCTACTTAAAGCTATAGTGCGCTATAAATCTGGTTAAGTATTGTAGGATTGCTTGTATAAAATGTCTTTATACTTCCATTCATCCTTGGAGAATTTTACGAGCAAATATGAATCAATCTTAGTTTTAAAACTATGTTTTAAAAATATACACTATTTTAATAAATCTACAAACATCCAAAACTCTAAAGTGGTATAACAAAGATATGATTTTTATTTAAATAAATCTTAGAAGATTGGAATGTAGTATTAAGTGAAGAAGAGAGCCAATTGTCAAGTTTTCAGTAACTTAACGGGGTGGCCGTGTCAGGATCGAACCTATGACCTTTTGAAACCGTAGCCATAGTCCACTGTTCCACCGTGCCTAAATCTAAGTACAACGTTGTCTAATATAAAGATACACTTGACATACTATATACTGGACTAAAAGCTTAAGTAAGAGCTTTCATTTGACCTAGTCCTAAATAAATACACACAACCGAGTCACTTTGAGGCTTCTTAAATGTGCCCTGGGCTTGTTTACTTTGTACTGTTTTAGCTTTTAGTACCTAATTTTTTTGACCTCTCTCCACCTGATGGTAAGCGGTAGTGAGATCCAAGTATGAGGTCGACAGGCACAATAGACCATATTGAGCCTGTCGCACTCACCCTGAAGGCCTGCTTAAACGCCGTTGCCTTTTACCTAATGTGCTGGACCGTGCTTTATTACTTTTGTTTCCATTTAGGTGATATGTAGCTTGCCTTTTAAGCTCGGAAATGCCATGGTATGCTCAAAAAATGCCATGGTATGCTCACAAAATACCACCACAAACTAGGACGATTAGGCCTTATCTTTATTAATGGCAACATGTTAAAAATATTCCTACACCTGTGGATGTGTTGTGAGTACTTAAAATATTAAAAGAAAGCATATGTAGTTTTGTCTGTTATTTGCGCGAACACTACATATTTGAAATTAAACTTTTTTTACTTTGAAATTAATTTTACGGGTTAGTCTCGCGTGTATTGTTATTCTAAACAAATTATTTAAAGATCCGACGTTTCAAGCTCTTTACAGCGCTCGTGGTCACGGGCAAGACTAAAGATGCCAGTTGTCTTCATCAATATACGCGAGTTTAATCCGTTAAATTTGGTCGTATTTTTAAAGAAATCACGTACTTAAATACTTAAATATCCAAAAATGGTTCTTGAAGTAACACAATTCCAGCGATATCTTATTAAAATATTGATATCATTTTAAACCGTATTTCCAATAAAACACAAACAATGATTTCCACCAAGTAACAAGTACTTACGTCTCGGCGGGTCATTACTAGTTTAAATGAAGCCTCCAATTCTGAATGCCAAGAGCCACGGTCGGCCATTGAATAATACACTGAAAACTGTGTAGTTGCCTCCGAAAGCACGCCCAGTCCGAATTGTACCCTAATGTTAATAAAATAAGCTCGATAGTCGAATACTCCTTCGTCTCTGTGGAAGCTTTAATATTGGATACCTGTAAATATTACGCGGTTCGTGTGTTTGAAGCTTGAATAGTTTAACTACTTTTGCGGTGTTAAGTAGATTAAGTTCTTCTTTTGAACGCCTCTAAAAGAGAAGTGAATTAGGTCTCTATTTATGTTAAACGTCTATTTTATTTATTATTTTACTAGTTATTTGATTCAGTCATCGTTAATATGTGGGATATTACTTATATTATGAATGCAAAAGTAAGTCTTCTCTCTGTTGCACTTTCGCGCCTAAGATACTGTACTGATTTGAATGTAATTTGGTACACAGAGAGTTTAAGGCCTGATAAAAAACAGAACTGAAGTTACTTTATAAGTTATTTTACGCAATAAACAAAATCACGCAGTCACAACGCTAGTCTATCATCAGCCTTTCTTTATAAATGCGCTTCTTTTGTCAGATATGTTACAAACTCGGTCCTGTTTGCATGAAAACAAAAAGAAATGGACCAAAAGGCTTAATTATATTAACCGTTTTGGTCAATAAAACTTTTCTTTCTTCCTTTGTTTCAATATATACATTTGGAATGGCTTATTTTCCTCGCCGTTGCATTCTCCAACGAGTAATTTGCGCCAACCGTTCCGCGGCAACAGGTGTGTCGCATATTAAAACATCTGATACAGAGAGATTTCGCAGAATTCTGTGCAATCAGGAGCATAATACACGGTGAGCTTTTGAAATAAATAAATCAATTTAAATAGGACGTGGATGAGGATGGTTACATGTGGGATTAACCATTTCTGTGATGTACGTTTGAAAAATAACCCGCGAAAGAAGAAAGTAATTTTGTCCATTTTGACTTTAGCAGCCTATATCAATGAGATCAGTCAACTGTATCTGTTGGACTGATTCGATGGCGTTTTGTATGCGGGTCCATTCTCTTGCATCAGTAGTCATGGGTTCGATCACCAGCTGGGTCCGTTCCGTGCCAGGGTGTGTTATTTCAATTTGAGTATCGCACGTTCTCCGATACCCGTAATATAATTGCTGAAGCTCAGAATCTGAATAATTTGTGGAAGGTTTGTCGCCTAAACCAACTATCTTAGTGAAGGAACAGAGTGCAACTGTGTTTGCGCACACTCTTGTGCACTATGATATATCCTGCATAGATGGATATTCTCTGACTCTCTATTAAGCCACATTAGCCGAATTCTATTGGACAACATTCAACTAACCAACTTCTGTTAAACTTCAGTTAAAAATCTTTCCAATTCGTCTTACAAGCTCGCGAACGCAACTGGGATGAATTTAGCCCGTTTCACGAATATTATATTTTGCTTCGCCATCAATTCGCTTGGCCAATACGACCATGAATAAACATTCACAGGTTGAGTGTCGGAGTTTGCTCGTGAATTTAAACCGTTGAGTAGAATTATTGAAATTTATTTGTTTATTGAACGGTCGAGTTTGCGTTTTTGACAGTTGAACGAATGAGTTAGTTTGGCGATTGTTATTCTGTTATACCAAAGCCGCTCTAAGTTGGCCGATTTGCTACATGTCAGACTGACTGCACTAGTCTTTGAGTATAAAGCCACTGGAGATGCCTTACACTGGCGACCCCCTCCGGCAAAGTACATTGGTAAACTGTTCAAACACGTTTAATAAAACTACTTGTCGCTGCACCACCGCCATTTTGCATTGATCCCTGTCGCGTGACGTTACTCTTGAAAAATGGTTAGTTGTGCAGTATTCTCATGTAAAAGGCGATCGAGAGCTCAAATTCGCAACAAGAGCGAGTTTAGTATCATATCTAAGTGTTTTTATTAAAACGTGTATTTAAGAAGAATTGCCATTTAAATAAAAAGTCGTTGCGATACGTAAACGACAGAAAAAAATAAACAAGAATACAGTGGTACGGGGGCTAGTGATGTCACAAAGTCAAAAAAGCGACTCGACATTTGAATGAATCATTCACTCCCTGCAGTCAGTTGTATAATCCGTTTTTTACTTTAATTTTGAATTAAATAAAAGGTCTAAACATATGTTATATTTAAATCTTGTAAGATGAATTAGAAAAATTACTTTTCTTTCTATTTTTATTTTTATTTAATTTTTAAATTTTTTCTGAAAATGAAAAGAAATTCTGTGACTCCCTTAGAGATATTTTTAAAGACATAGATATTTTAACCGTATCCTCTCAGTACATTTTGGACTGTATCTTATATGTTTACAAGAACAAACAATCATTTAATATCGGATCCTCACCATTTTAACACCAGTAATAAACATAAGTTTGCCGTTTCAAGGCTCAGGCTTCAAAAGACTGGAAAGTCGTTCTTGGGTTTAAGCACAAAATTGTTTAATAAGATCCCACAAAATGTTATTGAATTACAATAATCAGTACAAGATAGTTCAGTTCATTCACCAAACTGATTTTATTTTATTCTTTGTGTCATCACTATTTTTTTCGTATGTGTGTTGCGTAGTTACGTGAAAACTTTGTTTGTGTGCGTGTATTGTTTGAAGTGTTGAACATTTTTGTAGTGTGCGTTTATCGTTACAGCAAAATTTGTGTCTGTTGAGTTATTAATTTTTTGGTGGTGTGCTGTACGTGTTTACCTCGCCCCCCGCTAAAAGTGGCGAAAAAATTTGTTAGAAGCGTTGACGTTATGGCATCTCCAGTGGCTTTATACTCAAAGGCACTAGTAAGGGACAACGGTAAAATTGCCGAAGTATATAAGTAACAGTTATTTCCACTTTATAACCAAGCAAGGTCTAATTATAACAAATTTTTATTAAAAACATTAATTCACATCCAAAAGATTGAATTTAAGTTCCTTATTTATAAATATATTTATTTTTAAAATACAATACTTATTAAATCCTTCATCCTATTTTTAAAAATACCTGGTGAGTATTACCCACTATGTCACTATGAAAACGTGTCAAACGGCGTAACCTTGTAAAAGCGTAATACAGAGTGGAAATTTTACGTTTTCTTTTTTTATAATTCAATTATTTTAGGTAATAAAAGACAAATAACTAGATAATTATACCGGAGCCGTTCTTAGAAGACTGATTTGACACTTTTTATTTTATATTTTGCATTTATCCTTGTTAAGAGGAACATATTTACGCGAATCATAAAGAACAACTTTTAAAAATAATACGTTATTTCAAAATTTCAAATGCACATAATTATATAATTACTAGCTGTGCCCGCGACTTCGTTCGCGTGGACTACAGGATTTAACATATAAAAGTTTATCCTGCTAACTCTCGTTCCCGTAAGAATTTTTCAATATCCTGTTCCAACTAAGCTTTAAGTTTACTATGGTACCTGCATGCCAAATTTACAGCATCTAACTTCAGCGGTTTAGATTTTTCATACAAAAGGATTTTCCCGATTATTCCCGTTCCCGTGAGAATTTCGAGAATTCCTTTCTTAGTGCACCTCTACGGTACCTAAGCTACGTCCAGTCCAAATTTCAAGTGCCTACGTTTAGCCGTTTAGGCTGTGCGTCGATATGTCAGTCAGTCAGTCAGTCAGTTTCTCCTTTTATATATTTAGATAAGAACCCGGCTTGGCTCGGGTAAGATGTGATTCATAATAAACATCGAGGAGCAAAATATAGGTAAATATTTCCGTAGTCATCGGTTCTTCAAGGAATACTAAAGGATTAAACAGGACATAGATTCTTTCATTGAGTTTAATAAATCTAGTGAATAAAAATTGCAAAAGTTTTTATACAATAAATTTTTAACATTTAAAATTAAGGAACATCAATCAACAAAACAAATTGCAATGAGTACTAATCCTAGAATTTGGCAAAGGTCCTTATAAAATTATATTATCTATTCTTCATCAGTATCTGTTATCGCCCTGAAAGAGTATATCATGAAAAATGTGTCAAAAACAATATTTCAGCGAAACATCAATGACTGAAGAAAAATAGTTTTGATAATATTCACTCAATTCCGGCAAGATGGTGACTGTGATTCGTCTGTCAACACATTTTGAATTTAGCAAAATACTCGACAATCCGAATTTTGCGGATATATGTTGTCGACTCGAAATCATTATTTTTTGATGTTTTATTATTCATGTAAGGTTTTAATCGAGTCTACCGTACCCCTTGACGAAATTATTAATATAGAAGATTACTTTGGAGCAAACATCTAAATCATTAAAACGATTGTTATGGGTAAACTATAAAAGGTAGACATATGCTCTCGCGGACATTTTTAAAGATAATGTTAAGATGAACAATTCATCCATAGAGCATTTTTGTATAACTTTGACTATATGCTCAGCGCACGCCACGGAAGGCCTCAGAAACGATACTTTCCCCCGTTTTTGAAACATTTTCGGTTACTGCTCCACAACTATAGGACCTAGCGTGATATTATATAGCCTATGTAACTTCTGAATAATGCAGCTTTCTAATGGTGGAAAAAATATTGCAATCGGTCCAGTAGTTTTTGAGTTTATTCATTACAAACATACAAAAATACAAATCTTTCCTCTTTATAATATTAGTATAGATTTGTCTTTTATTACCTAAAATAATTGAATTATAAAAAGAAAACGTAAAATTTCCACTCTGTATTACGCTTTTACAAGGTTACGCCGTTTGACACGTTTTCATAGTGACGTAGTGGGTAATACTCACCAGGTATTTTTTAAAATAGGATGAAGGATTTAATAAGTATTGTATTTTAAAAATAAATATATTTATAAATAAGGAGCTTAAATTCAATCTTTTGGATGTGAATTAATGTTTTTAATAAAAATTTGTTATAATTAGACCTTGCTTGGTTATAAAGTGGAAATAACTGTTACTTATATACTTCGGCAATTTTACCGTTGTCCCTCACTAGTGCAGTCAGTCTGACATGTAGCAAATCGGCCAACTTAGAGCGGCTTTGGTATACTTAGTTTTGGTCTTCTCGTTGTTTTTGTACGTTGGCAATTTCGTAGTTCGATTTGTTGAATGAAAAAGCTTACAGTAACTATTTCGATAATTTGTAACTTCGTCAATTTACTAAGTTACTTTCTTGATCTGTTTTTTAAGGTTACTTTTATTGAGGTCTGGCAAAGTCAAATGTAAATCATAATAGATTTAATTAATTAATTTCTTTATTTCTCAAAACCTTAATAATAATAACAGAGATATCATACGGCCGCCACACTAAGCATTGGCTTGGCTCGCAGCGGCCATTAACTTTACAATATTGTGTACGTCAGGGCGTCCGGTATACATTTATATATTTGTTTAGTATGGTTTAAAGTTTGTTTTTTACAGCTCCATTTGATAGAAGGTCTGAGTATATGAATTTCAATTTCATTTTAATTTAAACTCGATACTTCCACGCATTCCTGGAAAAAAAAGGCCTTGACAGCCAGGCAGATGAACAACAAAGCGAGTACAGGGTTCAGTTTGTCTATTTTCGGTACGGAACCCGATAAAATATTTTGGTTAATATTTAACATGAAATTGTTTTAGCTTGTTAAATGAATCCCTATTTGATTTAACAAATGCTTTTCAGCGCTTATGTCGATGGTCGGCCATATTGGTTTTATGGGATTGATGTGATGACGTCACAACACCACAATGATCCCGTTAGTCCGGGTTTGGGCGTAAACCAGCGCGTATACAGCCTCATTTACCAGTAAATATTTGTCTTTATGGGTCTACACGCGTTAATAGGAGTAGCAAATTACATAGCTACTTACTGCCCGACGTTTCGATTGGGTTACACCAATCGTGGTCGCGAGCGAACTGGCGCTGCCCGTCTTCGTCTGCCATTGCGGTTGTGAATATCTTGATCCACCCCCGAACCAGCACTAATGTCATTAGTACAGCTACCCACATTAGTCCGACACACAACACTCACTGCTCGCTCGCGACCACGATTGGTGTAACCCAGTCGAAACGTCGGGCAGTAAGTAGCTATGTAATTTGCTACTCCTATTAACGCGTGTAGACCCATAAAGACAAATATTTAGTGTAATGGAACGCGAAAGTCTAAAATCTCATTTACCAGGACTATAAACGTGTAAATAGGTGGCTTTTGGCTCTTGGACTATAGTGTTGAGGCGATTTGTTGAAGTTTAATATGTACCATTGTAGTGGTTTGTTTGATGGATATTATTGTTAGTATACTAGTGTTGTAGTACTTGTAGTTTTTGATTGTTGTATGGTTGCAAATGCAAGCAATTGCATTGATAGTACAGTCTGTAGGGACATATAAAAGCCTCTGGTCTGCAAAAGGTGGAGTAGAACATGTTTTGGCATTATATTGCTTACGTATGGCAGTTTAATAGAAATCCAAGTTTTCGACCTCGGGGGGCGCATGCGCGAGCCGCCATCTTGAATTAAAGGTGCCGAAATTCGTTTTTTTCTAAATAACGTCTAAACAGTTTACTTTATGACTAAAGTGTCTATGAAAAGCATAAAGAAGACAAAATTACTTACATTTCCTTCATACATATTTATTCTGTAAGTCTCATAGGTAAAAGTTTACAAGCGATCGAAAAAAATTATTTAAATTTAGTATGAATTTGTTACTACGTGTTTGGTCTGGGATAAAAAAAAACCAGAAGACTGGGGCTGGAGATAAAACACCAATGGGATCAGTCCAATAACAACAACTGAGAAAGCTGCACCCCCAACGCTTTTAAAAGTAATTTCTTGCCACTGTGAAAAAGCATGCAGTAGAGGATGTAGTTGCAGAAAAGCTGGATTACAATGCTCTATTGTATGTGGGTTCTGTAGTGGTCAGTCCTGCGGAAATGCGGTAGAGATTCGGATAGATAACAAGGACAACGATGACGATGAAATTTCATTGCTGGAAACCCATTTTTTTAGAAACAGCGACATTGAAACTGAAAATTCTAGCGAGATCAATGAAGATGTCGACATTCACCTACCGGGGCCATCAAAAAGGTTTAAAAAATAATTAGTTAAATTTTTAACCAAAATTTAAATTAAATTGATGATTTTTGTAACTTTTTATTTTTCAACTGCTTTTATGTTTTTACCTATAAGACTTACAGAATAAATATGTATGAAGGAAATGTAAGTAATTTTGTCTTCTTTATGCTTTTCATAGACACTTTAGTCATAAAGTAAACTGTTTAGACGTTATTGAGAAAAAAACGAATTTCGGCACCTTTAATTCAAGATGGCGGCTCGCGCATGCGCCCCCAAAGGTCGAAAACTTGGATTCTAATCAGGCAGCCATACCCAAGCAATAGGGTGCTTAAACATTTTCTACTCCACCTTTTGCAGAGCAAAAAAAAATACCTGCGGACTGGATTATGAGTAGAATTTACGAAATACTTGTGTTAACTTTAAAAGAGGTTTATAATACATACTTACTGGTTGTATAGAGATTTTGATGAATTATGCTACAAATTATATGTTACAAATGATTTCAAGGTTAATATATCTTGTTTTGAAATTTAACAGCTTAACCATTTATTTACCCACCGTATGTAACACATTGATTTATTTACTGGCCAGCCAGAGAAATATCGTTAAATGTAACTTTAATAAACAAAAAACACATAATATATATGTCGCAGTTGGATTGTATAATCCGCCGTATTACATTGCGGCTAGCCGTTATCAAAAACAGTGCCGCTATGTATTACGGCTGATCAACGAATAGCCGGATTGTCATTGCGATACGTTCTACATTTTGGCGGCTCACGTTCAGCTGTACTGTATTGCACTTTATTCAACATTGTAGGGGAACACATGATATAGTGATAAAATAAAACTGGGTTTTATTAAAAATCCATTTTAATGAGAAAAGGAAAGGTTATGTACCTACTTGGAAATATCTTTGTACTTTGCGTTGTGTAGGTGGGAAATTATAATGATATAATTACTTAACATTTCTTTAGAATAGAATAGAATATCTTTATTTACTAGAAACACGGTACATTTATCAATAGGATGGTCATGAACTGGTGAGATCAACATGTTTCGCCATAAATGGCATGTAAAAACAATTATAAAATAGAATTCCTTAGATAAAAACAAATACAATTAAAATCAAATGTCAAAATATACATATGTTATAAAGTGTCATGCAGAGTCTAAAAATTCCTTAATACTATAAAAGTTCTTGTCCAGTAACCAAAAATACAATTTTTTATGTGACAGCGGTGAGTTAAGTGCTCTTATGCATTTCGGAATCTTATTAAATATCTTTATGCTCATATTCAAACAATTTCTCATAAATTGAGTCGTTCTGGGTGCAAATCCTAAGACAAGTCTGTTTGGATTCCTTTTACACCGCTGATAAATATCACTAGCCTTAAGAAACAGATTTTTATTGTTTTTGACAAACTTAAAAACTTCGAATATGAGTAGGTTCGGTAAAGTTAAGAGATTAAGCTCCTTAAAGACTGGTTTACACGATTCACGTGGTGTTAGACCAATTATAGCACGCACATAACACGCACATTTTTAAAGTAATTAAGAATTAGAAACGAAGTAACACACTAAATATAATATTTGGCTTTAGTTTTTCCGAGTACTGATGTAGAACATGGAATTCAAAAACCCCACCAGCATCTTTTATAAGGTCATATTTTTTGCACCTATAATATTGTGTAGGATTCCGCCTAATACCAGAATCTATAGCCACTTTCTTCTGTATTCGACGCCATGGTTGTTATAATGACAGGCAGCTCCGCGCGTGTTAAACATGGGAACTAAAAACTGTCAAAGAGGCGGTTAACGACTCGCTCTTTGACAATACGGCTAGCCGCATTAAAAAACGTATAACGCCGAACACATCCCGGCGCAATTTAATTCAGCCTTATTCAATCCGGCTTATCGTTGATCGCCGTTTTACATAACTGCCCTGTTTTTGATAACGGCTAGCCGTAATGTAATACGGCGGATTATACAATCCGACTGCGACATAGACACACTCTAACACAACCACAAAAAATTGATAACAGATTTTTTTTTTTGTATAAAAAGCTAACATGATGACCTCACTCTACCTGATAGTAAGCGGTAGTGAGATCCAAATATGAGGTCGACAGGCACAATAGACCATATTGAGCCTGTCGCACTCACCCTGAAAAGCCGTGAAAAAGGAGACCACTGCTGCGGCAACAACGAGACAAAGCGTGGAGTCTCGCATTGGTATTGAGCTGTGCGGGTCGGAGTTGGCCAGTCCGCTGGACGGAAGGGCCCCCGTGTCTACGGGTCTCCCAGGCCGCCGGGCTGACCCGCACCGCCCGCACAATACCGCCGCTAAGACTCCACTGGTCCGGCGCTTGCCGCAACAATGGTCCCCCCTGGCTCCGGTTCGTACAGTGCTGATCCCGGAATGCGACCTGACCAAGAGAGGTCAGAGTCACTTGGCGGGTTTTACACAACTGTATGGTGGTAACAGCAACCGGTCGACAAAATGTCTCCCACCTGAGACAGATATTATTGACCTAATTAAAATGTACTAATTACTAATAAAGTAAATGTAGGTACTACTAAGAAAAATAAAAACGCAATGAAGATAGTATAGATCTATTGTAGGTAACTTAAAAAACAAGGATTATATAGAATTCATAATTCGTGCCATAGTAATATCCAATGAGCTTTCCCAACAAATAACAAGAACAAACAAACACATTCGACCTCTCAGTAGAAATGATCCCGAAATCCACCCGAACAAAACCGCGGTCTCCACTATGTCTCGCTAATCCCCTATACGTTTGAGCGGGCGTGTGCCTCCCTTTGTGATATGCTTGTACCGGCGGCGTGTGCATACTTACCCGCTGAGAATTTAATATAACGTGCAAATGTTGCGCTCCCCGCGGCCCGAGGATTATCTTTGCCGCGGCGTCACGGTAAGATTACGTACTAGATAGTTTTGCACGAATATCAATTATTTTTTGTATTCTAATTGGAAAAGAGAGAAACTTGTGTACGTACAGTCATAAGCATAAGTTTCTTAGGAATCTATTAAATTATAGGCTTAGGCCTTGTGACTTACTAGCGGCCGCTCTCGACTTCGTCTATGTTGAATCACATTTTGGAATTTTCAATGTAAATGAGGATAAAAAATTTGTATTAGTTTTACTAAGAAAATCTCTTTTATTTTTCTCATTTTTTCCCTTATTACATTTACCAAATCACATTTGGTAAATGAAATAAGTTTTTGTGTAAACAAGTTTACTAAATAATAATTTTCATGCCCATCGCACTACAGTTTCAATATTAGTATTATATCGCACTAATTTTTCATATCTGATTATATGAGTCATTAAAAATACATCGCTTATAAAATAAAACGAAGTTTCCAAACTTCTTATCTACGCCAATTTGTCACTCCAGTCTGTGTACCCACCGATATGAGACTATTATTACCCATAACTTTAAGATTTCCACTTCAAACATCCACCTCACAAAGATGCAATCTTATGATATTGAGAACTTCGCTGGGAATCTCTGAACTTTGGCTGAAATTCGCCGCATCATGAAAATGTGAAATAATAGGGCCATTCAATATAATAGTTTTAGTTTCTTGAGTCTTTTTGAAAACAGAGGGGCTACCATGACTTGGCTATCGTAAACTTACGTACGTTAAAAACCTATCGAGTTGCTTTTTTCATATGGCCGATTGTAGTTCTTCGCGTAACCACCAGCCGGCGCTGTACAAGAATTTCATAGACATATTTACGTAGGCGATATCGAGCGCGTAAGTTTTAAACTCATGGTAGCCCCACAGTAGTGTAAAGAAGATACATACTTTTGTTGAATGGCGCGGTGGTACAATGTTTAGTGACCCGTGCTATGGTTCTAAGAATATTAGGTTCGGTTCCTACTCAGGACAAATATTTGTGTCGATAAACATCGGTGTTTGTTCTGTGTCTGGGTGTGATTATGTATGTCTAAAATTCTATATGTGTATCAGTTTCCGACCCCCCTAGTACTTACATGTTTTGCTTAGTTTGGGGTGTATTCCCCTTTCAGGCAAGGCATGTTGTTATACAATATCTTACTAGCGGCCGCCCGCGACTTTGGTCCGCGTATTAATGGGTTTTAGTAGCAATGATGTATTAAAATAGCCAGCTAAAAATTCTACCATACAAATTTTCATCCCCCCCAATGAACCACATGGGGGTTAAATAAAAAAAAGTAGCCTATATGTTATTCCAGAGTGCCAGCTACCATCATAGCAAATTTCATGAAAATCGGTTCAGAAGTTTGAGCGTGAAAGAGTAACAAACATACATACATCTATACATACATACATCCATACCTCCATCCATATATCCATACTCACAAACTTTCACGTTTATAATATTAGGAAGGATATTTGCGTTTCGTATAATATTCATCTTTATGAAAAGCTATGAGTCATTTTGATATGCAAGCTGTACCTCATTTCTGTAAAGATTTTTATAATTATGACAGTGTTTTTGTGTGAAAGACATACATACAAACTTTCTCATTTGTAGGATGTATGTTCCATACAAATTCTTGACGTACCTATTTCAAAATGTATGGGGTATTTTATTCTTATACAGGAAAATATAACACCACTTACTTGTGCAAAGGGACTAAAATAATAGTCTTTATTCTTCGAGTCGTTTGCGGACAGTAGTGAAAAATAGTGTACCAATTTTAAAAAGGAATTAAGTCACGTTTTAGCATACCACATTATACTTAGTCTTGCAAAGGAAAAATTAAAACCACATTGCAAAATCTTTCTGAAACAGGTAGGTAAAAACGTTTCTTTGAAACATTCCAGTTCTAGTAGTAGTCTACCTACGTCGTCGCTTTGCGGTTTCTTTGAAAGAATAAATTCGTTACGAATTCAAGAAAGAATTGAGTTCTACGAAATAGCTTTTTAGTGGTCGTCGTACGAAAATGGAAAAGACATGTGTGGCTTCTGTTTAATACTATGGTACTACTATGGTTTTAGGATTACAAACCTCAAAGGAACAAAAAAGGCAAAGTGCGAGTCGTACTCGCGCACGAACTGTTCCGTACTATCTGTAATAGAAAATCACGTTAAGCGTCTACCTGTTACCGTTATTAATATTGAGCATAAATACGAAAAAACACATATATTGTGTGGGAACCCCCTTCATCCTTACTTCCTTACTAATGTAAGATTTTAGACTTTCGCGTTCCATTACACTAAATATTAGTCTTTATGGGTCTACACGCGTTATTAGGAGTAGCAAATTACATAGCTACTTACTGCCCGACGTTTCGACTGTGAAGTGATGTTCGCTCGCGACCACGATTGGTGTAACCCAGTCGAAACGTCGAGCAGTAAGTAGCTATGTAATTTGCTACTCCTAATAACGCGTGTGGACCCATAAACACTAATATTTACTTCCTTACTAATATTATAAATCCGAAAGTAACACTGTCGGTCTGTCACGCTTTCACGCATAGAGTACTGAAACGATTCAAATGAAATTTGGTACAGATATAGTCCAGATCCTGTGAAAGGACATCGGCTACTTTTTAACCGACTGCGCTATAAAGAAGTAATGTTTTACCCGTTAAACGTCTCTACGCGGACGAAGTCGCGGGTGGAAAGATAGTATTTTATATTTATTAATTTTGAAAAACAGAAATACATCTTTTGTGAAAATTTCAGCTTTCTAGCTATCACGGTTTATGAGATACATCTTGGAGACAGACAGACGGACGGACTGACAGCTAAGTTATAGCGTCCCGTTTTTACCTTTTAGGTACTGAACCCTCAATTTGGTATCCCTATAAAAGGATCGCATTGTTGATTGTGAAGAACCTTTCCTTTTTTCTTGGAAATGCGTTTGAGTACCAAGTCGAAATCAATGTTGAACTAATGTTCAATATTTCTTAGAAGGTTGTTGGTTTTATGTCTTCAAAGTAGTACAAAAAATGCTTGATTCAAAAGATCTTAATCTAACTACATACGTAAACTGTTGATTTAATAATCTCCCTCAGTCCCATAGGATCCACTATTTCGATCCACCAGTGGATCAAATAGTACGCCGAAGTTCACTATGATCCACCAATGGTCTCGGTGGATCCTATGATACTTCTATCATCTAATATGCTCCACCAGTGGATCGAATATAGTTCAGGGAGTTTCTTAAGATCCACCATTGATTTCAGTGGATCCTGTAATATAATCTATTTATGCATGGTATTTTATATTAGGTATGGAATAGCCAGGTATAAAAAAGTATAGCCAGGATAGATAACTTTTAGTGAATTAAAATATAAAAACTACAGAAAAAAGAAAAAAATTGTCTTCTAACTTAAATTTTACCGTACTAGGCATAAAGGAAAATCTTCTCTGATTATTTCCAAAAAAAATGCAACTGATATATTTTCACCGTGGAGTAATTGAAGTTGGGTATCTTGAACAAATTCGTCGTATTTAATTTGGCGGAAGAAACTCCCTGAACTATATTCGATCCACTGGTGGAGCATATTAGATGATAGAAGTATCATAGGATCCACCGAGACCACTGGTGGATCATAGTGAACTTCGGCGTGCTATTCGATCCACTGGTGGATCGAAATAGTGGATCCGATGGGACTGAGGGAATAATCTAAGCATTGTAGGTCATGTTGCTGCGTCTCAATTTCTTAATTATTAGGCTGTCTCGGTGAAACGGTGGTTCGAGACCCGGGTCCACAACTTACGTTTCCAAGAGTCGTGGGTTCGATTCACACCCGGGACAAATATTTCTGTGATGAACATCGTCGTATGTTCCGTGTCTGTGTGTGTTATTAAATATATTTGTGTATCCACTGTTGTTTCATATCCGTACCACAAGGGCTTAAGCTACTTACCACGGGATCAGATCAATGGATGTAATGTTGTGTAACATTTATCAAATTATTATAAAACTATAATTGAACATTTTAAACACATACGTCACTTTCAAAAATCTTATATTAACTACCCTTTCTGCTGTAGACGACTCCGTTCCCAAAAGACGTTTATCGCCTACACCATTACTACCTTATAGTATTGTCGGTTAAACAATTGTTAATCCTTTTCAGTCTCCAGACTATCTGTTTCCCAAATTTCATTAAAATCAGTTCAGTAGTTTTGGCGAGACAGACACATATACAGAACAGAGAGATATATATACATTGTTACTTTCGCATTTATAATATTAGTAGGTACGTAAGTTTATATGTGACATATTTATAAAACTACAACTACCTAGTAAGTAAACAAAATCAATTTACCAACTCGCCGCCGTAAATCGGCAAATGTTAAAT
Organism: Maruca vitrata; assembly: GCA_039566165.1. Lineage (NCBI taxonomy): Eukaryota > Metazoa > Arthropoda > Insecta > Lepidoptera > Crambidae > Maruca > Maruca vitrata. Next base: position 703,019 of record CM076940.1, read on the forward strand.
TAAAATAACCGCAAGCAAAACTCGTTAATTATAAAGCTGTAAGTTTCGTAAGTTGCTTGGCGGAAACTTTGTAGCGATAAGATTGCAGTGGCCCGGCGGAGGTGCAGGCCTTTATAGGGGGGTAGGGCTGTCTAGAACTCATCACATACAGTTATATCATTGAAGACTAGTACTTAAGTTATATAATTAATGTCTTAAAGTGAAATTATGGAAAAAAAGTAAATACTGGACCGATTTGACGACGGTTTTGGTATAGACGGCGTCTTTTGCGAAAGGTGTATTTATTTTCCTAACTGACTTTCGATGATGGCTTGGAGTAGCCTCGTCATCATCATTGGACTTGCGGGGGAGCGGATGGCAAAAGGTGTCGTGCGGTTATTACTACTCGGGACAGGTATCAATGTCCAGACTATCTGTTCAGGATATTTCATTCAATTCGGTTAAGTACTTTTGGCATGAAAGCGATAGACTGGGTTCATTTTTTTAGTATTTATTATATTAGTAAGGATTCAAAGGTATACTCGTGCATAATGATGTAATCCAGTGGACTGAATACTGATACTATACACCGTGAAATTTTAGTGGTTGTTTTCCCGTGGCAGAACGACTTGCCTTTAGTAATACTATCAAATAATGCAAATTATTCGACGAAAAAAAAATTTTTTTTTTTTCGATTTTTCAGAATAATAATTTTCCAACTCGAAAACGAGAGAAGCTATCGTTGTTTTTGAAGATGTGACGTATTCAGGTACTGCTTGCCGCATGAAATCGATGCTTAAAGCTAAAGAAGCTCTTCACCCTAAGTCATAAAGCGGTTCGAACGTGTTTTCGAGTTACGGTTAAACCTTTCGTAAAACCGGCATTTTTTGATTTTACCAAAAAAGAACTGCACACATCTTTTGTACTACTAAGATAGAATCATTTTACTGCGGGAAAACAACCACTAAAATTTCACGGTGTATATTATTTGCGAAATTTTTTAATCTCAATCTAATATGTAACGAATATATCGATTTTAGTACCTGAAGTCTTTTTAGTCCTCTAATCAATCCTATTAGTTTATCTTCTTTGCCAGCATCAGCCCTGCACAGTCTAATATTTAACTTGGAGTTTTATTGCTGGCTGTGTCCACGAACTTCCTCTTTATCCGGACTATCTCTTCCGGTAGACGCAACTACTTTAAACAATATTATTGTTAGATCCTTTGTGAGGCTTAGGGTGATATTTTAAAGTTATAGGGGATAATGTTCATTCATTCATCTATGTGTAATGTGTCAAATATTTTAAAAATATTTTTGGTTTCGAGTTTACACGGGTTTGGTCAAGTTCATCCATCATCATCATCATCGCCATCAGATAAAAGCTTTATATTATTTTCTTCAGTAAAGTTTATGAGAAAAACGGAATTTTAGAACAAATATATGATTTTTGTGAGTGTTAAGTACTACACCGCTTTATCAAATTCAAACATTTTTTTATTCGTATTTTTTTATAAGTAAGTATGACTTCATAATATAATCGACACAACTGAATTTTCTTGTATCATCCACTTCCAGTCGAAGGAGTAGCCTAGAGAGATAATATAATACCTATTCAAGTAGACTTCGTTTTGGGCTGTAGTCTTCCACAGATCCTACAGTATATTTAAGTTGTAAGGGGAAAAAATACTTGTTGATAAAGATTTTTGTATTTGTACTTAAAAGGTCATACACTAACGTATTTAGATGCCATAAGAAAAATGGGCTGGGAGTGCTTATACTTGGGGATTGATTTGACTCAACATCCCTGATAGGAAACCCTATCAACTGTTGCTATTATGTTCCAAATTGGCATAACATACTCACAGCGCCAGAACAACATAGTTACCAAAACGGCAACTGCAACACGAGATGTCTTATAACGAGAACTCGTACGCAACCCAATACAGCTCAATCGAAATATTTACAAATCGTTTAGCCGTATTTATACTTTGTTTTGACGTTTGTGCCAAGATGGCCGCCGCTGTGGCCCCTTCTGTGACCACGTGCGCAGGAGTTTGTAAATTGACGGCTCGCTTCGCTGAGTTTTAAGCTTTTCTCACGGGGCTATAGGAATTCTAAACATGTTATTTGGACTGTGGTCGTTTGGTTTTGAATGCTAGCTTTTGTAAAGGATTTGTGAGCAGTTATTTTTGGATGTTTTTGGGAGGATTGCAATTCGATATCATTCAGTGTGTTTTTCTTTTACTTGTCTCATTGCCTCTTAATATTTGAATTTTACCCTTTATAAGGCTCTGGCAAAAATATTTCCAGCATAATTTGAACCTTATTGTGTGGATTTGAGGCCCAAAACCAATTAAATATTCCAACATGCTGTGCCCATTTGAGGGAAAGTAGTAAATAACTATTTGTCTGAAATAGTTTCCTGCTCAATTATATATTTGACATGAAATTATATTTGGTCCAATCATTTAGCAGCATATTTATTAGATACTCCTTTTCCGTCGTGACTCAGTCTGCATGGAGTCGTATAACATTATTTCCTATAGTGCAGACGAATAAAAACTAGCCAATGCCTTTTCAAGTTCTAGTCTAGAGTATTATTACCAAATTTTATTAAAATATGACAGTAGTTTAGTCGTGAAGACGCGAATTGACACTGATTCATGATGACTTACTTTCACATTACATCATATTAGGAAGGATTTACTTCCGCTACAATTGTATTTTTTTTCCTAACTAATATACAATGATGGAAAGCCTCATCATCGTCACCGGACTTGCGGGGAAGCAGATGGCTCTCATCACCCCTAACTAATTCTAATTCTAAACTAAAAATTTTCAGACTTTCAAAATCTTGAAAATTTAGGAATAATTTCATCCTGTATACGAGATGTTTATTCGCAGTCATAATGATTTATTCAAACCGGATGGGAGGTATCCAAACAGAAATCATAAGTATATATCCGTATATCGCCCAACAAGATATTTTTTCCGTTGTAAGGTAAATGACTTTGAAATGGTCGGACAATTTAAGGACACGATATTTTTATATGACTATATTTTTTGACGTCAACCGAAAACTGTAATTGCTTTTGTGATGGTTAGGATTTGTTGATTTGAGTTTAGTAAAATCATAATCATAGTTTGACTGGCTCGGTGCAACAGTGGTGAGTGACCTAGGTTCACTACCCACGATTCCAGATTCGTGGGTTCGATTCCCATCCGGGACATATATTTCTGTGATGATTGACTAACATCGGTGTTTGTTTCGTGTCTGGGTTTAAATATTAATATTATTAAATAAATAAAAATGAATTGCTGTTCGTTAGTCTGACTAAAACTCGAGACCGATTTAGGTAATTTTGGATTTTTTGGATTAAAATGTTCGTCGTAGTCCAGGGAAGGTTTCAATGAGAAAATATAGAAAAAGAATCAGTATTGGCGGTGTGAAATTCGCCAGGACCACTAGTTATTAAATATATTTAAGTACATTCGTGTATCCACTGTTGATTCTGATATCTGTAACAAAAAACTTAGGTGTTTAATCTATTTACCACGTGATCAGATCAATGTATGAGATGTTGTGTAATATTTTTTAAGGATTCCGTATCCAAAAGGTAAAACGAGACTCTATGATTAAAACTTCCGAATCTTTTTATACACCGTGAAATTTTAGAGGTTGTTTTCCCGAAGTAAAATGATTCTATCTTAGTAACTTAGTACAATAGATTTGTGCAGTTCTTTTTTGTTAAAATCAATAAATGCCGGATTTACGAAAGGTTTAACCGTAACTCGAAAGCACGTTCGAACCGCTTTATGACTTAGGGTGTAGAGCTTCTTTAGCTTTAAGCATCGATTTCATGCGGCGAGCAGTACCTGAATACGTTACATCTTCAAAAACAACGATAGCTACTCTCGTTTTCGAAGTGGAAAAATTATTATTCTGAAAATTCGGAAAAAAAACTTTTTTTTTTTTCGAGGAATAATTTGCATGATTCGATAGTATTACTAAAGGCAAATCGTTCTGCCACGGGAAAACAACCACTAAAATTTCACGGTGTATGTATATAGGCAGTCATATTTTTACAAATTATATATGCCTGCTGTCACTACATCAACAAACTCCAAAAATCAATATAACATAAATATTTAAAGGGGTTCCCATACTATATCGGTCAGTACGGAACCCTCTATCCTCGAGTTCGACTCGCACTTGACCGCTTATTATTAGTTGTTCCAGTTACTTAGAGCTATATTGAAAATTTAAAATCACAGTTATAACAAGTTGTAATAATTTTGCACGCGGATTTTTACAGCGCGGTGCGCAAAATTATTTCGCCAGATTTTTAGCGTTTGCGTCAATTTCGTTGTCCGACGTTACTATATAAGAATGAAATGGTTATCACTCAGTTCATTTATAATCTGATAACGGTGTATCATGATTGTACATATATACATTCAGCATCTATCAGTTTACTAAAGGGGGATAGATACACTGACAGAGTGCTTATTGCTAAATTAATCGTTTAGTTTTAATTTTGTTTTAAAAAATAGACCTTAGTTCTTTCAAGAATTCGTTTTCAAGTGCTATTTTATCGTTAATAAGTATTTAAGTTACTTTGTTCTAATTAATATTTTTTTCTTTATAAAAAGATAGTCTAGATATACAATTAAAAGTTTATAGTTTTAATATGGTAGGTAATTCTAGTTTAAAATTTTATCGTCAAAAATCGTTGTGATTGAGTGTATAATAGTGTTAGTTTTCCATGATGGATGTAAACAAAAGTACCAAGACAATTGATTCTCAACAAAATTCTTCTAATAAAGTGGTAAGTGGTAGGTACATACGATATTATGTATTTCTATGTTCCAAGAGTCGTTAGTTCGATTCGCACCCGGGACAAATATTTGTGCGGCGAAAATCGGTGTTTGTTCCGAGTCTGGTTGTGTTATTAAATATATTTGAGTATATTTTGGTTATAAGGAAGTACTGTTTTCAGAAAAATATAATAATAGATTTAGTAACACTAACTGCAGGCAGACCTCAAACAATATACCTATGTCATCCAAAACCTATAGGAAGAGAATAAAAATTTAATTTTTGATTTGATTGTGTTTATCCGACAACTAAGATGGAGGTTTTTGAACCGCGGACCTTCCGATCCAAACTTTTGCCACTAATCGATGATAACTAAGCCATCAAGATAAACATACCATCATATTGTAATCCTATACAAACAGTCTTTCCGAGAATATTTGTATTTTGAACTTAGTTTTAAAACCAACAAGTAGATACCCGAAACTTCAATATGTTCTCACTATATCCAAATATTATATAGTATATTGGCTTGTTCCCAGTAATTAGTACTGTACATACACACGATTTTATAATATTAATCTGAGGCCCGCATAACTGATTATTTTACCTACCTTAAGGGGTAGAGAGTGGAAAAACTACATGATAATAATATTATTTATATATTATCTTTAGTGTTGCCCGTGACCACGAGCGCTGTAAAGTGCTCGAAACCTCTGGTAGAGTCCCCATTATTAAGAGAAATAATATGTTTAGAAGAACAATACACGCGAGCTTAATCCGTAGAATTAGTTTTATTTTCAATATTTTTTTAACACATAAATTACATACATAATATATAGAATGATTAGGCTACATAGCAACTTAAATTTAAGCCACAAAGTTTGGACAGGGTTGGAGAAGAACTTTGCCCAGCAGTGGGATGATACAGGTTAATAGAAAAAATACGTGCATGAGAAAATATTATTTCAGTTATGTGTGAAGAAAAGTGATTGTGGGCATTAACTTATGCTAGGGGTAGGGAGAGAGATGATCTTATTCGTATCACTATTCTCAGCGGTTATGGGAAATATTTTCCTTATTAAACGGTTCATGTGACTTCTTATAAAGATAAAGCTTAAAAGTTATTTGGAAGACTTGGAGGAGTTGTATATTTATGCTTTTATGTGTGCATTATTAGTATGTATATTTATTTATGTTTTGTTTTTGTTACAGGTAAGTTTCAATGGGGATGGTTTTATCTAAGAGCTAAGCAGTGCGGTGAGAATCACCTAGAATGATTTGTGTTTATTTTTCTTACTTGTCTATGTTTTTATTAGCCGAAAGTACTTTCAATCGATTCTTCAGGTATTTAATTATTCATGAAACTTTTGGATAAATAAATATAAATTTTATATTACACAACATCACTACAGTGATCTGACCCCGTGGTAAGTAATATACGCACTTGTTTTACAGATATCGATTTTCCTTTACTTACTTTACGTGAAGAAATATTTTTTTATTATTTCAAAAAATAACCATAAAAAAATACTGTCCAAATCTGTTTTACTTCTAAAATCATTTTGCTGTGGGAAAACAACCACTAAAATTTCTCGGTGTACAATGATCATGTGATATATTAAATTCCATTAAAAATGTAACATATTCAAAGTTGCACAACACTCGGAACACAAAACTAAACGATGATGGAGTAGGCCTTAATGTGTTAATAAGATAGCAAACATCGCTCCTGAGTGAGTCTTCTACGGAAACAGTTGTGAAATCGAACGATAGTTAACCGTTGTCGTTATATGAAGACTCTTTATTGTTATTAAATAAATATTACACAACATCACATACATTGATCTGATCTCGCGGTAAGTAGCTTAAGCTAACTTGTGTTACGGAAATCAGGATCGACAGTGGATATACAGATATACTTACTTAATAGTCACGGAACCTATGTCCGTCACACAAATATTTGTCCCGGGTAGGAATCGAACCCGCGACTTTCGAACGTAGTAAACTGGGTTTACTACCCACTGTTCCACCGAGCCAGTCAAATATATAATGTTATGAAGTTATTATGTATTGTGGGGGACAATATCATGAGTGGCTCGGTGGAATATTGGCTGGCTAGTGACCCTGGCTACGGTTTCAAGAGTTGTGGGTTCGATTCCCACTCGGGACATATACTTGAGCGATGAACAGCGATGTTTGTTCCGTGTCTGGGTGTAAATATCTATGTATGCATATTAGTCGCTGACGCCCATAGTACAAGCTCTGCTTAGTTTGGGTTCAGGTCGCCGTGTGTGGAAATGTCTCAGATATTTATTGTTATTCATTTTCATATCAGAAAACTGATTTTTGTTATAATGAGCTCGCTATATTTCGGCACTGTTGCAAGCGCCATGATCACGTGTGAACTATAGGACTGGGAGAAAAGGTTTCTAAAGTGTTTGACAGTTTAAAAGTATATTTTCATATTGCCATCTCTCAATCAATTTAAGATTCTGGTGATGCCACTTTAGACATTATCAATTTCGTAATCACACCAAGCGATCCTGTGACAATGGACCATGAAACACACGCAATCTTTCCACATCTTCCCATTAGGACGGTCCACCCCCCCACTTCCGCACATCCGACATGCGGTCAAGATTGTGCACACAGATTCCCATTGTAGTAACGTACGAGGATAAAGTTAATGGTGGTTCCGCATAGGAAATTATGTTGTTTCGTGAATTTTATTAATGTGTAATTGTGAACTTATAATAATACAGGTTGAGGTCCTTTTTTTCTAGATTGAATACAGAATTAATCTGGCTAGTCACTCTTCAGTGAAAAAATTAATAATAATAAAATAATAGTAATTAACATAACATTCATATATAAAATGAATACAATTTCACATCTATTACCAACAAGGTACGTGCCTCAGCTTAGACTGCAGAAGATCAAGAGCTCCTTTTTTTTTTCTTTAATCCGGTGAAATGCTTTGCGCAACTTCACCCTGAGAGGGGGTCCTCTCCGGGTGGTGGGTCGGACTCCCCAGCGACTGGCGAAGAGATGGTAAATGCCAGCCGCGACTCCTGGACGGACTGCAATGCCCAGGGGGTATACCGACTAAAACACCGCGGTGTACCTCATCGCCTATTGGCGGTGTCGTGGTACCTGGCATACAACTGCCTCGTTGGTCTATTGGTAGCAAGCGCTGCGTTAGGACCGAGAGGTCCCCGGTTCGAATCCGGGGTCGAGCAAAATTTGTGTGAGTTTTTCTGTAATGAAAGTACTTAGCCCGGAGTTAGGAAGTTGGCGGTTGAACGCCCGTGCCTCGGAAAGCACGTTAAGCCGGTGGTCCTGCGCCCGATCTCTCATCGGTCATGTCGGATTGCCGTCTCACCGAATTATGAGAGTAAGGGAATAGAGAGTGCACTTGTGTTGGCGCGCACACTTGTGCACTATAATATGTCCTGCGCACTTGGCTGATCTCAATTGAGATCGGCCGCCATGGCTGAAATCGGTCGGACGCTTTATATATATATATATATATATTATATATATATATATATATATATATATATATATATATATATATATATATATATATACCTGGCATAGCCTTCACTCACAACACCGACCGAGCTAACTCAAGAGCTCCTGCAGCACCGGTATTCTGGTCGTACCTTTTATAGGTCCTAAAGGTTTTACGCATTTAGTCAAAGACCCCTAAAGGCTCGATGCGACCCTTTCCGAAGGACTCACAAACGCTAATGAGTGTGTTCTGAAAGACAATACTTGGACAAAGGACGGAGGGGCGGTGTTCGTTTAATTAAGTAAGAGGTAACTTAGGAGGGAAGGGGAGGGAGATGTAGATGCATCAGAACTTTATTTTATTTATTTATTTATTATGGCACACACACCTGGTTACAATCATAGCTTAATTAGTTTTAAAAGACAAATAAAATTATAGATCTATACGTAGATTGCAACCCAAAACCGTGAAAATACAGCGTAGTTAATCAATGGATAGTAAACATATATGTTATCAAAACGAATGGAAATGGAAAGATATATTGACTTTCGCGTTGCATCACGATAAAATCCGTTTTAAATACATCTATAGGTACTTATTGAACGACGTTTCGACTGGATATCTTGTTGATGATCTTGTTCATGAAGTAATAATAAACATAAAATATGACGTCCCTTTGCAATTTTTCCGTTTAATAAATAAAAGTAACAAATTTATCTTTTCTATCATAATGAATACCAATAAAATATGACATTAGTTGGGAAATAAGACTTAATAAATAACTTTAAACTGACATGGGTACACAAATTAGAAAATTTAATATGTCCGGGGTATATATCCCGGTCTTATACAGTATTATAACAATTAATATATTTTGTTATCAAAAATAATGAATGACAAGTTGAAATTAGATAAATGACGAGGCGTATTTCGCGATTACACAACGATTCAGAAAATAACTACTAATTTTCTTACGATTTGAAACACAAAATTGTATAACAATCTATTTAATTAATCATTCGATAAGTAATCCTTTTATAATAATGTCAATTGGTTTTTCAATTGACTATCAAACTAATGATATCAGTATTCACATGATTTTAACAGTTGCGTGCCTGATAAATTATCTTATTGATTTGTTTATGTGTATATTATAACTGATAACGTTTATCAGTTGATAACGAATTATGTGGCATAGGAACTGCCTAAGCATAAGATATTAAGATAATTTACGTAACGTAATTTGATGATGCAAAGATTATTTTCGTGTTTCTTGTTATATTTGTAAATAAATAATTCCTATCTCGTGCGTATCAGATCTTAGATAACATGTACTAAATACAATGCGGTTTTAAATAATCTATGCAATAACAATTTTAGGGTCACAAAAGTATGGGTTAAAATTATGAACCTACCCACTACATTTAAATTAAATCAATATAAAAGTACTGATAAATTAAAAAATGATGAAATCAACTCTGTGATAATTTTTAATTAGTATTTTGTCTAATATAAGTAAAATTTTATAATTTAGATGTATAAACTCCTAAATAGTGAATATTAGGTATAGAAACATAGGAAACATTAGTACAGCTAGCAAACTTAAATAACTAAAAATCGCTTAATGCTCAAGACATCACAGATTAAAATTTTGCAAATTACCAAAGAACAGAACAATACTAATTATAAAACAAAAGCAAGCCTACCTCTTTAGGCAAGCCTACCTCAATACCTAGATCTATTCTAGGTAGCCTAGCGTAGGCCTAGGTATTGGCGAAAGCTCACGGAGGCTTCAATCTCAGAGGGCGACTAATTAGAGGGTGTTATTAGTGAGGCGTTGAGTGGGTGCGACTCAAGAGTATCCAGTATAATTTAATTGGACTATTATTGAAATGACACATTTGTGTACTCATCATCATCGGCCCATAATTAAATAACAGCTTAAATCGTGAAAATACGCAATAGATTTTGATCTTTTTTTATAAGATAGAGGGATTCAGGAGGAACATATTAATGTATAATATACCCCGTGGCGTAGCGTGGCTTGTTGGGGCCCCGTATAAAAAATGTTTGGAGGCCCTATAGGGGGTAAAGATTGCTTTATAGAATTTGTTAAATAAAATGAATTAAAAGTTTTTACTTTTTAACCGACTTCAAAAAAGGAGGAGGTTCTCAATTCGTCTGTATGTATAATATTTTTTTTTTTTTTTTTTTTATGTACACCGATATTTTCGTCAATTATAGACGGATTTCAAAAATTTTTTTTGGTTGGATACAGTTCACTTCCGAGGTGGTCCCATTTTTAGCAGTCCCGGATCTGATGATGGGATCCAGGAGAAATCGAGGGCAACCCTCAAATTTTATACGAGCATGTACCGCGTTTTGCATATTATCTGAAGTTATATTGGCATTTGCTTCTGGAAATCATAATCTTATGATGCTGAGCTGATGATGGAAGGTCAACTCCTTAATACTTAGGAGTAAAAGGATAATTCTTTCAATACTGTATACATATTAAGACTACTAGTTATAATATCAGTAGCATTATAGGTGAGCTGAACTAATAGGGTGACCAGTCTAGGATCTGATGATGGGATCCAGGAGAAATCGAGGGCAACCCTCAAATTTTATAGGGACATGTACCAAGTGCGTGTTGCATATTATTTGAAGTTATATTGGCATTTGCTTCTGGAAATCATAATCTTATGATGCTGAGCTGATGATGGAATGTCAACTTCTTAATACTTAGGAGTAAAAGGATAATTCTTTCAATACTGTATACCTACATATTAAGACTACTAGTTATAATATCAGTAGCATTATAGGTGAGCTGAACTAATAGGGTGACCAGTCTAGGATCTGATGATGGGATCCAGGAGAAATCGAGGGCAACCCTCAAATTTTATAGGCACATGTACCGCGTTTTATATATTTTCTGAAGTGATATTGGCATTGCTTCTTGCAATCATAATGTTATGATGCTGAGCTGATGATGGAAGGTCAACTCCTTAATTGTTTGGAGTAAAAGGATAATTCTTTCAATACTGTATACATATTAAGACTACTAGTTATAATATCAGTAGTATTACAGGTGAGCTGAACTAATAGGGTAACAAAAAATTTAACACTAAAAAGTATGAAAAAAAATTGTAAACAAAAAAAAAACCGCCTTCAAAAACCCGACACACTAAAAATTACAAAATAATATAATACGAACATTTATAATAATCATCTGGGTATGAATTTTATATGTTGTTGAAGGCGGTGCCGTTTATATTTCATACAGACAAGCACAGAGTGCTTAATTTTCCTCAAAATTTTGATTGGCACCGCCTTCAACAACATATAAAATTCATACCCAGATGATTATTGTAAATTTTCGTATTATATTATTTTGTAATTTTTAGTGTGTCGGAATTTTGAAGGCGGTTTTTTTTGTTTACAATTTTTTCCTTACACACTTTGGGGGCCCCCGTGGCCCCGAGGCCCCATATAATTTATACGGCAGATACGGCGGTAGCTACGCCCCTGAATATACCCGAAGCGAGGCCGGTTCACTAGTATACTCATACTTTCGAGGAGATGTTAAATTACAAGTCAAGTCAAGTCAGTCAGAGGATACCAGTCACAACTATCTGTCCGGTGGTTGGTGAACGGTATACGGGTAAGCGACCCCGGCTCCTTGAGCTACTATTGACTCAGTCCAAATCATCCGAGGCGATAGTATCCTTCCTCCTCTTTTCCTTCCTCCCCTTTTCCTTCCCCCGTCATATATCCTTGCTACTCGTGGGAACGCAATGACCTTGTTAAAACAATGCACAAGGCAGAATGGCGGCGACGTGGTTCACAACCCGGCACGTCACGTTTCCCACAGGGGTGAAAAAGGGATCGCCGGAAGTGATCTCTGCCTACCCCTCTGGGAAAAAGGTGTGATTGTATGTTTATGTATGTATGTATGTTTTAAATTACAATAAATAATGAGTATGAACATCCCACTAAAATTACAAGAATCTTCCCTTGATCTCAAGCTGTGTTTGCGAACCTTGAAAACCTAAATTTGTTTTCTGATTACATATTTCTTGTCAGATAAAGTCAAAAACTTAGACGATTAGATTTAACTGCCGAAGTTTGGGATTCTGTGGATTTGGTCGTTGTTTTTTATGGGGATTTTTTAATATGGGGGATGTTTTGACCATCGGGTGGGGGGTTAGGGGGACTCCTGTGGTTCTGTTAACGAGATTCGGAATTGAAATATATGTGTTAAACTTGAAGGACAATGAGGAAAACTGTTCGGCAATGGTACTGATATCATGCCGTTCTGTACTGCAACTGATGCTTCGTATTATGCGTTTATTAACATGTTTTCTTGGTATGGTGATGGTCATTTTAGAATTAGTTAAATTTTTAATACCTATTTCCTCCTAAATATTTTAATGATGAACACCAGTGTTCGTTACGTGTCTGGGTGTGTTATTTTCGTAAGTATATTTGCCTGAGCAACTTCGGTACGGGATCAAACCAATAAATGAATAAATACATCGATCTGATCCCGATGTAAGTAGCTTAAGCACTTGTATTACGGATATCAGAAACGCGTATAATTTTGTATAATATTCATCTTTTCTAGTATTAGTAATAACATTATCATTTAGCACAATAATGAGGTAATATATTGCTATTCAAGTATATAAGTTTATAAGTAAATTGTTTATTATGTTATACGTTTATATTGTTAAAGTTGTACTCACCTGTAACTGATGCATGTATCAGAACCTAGATATACTGAGTGATTTTTGGATGTTATGTTTGTGCATGTATTGTTGGTGTGTCATATATACACCGTGTAATTTTAGTGGTTGTTTTCCCGTGGCAGAACGATTTGCCTTTAGTAATACTATAGAATTATGCAAATTATTAAGCGAAAAAAATTTTTTTTTTATTTTCAAAATAATAATTTTCTATCTCGAAAACGAGAGAAGATATCGTTCTTTTATAAGATGTGACATAATCAGGAACTACTTGCGGCATGAAATCAATGCTTAAAGCTAAAGAAGCTCTACGCCCTAAGTCATAAAGCGGTTCGAACGTGCTTTCGAGTTAAGGTAAAACCTTTCGTAAAACCGGCATTTATTGATTTTAACAAAAAAGGACTGCACACATCTTTGTACTACTAAGATAGAATCATTTTACTGCGGGAAAACAACCACTAAAATTTCACGGTGTATATAAATAAATAAAAATAAACCTCGTCCTTCATATTTCCTAATAATGTACGTTAACAACGACCAATTTAACACAAACGAATTCTCGACGAACGCTGTTATTTTCATTAACTTTGATATAAAAAAGAGAGTATGAAAAATTCATCTCTCAATTAAGATTGATTGCTTGCCTTATTCTTAGTCATAAGGATACCTGCCTATATACCTTGCACGCTATAAAAATTCTCCGTGCATTTTTATTCTGGCAATTTAGCTCATTATTTTTCCAGCGATGTTGGCAAATACGATTTTTGTTCAGTATAAAGAGGGATTTCTCCCTTATGATCTTACTAAACGGTAAATTTTAACGACATTACAATAAATGGGATTGAAGTCGAAAAAATATAAAGTTAGTTCAGACTCACTGCCTACGGATCCAAGAGTCGTGGGTTCGATTCCCACCCGGGACAAATATGTGACAAACATCGGTTTTTGTTCCGTGTCTAGGAGTGTTTTAAGTATACTTGTGTATCCGGTGTTGATTCTAGTATCCGTCACAAAAGTGCTTAAGCCACTTACCACGGGATCAGATCAATGTATACGATGTTGTGTAATTTATGAAAAAATTACACTTTGTTCTGATTCGGAGAAAAGTTCCTTAAGCACTTTATTTATTTAATACATTTATTCAAAATCTACTTTGTCTTAAACTTCTGAAATTTACAAATAGAATATAAATGTATATAAATACTTGCTTTCCGCCCGCGACTTCGTCCGCGTAGAGACGTTTAGCGGGTAAAACATTACTTCCTTATAGCGCAGTCGGTTAAAAAGTAGCCTATAACCTTTCCTAGGCTCTGGACTATATCTGTACTAAATTTCATTTAAATCGGTTCAGTACCCTATGCGTGAAAGCGTAACAGACAGACAGACAGAGTTATTTTCGGATTTATAATATTAGTAAGGATATAATATTAGTAAGGATATCCCGTCACAAATATATGTATATTATTGTAGATTGTCTCAAATTAAGTTTCTACATTGCTACGCGAAAAATCAAATATAAATTGTGCAGAGAATCTTCGTAATACCCAGCTTTAGTAAGCTTTTCATAGTAAGGAGCTTTTACAATACACAACCAGCCGTCCTTTAAATTTTGCGTGAAATGTTTTCAACGTTATTTTTCGCAAGTTTAAAGCGGAAAATGTACGGCTAAAATATGTATTTTTTACTCACATGTAACATGAAAAGTTAAGCCAACAACGCGGTGGTGAAAGCCCCAATTTAATTTTGCCATTTTTTTAACTAAAACTCGATACGAGATTAAAGGGATTTGAATACTGGAAGTTGATCACGTGTTTCAGTTTTTATAATTTACTAGTGGTCCCGGCGAATTTCATACCGCCAATACTGATTCTTTTTCTATATTTTCTCGTTGAAACCTTCCCTGGACTACGACGAACATTTTAAAACCAAAATTACCTAAATCGGTCCGGGCGTTCCCGAGTTTTAGTCAGACTAACGAACATCATCACCATCAGCCTTTTATTAATCCCACTGCAGGGGATAGGCCTCCTCCGGAGAACGCCCTGCACCCCGGGCCTGAGCCAGTCTCATCCAGAGACCTCCCGCGGCTTTCTTTATATCAGTTGCCCATCTGGTGGGAGACTAACGAACAGCAATTCATTTTATTTATAAGATAATCTAGACTAGCGACCGACCGCGACTTCGTACGGTTTTGGATAATTTACAATGTATCTTATGAAAGAGTAACAAGCATACATTCACACATATAAAATTTCGCGTTTTTAATATTAATTAGGAATTTAATAGGATTTGTTGCTTAACACACTTTTGATCCGCTAGAACGTGTATAGAACACTACCCTCTTCACTATGCAGTGCGTATAAAAGTAGTCTATTTGCAGTATTCATTTATATTTAAAAAAATTAAGTGCTAAAGCTTGCACTAGCTGTACTAATATTTAGAAAAACGGAAAAAAATCAACTGCCTCACCGCGGCCCGGGGACTCGAACACCCGTCCTTCTAGGATACCAAATCACGATTATCGTTCAATCACAAACCCTTATCCCTATCGAGATCTAGAGCCCTAAAACTATGGATTTTATTTACCAAATCAACTTGCGTCAATCAACGCAACTAGCAATATATGCCAGGCTACACTATCTCTGGCAAGATAACACAGTACCCATATGTATATGTTCGGTTTACTAGCCAACATTACTTTTATTGCACCATCCCATGAAGATTCCTTTGTACAAGCTAAGAGGTTCCATGTGAGATTGTATTCCTTTGTATGCTACGATATATACCACAGCTTTGCTTCGGGAATTTTCGTAAAATCTAGAAAAAGAAAGAGGTTGGTTCACCTCAATGCATGTACGTACAAAAAAGATTGTGTGCACTCTTAGAGAATGAGTTGAGTATGTTACATTTACGAATCTAGAGCCATATATCTCGTTTATCCATCCATCAATTTACATTATCCGAAATAAATAAATAAATATCTGGAACATTTCCACACACGGTCATCTGACCCCAAACTAAGCAAAGCTTGTACCATGGGCGTCAGAGACTGATATACATATGTACATATATATTTATAAATACATATTTAAATACATAATCTCACCCAGACACGTAACAAACACTGATGTTCATCACACAAATATTTGTCCCGAGTGGGAATCGAACCCACGACTCTCGGAACCGCCAGAACAGAATACCTAAAAAGTTCGGTGAGACAGCAATCAAACATGGGCGCAGGACCACCGGCTTGCACCGTGCATCCGCCAATGCGTTCTTTACAGAAAAACTCGCACAAATTTTGTCCGACCCCGGATTTGAACCGGGCACCTCTCGCTCCTAACGCAGCACTTGCTACCAATAGACCAATGATACAGTATGAAAAATAAGTATGTGTAAATGTCTCAACAGATACCTCAGGACCAGTTTACATTAATTGAATTACTAATAAATTAGTGTAAAGCTTCTCTCATTATATCAATTAGCAAGTGAGTAATTAATGTCGATCATTACGGTTCTGCTGAATAGCTGATGTTAGCTCATTAGCGGAATCTAGCCTTGAATATAGGTCGTTAGTTTAAGTCTGAGCATGTGATGGGAATGCTATTAGTATACTTAGGTATTGGACACATGCAAACGATTTTTTTTTTCTTGTTGTGTTTCTATTTAAAAAGTATATTTCGAAGTTAGAGAATTTATGATTACCGTCTGCGTATGCTGTGAGGTCGTACGATGCCAATCATATTTTATCGTTGATAACCTGTTGGTCCTGCGCCTGATCTCTGTTTTTTTATACAAATTTTAATCTAACGCGATTTCTTGAAGTCTCATATACACGTTTTATACACGGGTGAACACCGGTGATCATGGCGCTTGCAACAGTGCCGAAATATCGGGAGCTCATTAAAACAAAACCACATGGTAAATATCCCGGACAGTTTCAGTTTTCTAATGTGTGCAACCATGACAGTTTAAAATCATATACACGTTATTATATGTTTTGATATAACATGTCCCAGATATATTAAACAGGTTAAATATCAAACACGCTGTCAAGCCACCGGATTTGTTCTATTTGACTTTGGTGAAATCGAACTGAGACATACACATAATATATTAAAGTTATGCTTACATACTATACATATATGTATGTCGATCTTCGTATATTAAATCTCTGGCTTACGAGTATCGCATCGTCTTATTACTGATAAGTTTTCTTCGAGTTGGGAGTTGTTATTGGTTTTCATAGCTGTATGCTATCTCTTCAAAAGGAAAAGATAGTGAAACGATAGTTTGGTGTAGAATATATTGCTTAAGGGTGATGATTGACGCATGTTAATTTATCTATGAAGTAAATACGACAGGATTTATTTTCGTTTGTTCAATAAACATTTTATTCGTTTTTATATTTATATATCTTGCATAGAAATAAGTACGTATCGGCCCATATACGGCCCGGCGTTTGAATTAGCGAGCTCTCGCATGGCAAGCAACGATCTTAAACACTCGGTCATTGACGCTTTTTAATAGTAAAGGAGACGGGCGAACGTCCATACAAAATTGGGCCTGACTGTACAGCAACAATTACTACCCTATTTAATTCTGATATTACTGCCATTTAAAATAAATAAACTTTTTTACAACTGCTACACGGGAGAAAAAAGATATAGGGTGTTATAATTTGCTTCGTAATGAGTTATTCTAACAAACTCTCAGTGCTCTCACGTTGTATAAAGACTGACTAGATTTTATCAGATTGTATTTTAGGACATTAACACATTGCGGTTTCTAAGATTATTGTAAAAGACTAGCTGTTTTCCGCGGTTTCACCAGCGTCCCGGGGCAACTTCTTCCCGTATCTGGATAAAATATAGCCTATGTTACTCAGGGTGAATCTAATGGTGAAAGAAGTTTTGAAATCGGCGGAGTAGTTTTTGAGTTTATACATTACAAACATACAAATAGAAACACAGAAATACAAGTATTTCCTCTTTATAATATTAGTGTAAGTAGATGGGTATAAGTATGAATGAAGAACACATTTCTTTCATAATAATTATTTATTGATCATCTATTTCGTCAGAAACAATTAAAATATCGTCTTAAAACTGTGCAGGTGGTATTGAATACTCTTGATGTTTCGCCAAGCCTAGGTACCATATTATGCATATAACAGCAGCCCACATTTCTTTTTCCTACCTAGCAAGAACAATAATATTATGCTTTCCTCTTCTATTTTGATGTAATCCGCCGCCAGCTAGCTATGCCGCAATTGATACAATGAAGTCGTTGATCAGTGAATCTATCGTCGCAAAATAATACTAATTGAATAATAAAAGCACACGAAAACACAACAAAACGAAATATCCGCTATCGTAAGTTCAAGCCAATGATGATTTTTTAGTTTGACGTTTGACTTTGATGTAACATGAGGTCTACTTTGTTGCCAGTACAAGAAAAAAAAATAAACCTGTTGATCAATTTATTTTTACAATGTTTTTATAAACGTTGTTATATATTTAATTATTTAAAACGTATTTTTTAAATATAATCTAAAGACATACAAACACACTAAACTTTATTCACTTTCATTGCTTTTATTTTCTATTTTATATCATTTCTTTATTTATATCATTACTTTATTTCATTTGGCAACATTGTCAGAAAATGACAGTAAAGCTAGGAAGTAACGAAAGTCAATAATATTATGATTAAATATTTTATTTAATATCCCATGGTAAAATATTTCGTGATTAAAAATTAAAAATTAAGAAAAAAATATTGATAAATATTTTATTTGTGTACACGATAGGCCCAGATTCGCCCGTCTCCATTAGTACTTTAACAATAAACCTTGTTCTATAAATAACTAACACAAAAGACAACAAATCGTCTAATTGGGTTCAGTAGTTTGGAAGTTACACACACACACACACACACACACACACACACACACACACACACACACACACAC
The DNA here is from genome assembly GCA_039566165.1 of Maruca vitrata. NCBI lineage: Eukaryota > Metazoa > Arthropoda > Insecta > Lepidoptera > Crambidae > Maruca > Maruca vitrata. Next base: position 722,055 of record CM076940.1, read on the forward strand.
ACACACACACACACACACACACACACACACACACACACACACACACACACACACACGTTTATTACTATTTTGTAAAGATATTATTTACACCTTAAACACTTAAACTGTCCGGGATATTTACCATGTTGTTTTGTTTTAATGAATTCACCCGTGATCATGGCGCTTGCAACAGTGCCGAAATATCGGGAGCTCATTAAAACAAAACAACATAGTAAATATCCCGGACAGTATTTAAACCTACCTATTTTAACCTACCTAACTACCTAATACAAGAGTATTCGAAGGAAATTCGACGAAATTTCAGCCAGTCAGTCTCATATTAATAAACATATTAGTATGTTACCTGCGTTTCGATCTTCCCTCGTCTCCCAGATCCCCCAACCCGCTTGAATGGCCCTGATTACGCGTTACTTCACCGTCAAAAGACAGGAAATTGTTTCCTGCCTACGTCACAGGTGGTGTTTCAACTAAGCTAAGTATAAGAAAACATAACGTGAATGTACATTTGTATCGTACATTAAAATCATTACATAGTATAAGCAAAAATCGCTTGCCGCGTCTGTCTATTCATATGTTTGCTTAAATCTTTAAAACTACACTACTGTGCAGTTTTTTTAATAGAGGATTTGAGAGGAAGGTTTATATGTATAAGCTAAGCAAGGGCGAGTCACTATTACTTTATAAAACATCAGAGAGAAGAAACCGCACTTTGGCATCGTGGTTGACTAAGACCTTATCGCCCTTGTTTAGGGTAGGCCTCTGCCCCAGCAGTGGGGACGTATGTGGGCTGATGATTATAAGTTCAATTAGATAAATACATATTTTATGTAATTATGTACTTACAGCCCGAAATGTCACAACTACACTTAAACGGGCGGGCTCTTCAGGCGGGGCGTGAAACGGCATTTAAGCAGGTCTTCAGGGTGAGTGCGACAGGCTCAATACGGTTTATTGTGCCTGTAGACCTCATATGTGGATCTCACTACCACTTACCATCTTGTTAGCTTATTACAAAAAAAAAAATATTTTGCCCAAAGGTTGTGGCTACCTATTTAGATGATATAGATAACATTTTCGGTACAAAACAAAATGCGAACACAAGCCATTATAACGCGGCTTGTAATATCACTAAACGGTCCAACATTACCCCCTAAGAGGGGTTAAAAGTGGGGGTTAAAGGGCGACGGGGTTCTTTGTTACCCCTTGTTGTTTTCTTTCTGGGGTGTTGAAGGGAAACAAATGTTTTGTAGTTTAGATTTGGGTTATGAAGACGAGACTTTTAAGTTCAACTACAATACTTTGTCATTGTATATTTGAGTTTTTTTTTAAATAATATTTTCCCAACATTAAATACATTGATCTGATCCCGTGGTATGTAGCTTAAGCACTTGTGTTACAGGTATCGGAATCAACAGTGGAGACACAAATATACTTAAATATAGCATTGTCTATTATTTGCGTGTACTAAATATTCGTCTTTATGGGTCTACACGCGTTATTAGGAGTAGCAAATTACATAGCTACTTACTGCCCGACGTTTCGACTGGGTTACACCAATCGTGTTCGCGAGCGAACTCCTTATTTCCGTGAACACTACACATTTGAAATAAAACAATTTTTCCAAATTAATCTCGCGTGTATTGTTATTATAAACATATTATTTACATACTTGTTTTATTTCAAACTAAATAAAATCATTTAATTAAAATATGATATTACAAAAGTGTACGTTAGCTACTTTTACAAATAACAGACCGCCATTTTCCTTGTCTTTTTGATATTTTCCGTTCACCCACTTAGCGATATAGCCTATATACATACAAACATACACAGCTATTTCGTATTGTATTGTTTTGTAAACATTTGCGTATTCGGGTCAAAGATTTTAGCCAAGTAACATTATCTTGGCATTAGTTCGTATCTTGAGTTACTTCGCTTTTCGTTCCCTTTGAAATGACCTAATGTTGTTGCGATCTAAGGGCCGACAAACGCGGACAGCTTCAAGCAGCCAGCACGGACTACTTGAAGCTGCGACTGCATAGTAAACTACAGATTCTACGTACACATACACGGAACAGCTCGAGCAGTCGCGACTGCTCCGAGCAGTTAGCAGCACGATGAAATCTCGAGCAGTCGCCGGGCATAAGCTGTTGACTATGACTGCTAGAGCGGTCCGTGTATGTTGATCACTGGCTAACTGCTCGAGCGGGCCGTGTATGGCGGGCCTAAGAGTATTTCGCTGGCGGAGCAAGTTGTGTGCATGACTAGCTAAGTTGTGTATAAGTTTGTGCTTACAATAAGCGTTGGGGTGGCCCTTGTAAGTTTAATTGCTTTTTAACTGTATTTCTATGGCTAATTTCGGTTTAAATGGTTTAAGCAGTTGTTACTGCATGGCCTGAAAATCGTCACCAAGTTTTCAGACCACATTCGAGTGCTTTCTATGCATTATAGATTTTTTTTAAATTATCTTAATGAAAAACTTCTATTGTTTAATGTTTTTATACAACGATATTATTTAAGTAGAAGATAAACGCTCTCAAGCGTTTATTAACAGAATAAAACACAAGTGCTTAAGCTACTTACCACGGGATGAGATCAATGTATGTGATGTTGTGCAATATTTATTATTATTTATTTAAAATATACTGTAACATTCAAAATAGAAGACGTGCTTTAAATGAAAAGCTTATTCATGCAGAAAGAGTTTTCAAATTTAATACGTACTTCACAACTTCTCCACTCTCAAACAACATTATAGCGTTTTTGAAGTTTAAATGAGTGCTTATGCATTTATTAACATACTAGTGGTTGCAAACTAACTACGGTATGCTAACGAGGTAACTGAGACTACGGTTAAATAACTATACGAAGTGTTGTGATGTTGTTAGTGCCTTCAGCTGGCGGTAAAGCTTTTACAGTAAGTGCCAGTTCACACCTAGCGATTTTTGGGCTATTTCACATACATACATACATACATACAATCACGCCTTTTTCCCAGAGGGGTAGGCAGAGATCACTTCCAGCGATCTCACCTCTGTGGGAAACGTGACGTGACGGGTTGTGGACCACGTCGCCGCCATTCTGCCTTGTGCATTGCTTTAACAAAGTCATCGCGTTCCCACAAATAGCAAGGATATATGACGGGTGAAGGAAAAGGGGAGGAAGGATACTATCGCCTCGGATGATTTGGACTGAGTCGATAGTAGCTCGAGGAGCCGGGGTCGCTTACCCGTATACCGTTCACCAACCACCGGACAGATAGTTGTGACTGGTATCCCCTGACTGGCTATTTCACGGCGAGGCGTGCGAACGGACCGGCGCTATAGAATGCGGCGCATGCGCTAAGCGGGTAGGTTGGATGAGGCGTAACCGCTGCGATATCGTAGTGCGCTCGCAGCGAGATCGCCTCGCCGTGAAATCGTCCAAAAATCGCTAGGTGTGAACAGGCACTTAGTGCCTCCATCTGGCGGTAAAGCTTTTACAGTAAACTAACGCGTTAGGTAAACCTTGAGAGGTAATTAACTTTAACCTAGTCAAAGGGTTTTTGAGTTGAGTTTGTTTTGCTGAGAATATACTGACGGGGTTTGTGTATTGAATTAACTTTTTACGTAACAATCCATTCAATTTGTGAATTAATTAATTCGTTTGAATCCTACTGAGTTTTGTCCTACGGTTTTACGTACTTTTTTCATAATGAGCTAACAAGATGACCTCACTCCACCTGATGGAAAGCGGTAGTGGGATCCAAATATGAGGTCGACAGGCACAATAGACCATATTGAGCCTGTCGCACTCACCCTGAAAGCCCGCTTAAAGAGGAGACCACTGCTGCGGCTACAAGGCGTGGAGTCTCGCATTGGTATTGAGCTGTGCGGGTCCGAGTTGGCCAGTCCGCCGGACGGAAGGGCCCCCGTGTCTACGGGTCTCCCTGGCCGGCGGGCTGACCCGCTCCGCCCGCACAATGCCGCCGCTAAGACTCCACTGGTCCGGCTACTGGTACTACTGAATTATGAATAAATATCTGGGACATCTCCACCCACGATCATCTGACCCCAAACTATATATAGACATATATATTTATTAATACATACCTGTAATAGGAAGAGTTTCCTCATCATTGAAACCACCTTGGTTGCTCATAATATCTGTTTATTTCCAATATACCAACACCAATTAATTAACTAAATGTAATCACACAGCACTAAAACTTATACTGTCACTGAACACCAAAACTATTTGATCACAGAATCACACTTAACACAATCAACACTCAAGAGATGTGTTCACTTCAAACGCGCGCGAGCGACTGCGCCGTGGCAGCGATGAACGGCCCTTTTATAGGCTGGTCGAGGTGGGGATGCACGTGCCAGCGCACGTGCATCGATGACCGACGCACAGGTGCAGGTGGCAGGTGCGCGCACCTGCACTATGCGTAATTTTATGGTCGTCAAGCCGCTCGATTGCTTGCGCCGATACGGCCATTCTGCTACTAGGCGCGTCCCTGCGCCTATTTTTTAGTCGCCTTATCTGAAAAGAAGAGAAAGCGCTATGAGTACAAATTTATAACACCAAAGCTGTAAATTTTGCCTAATCAGACTCCATAGTCTCAAGCTTTTCTCATATGATTGTGCAGGTACAGCTTTCATTTAGACTGAGCCTCAAAAATTCAAAGACCTCATAGCCTCAGCGCTAATATTGGTACACACATTTTACTCACATTTCGACCTCATAGCCTCAGCGCTAATATCGGTACTCACAAATCACATAAAATCACACGAAAACAGATAAAACTAGAGAAATTATCTACTCAACTTTGATTATTCACCGGCAGAATTATTGTCATCTCTGTTTTCATTATTCATTGCCGATACGGCTATATCACTTTGTACTCCAAAATTAGGTGCACTTCTCAAATGTTCATGACACACCTTTCTAAATCGACCTCTACCATTAATTCTTCTTATCTGGTATCTGTCATGTGGCAATACTCTTTTGATCTCAAATGGTCCATCATATTTAATGCTTAATTTTGTTCCTAATCGAGGTGGTTCCCGCAAAAGGACGTATTCTCCTTTTTCGAACCTTTTTACTTTAGCTTTTCCTTTGTCATATCTTGTTTTGTCTTTTTCAGCTCTCTCGGTCATCCTTCCCAACACAACTTCTTTCAAAGATTCTGGATTTACGCGTTCGTTATCGTCGTCTATTATATTTAGCAATTCTGGAGGGACGCTGCCCCTTTTACCAGTTAATAATTCGATTGGTGTTTGTTGCGTAGTTTTTGAAATAGTGCAGTTAATGGCTAGCTGAAGTGTTCCCAGTGACTTTTCCCAATGACATTTTTGGGTGTTTTTAATTATTGTCAACCCGTTTTTTATAATTCTCATGATTCTTTCTACTTGTCCGTTTCTTCTGCTAGTGTATCCAGAACACTGGTGCAACTCAATTCCATATTGGTCACAATATGTTTTATAATGAGACACAAATGCACCATCACCATCAACAATAATGCGTTTAGGAGCACCAAACAAAAATACAACTTCTTGTAAGTGTTTCAATGCACTAAACTGGGTTTTACTTTTAGCGTGTTGTAGAATGACAAATTTCGTGTAAGCATCTATAGCAACGAACACATACTCTTTTTGGGTAGCAGCGCCACTAAGTTTTCCTGAAATGTCTATATGAATAGTATGGAATGGTTCAGGAACTTTTTCAATTGGATGTAATCGACTCTGTATAGCACCAGATGCTCCTTTCATTGTTTTACACACTACACAATGCTCTACAAAGTACCTTATCGTTGATGACATTTTGGGAAACCAGTAGTTTTCTCTTACTTTCGCCAAGGTTTTTTCCCATCCCATGTGTTTGAGAGCCTCGTGATAGATATTGATAAGGCTCCATTGATACGACTGTGGAACAACTTTGGTGAGTTTCATCTTACCATTTGAGTTGATTTTGTGATACAAGATGTTGTCCTTGAGTTCATATTCAGGGTGAATTTCTGCATTTTTCTCCAGGGTACTTATGACTTCAGATAATCTTTGGTCGCGACGTTGTTCTATTATAAGCCAGTCATCTTTTGTTGATAGGTTCATTACGATTTTAAGTGGGTTTCTACTGAAGAAGTCAGCATGTTGCATTTTATCTCCTCTTCTGTATTCTACTTCGAACTCAAAGTGTTGCAGAAAAGCCCACCACCTGTGAATTCTGGGGAGCAATTCTTGTTTATAGCGAGATGCTTTTACTGCATTACAATCTGTAACAATTGTAAATCTTCTCCCGTACAAGAAATGACGAAAATGTTTAATTGCTCTTACAATGGCTAAGGTTTCCAACTCGTAACTGTGATAATTCGATTCAGCTGAAGTGGTCCTCATACTAAAGTATCCAATAACATGACGAACACCGACTTTTAGTTGGATCAATACTGCACCGAGTCCCATTGCACTAGCGTCGGTATGTAGTTCCGTTGGCAGGCCTTCTTGAAATATTGTAAGTAAAGGTGCAGATGTAAGATGATTAATAATTTTTGAACGTACGGCTTCGTGTTTTGTCGTCCACTCCCACTTAGAATCCGATTTAGTCAGATTGTAAAGAGGTATCATTTCTGTAGAAAAGTTAGGTATAAAGCGTCGAAAGTATCCAGCTAAACCATTAAATTGTCTTAATTGCTTCACATTTGTTGGTGGAGGTGATCTGGCTAAAGCTTCAACCTTAGATGGGCTAGGTCTTACTTTCCCATTACTGACTATAAATCCAAGATATTCAATAGCGGTTTTCATGAAGGAGCACTTTTTGATGTTAATTGTGAAACCTGCTTTAGTAAGTACTTCTAATACCTTTTCTAGTTTTGAAAGACCTTCAGAAATAGTTGTGCTCGGAATCAGTACATCATCCATATAAACTAGAGCCTCCTTACCTCGTAATTCTCCCAAAGCTTTATTTATAGCTCTTTGGTATACTGATGGCGCATTAGTAAGTCCAAACGGCATAGTCAGATATTCATACTGTCCGTCTGGAGTGATGAATGCGGTCTTTTCTATAGATTCTGGAGATATAGGGATCTGATGAAATCCTGCCGCCATGTCTAAACACGTGAAGAATTTTGCATCAGCTAGTTGATCCAATTGCTCTGAAATCAATGGTAATGGGTAATGGTCACGTACAGTGTTAGCATTCAAGTCGCGATAATCTACGCATAATCTGTCTTCACCATTTTTCTTTTTTACCATAATAATTGGACTGGCAAATGGTGAATTGCTCTCCCTGATGATGTTTTTGCGTTGAAGTTCTTGAATCATTTTTTGAACTTTCTCACGTTCAATTGGGGCTAATCTGTAGGGTCGGCGGGTTATTACCTTATCAGGATTTTTCAGTCGGATTGTCAGCTGACCCGTCGTTACTCTAGATCCTGACATACCTTCTGAGAACGAGTTTTTATACTTGTCCAACAAATCCAACAAGACATCTAGATCTTCCTTACTGTTAATGTCTGTGTCAATAGTAGTAGAAGACAACTGGTATATTGCGGCGGCCTTATGATGATTATTGCGGCTAACTGTAACACCATGATTTCCAAGTATAACTGTTATCCCTGGAACGCTGAGCAGATCTTTTCCTATTACAATATCCGCTGGTAATTCATGATCCAGGACAACATGAAGATTAAGCTCTAGATTAACTTCATTGATGTTGCATACAGTAGTAATCTGACTCAAAGATACAGTAGGTACCGGACCAATACCTTTAAGGTGAGTTGTTTTAGTTGCTCTGGTTCCAGGAAGAGACATAGCTATTGATTCTTTTACTAAAGAACAGTCCGCTCCGCTATCAAACATAGCCAGAAAAATGCTTATCCTTAATCATAATAGAAATCATATTTGAAACATTCTCACCGTTTTGGCACAAGTTGACGTTCCTTTCAGCGTTCCGTTTTTCAGCATTCATCCTCTTGTAGCAATTTTCATAATTATGTCCTGGTATGCAACAGTAAGAGCATTCCTTTTTATCATTGTTTGGTGCTGTACTGCTTGATGATTGATTCTTTAACATTACTGGACTTTGTTTGCACCACCGAGCTTTGTGTCCCGGCTTGCCACAAACAAAACAATCTAAACTTGGCACATTATTATTGGTCCTGATCTTTTTAATGGGTACATGCTCGCTAGTTGTAATAGCTTTGCGTTTCCGCATAGTCTTTGCAATGGCAATCAATTCCGGTACAGAAGTAGACTTACTATTCAAAAGTTCAGTTCGGAGATTGTCATCTTGGATGCTTCCAATAACAAATTCTACAGCATCTTGCTCTGTGGGGTTAGGTTTGACAATTTTTTTTGAACATTTTCCAGACATTGGAAATGTATTCAGGAATATCGGAGGCATCATCAGTAGTGTAACGTCGAAATTTAAGGACATGCGAGAAATACCTTGATTCTGGTTCAAACGTCTGTATCATATCCTCTTTCATTTCGGCCCATGTGGTGGTTCTGAGTAAGCAGTCGTCAGCCCACAATTGTGCTCTACCTTTGACTACACCGGCTGCTTTTAATCGCACCTCATGATCCTTCAGCTTGTATTCTTCTTGTGTTCTTGAAATAAGATCGACCCATTCTCTGACATCAGTTCCCATGTCTGGATCAAAATGGAAATAAATATCGGATATGCGCACCGAGTGATTTTCTTCCGGGCGAAGCATTTTAATCATTTCAGCAAGAGTGGCTTGGTTATCCTGAGATAGTTGACTCATCATTTCCCGCATAGTGTCCTTAAATGTATTTGCCAATAGTGCCATGGTGGTATTGCTTGTGCTGGCCGCTGTTTGTTGGCGTCGAGTCGATCCCACTTCTGATGTAATAGGAAGAGTTTCCTCATCATTGAAACCACCTTGGTTGCTCATAATATCTGTTTATTTCCAATATACCAACACCAATTAATTAACTAAATGTAATTACACAGCACTAAAACTTATACTGTCACTGAACACCAAAACTATTTGATCACAGAATCACACTTAACACAATCAACACTCAAGAGATGTGTTCACTTCAAACGCGCGCGAGCGACTGCGCTGTGGCATCGATGAACGGCCATTTTGTAGGCTGGTCGAGGTGGGGATGCACGTGCCAGCGCCCGGGCCTCGATGACCGACGCACAGGTGCAGGTGGCAGGTGCGCGCACCTGCACAATGCGTAATTTTATGGTCGTCAAGCCGCTCGATTGCTTGCGCCGATATACTTAAATATATAATCCAGACACGGAAATCCAGACACGGAACTAACACCGATGTTCATCACACAAATATTTGTCCCGAGTGGGAATCGAACCCACTACTCTTGGAACCGCCAGCCAGTCAAATTTATTGAAAATTATTATCTTTAAAGATCGAATTATCATTCTTCTGAACTGGTGCTACTTTTTTGTCCCCGACTGTTCAATTCCCTTTTTTTTTTAATAGTAAGTAAATGTAGTAAGAATTTTACTTTTTCTCTCTTCTAATGTGACATCCTCAATAATTTTATATGATCGGTTAAAAAGTGTAGCTATCGAGTTTCTTGCCGGTGTCTTCTCGGTAGAATCGGCTTTTCCATCTGGTGGTAAAATCACTAAAATTATTACATATTTTTTTCTGTGAGTACTGACGATTTATAAGTGCATGTAAAATGCTCATATAAATTAAGGAATTAGAAAGTACTGGTTCGAATTGAAAAACATTTTTGTGTTGGATAGACCATTTATCGAGGAAAGCTTTAGGTCCGATTTTTCAATGGCCAGATTAAACTAATAGGTGACGTAGACTATAAGAAGACCAAATTATGGGCGTTTTGTTTCTAAGAGTGAGTGTCAGTAGTGACATATCCTTATTTTTGCCGGCTTATAGTTTATTCCTCCGTTACATTTTATCTAGCCATTGAAAAATTGGCCCTTAGGCTATTAACATTACGTTACCATTAATATGAGCAAAGATACAATGGAAAATGTGTAAAAAACGGAGGGAAACGCGGACGAAGTCGCTGGGCACAGCTAGTAATTAATATTAATGCTTTCTACCATAACACAGTTATTATAAAGTATAAATATCAAATGAAATTCAATTAAAATAAATATAGCTTTATCCGTATTAACGTATAAACGATAAAGAGTATTACGGCCCCCTTCCCTTAAACCCCCTGTAACCCCTAACAGACAGACCCCACGCAGATTACGACCCGAATTACAAAAAGGGTTTTTAATAAAAGATACAAAAATTAGGCGAGAGTTGTAAATTTTTTGTTAATTTTTTTGCTAACGAGCGGAAAGGTACTTGATTTGAAGGGTTTTTTAGAGTTCCGTATTCGAAGGTTAAAAACGGGACCCTGTTACTGAGACTTTGCTATTTCACAGATGTTGAATAACTATTGCCGCTGTATCAACACCTAAAAATCTCACTCCATTTCAATTTCAGCCAAAGCCCACCATTTCCTCTCATCTAGGTCATCTCGCCATCTCTTCTTCGGCCATCCTCCTAAATAATATAATACAAATATAAATAAATAGTAATAAATATTTCACAACATCACATACATTGATCTGATCCCGTGGTAAGTAGCTTAAGCACTTGTGTTACGGAAATCAGGATCAACAGTGGATACACAAATAAACTTAAATATATTTAATAACACACCCAGACACGGAACAAACACCGATGTTCGTCACACAAATATTTGTCCCGAGTGGGAATCGAACCCACGACTCTAACCGTAACCGTAACGAATCGAACCGTAGGTTTGGAACCTGAGTCACTAACCACTGTTCCACCGAGCCAGTCAAAATATTCAAGGGATATCTCCCATTCATCAAGCGTGTTTTTTTTTTACTATGTCGAAGTCAACGTCAGAATCAAAATTCCTTTTTTTATATAGGCATTTATAAATCGTCATTACAGTAAATTGATAAGTGATTCTACCATATGGGAAGGAACACTTTATGCGCGGCTCTGACTCACACTTGGCCGGTTTTTATAATTCGTGCGGTTAATTCTGGTCTCTTTCATAATTTATTTGTGGAACTTGAACAGGATCGGTTTACATTTTTTGTTTAATCAAAATGTTTTGATGTTGTTAATTGAGGAGTTCTTGTTTTAATTTAGGTAATAAATATTGGCAAACACAATTTGTTGGCCATTATTATTATAACCTACCTACATTAAAATCGTAAAATTAAAATGGCCATTATAACTAAGGAATGAATTTTACGATTTAATAAATTTACTAAAGTCGTCTACGTTTAACATAACTCCCTTATGTCGAGGATCGGTTTATGTCCTTTGCAGTCTTTAGAAGTTCATATAATGACACTGATTTAAGTTAAAAGTAATACCTAACAATTTAATTGCATAAAAGCTATGTAAAATTGCCGTTAAAATTTAATATACATATAGTTATTAGTATAAGTATGTTTGCAATACCTGTAAAGGTCACTAATTTATAAGTGCGATCCATAATTTGTTCTGTACTAATTGGTTCAGTAGTTCATCAAAATGCGGCAGACAGAAATTTTACTTCCGCAATGATAATATTATAAGATAAGGCGTCCGACCGATTTCGGCCATGGCGGCCGATCTCAATTGAGATCAGCCAAGTGCGCAGGACATATTATAGTGCACAAGTGTGCGCGCAAACACAAGTGCACTCTCTATTCCCTTACTCTCATAATTTGACCGATAAGAGATCGGGCGCAGGACCACCGGCTTAACGTGCTTTCCGAGGCACGGGCGTTCAACCGCCAACTTCCTAACTCCATGCTGAGTAATTTCATTACAGAAAAACTCACACAATTTTTTCCCGACTCCCCACTCATACCGGGGACCTCTCGGTCCTAACGCAGTGCTTGCTACCAATAGACCAACGAGGCAGTTGATAATATTAGTTACTTTTCAGCCTATTACATAACCTGTGGGTCAGCCAACATGTCTAGGTGTGTCGTGGCGTGAATTTGTTTAATACATCGGCCCCCTGTGTCGTGTTACCGCTACGCGCGAGTTTGTTTCAATTTATAAAAACCCCAATATATTTTCGTTTCACGATTGTAATTTGAAAAAATCGCGCGCCTCTTTTTTTGGGCGTTTCAGTAACTGACATTGTTTTGTGTTTCCGGGTTGTGGACTTGTTAATGGATTGAGTGGTCAGCTGTTTATTTTAATATTAGTGACATAGTTATTGTGAATCAATACCCAATATCTTCAATTGATTGTGAGCAATCGAAATTTTCTGAGAATTGTGGATTTTTTCATGTCAAGTTAATGTAAAATGTTATATTAGTCGGTGTGTATATTTTAGAATTTTTTGTTCTTGAACGCTAGTGGACATTGAATAAATTTAACTACTGACAGAACGTTATTCTTAAAAGATACACTCTAAAACTAGAACTAGGACTTTTTTTAAATAAAATTATCAAGAAGACCTTAGTCCACCCAGTTGTGAGATCCACATATGAGGTTGACAGGCACAATAGACCTAATAATTAGCTTATAAATGGAAATATTTATACACCGCCAATAAAAAATGGTCTCAAATATAATCCAACATAAAATTACTATGAAAATAATACTACAGCAAGAAGAACTGAAGATACAGAACTGAATAACTAAAACCGCTCTCGATCTTGTGAAGCCAATTAAGCCAGGACGCGCATTAATGGGATCAAACTGAAATTGCCGGGAAAATGAATAATACATGCGATTATTGTTCGAGGGCAAATAATGTTCCACAGTGTTAAGGGCAGTGGGCCGCTGAGGTTTTTAACCGAATTTGAAAAGAAGGAACTGAAACTGAGTGATAGAATCAGAAAGTAAATAATTAGCAAACGTTGTGGTGTGAAAGAAGGTGTGACTAAGGTTGAGAAAGTTATGCTTAGATGGTTTGGTCATGTTGAGGGGATGAATGAAAGACGATTAACTAAAGGAATATATAGAGGAAGTGTAAATGGAAATTTCGACAGGGGAAGGCCAAAAAGACCTACCATGACAAAATAGGTCAAATTTTGAAGAAGGGTCAAATCAAATATATATTTATCATTGTTTCTCCCGATTCTGTGGACCAATACTAAATTTCTTTTATTTTGTACTTTTTAACCTTTCGAAACCCATATTCGTCCGACACATAACATAAAGACTAATATTTAGTCATCACGTATGTTAAATGAGAACTAAATGTAATAATAACAACATTCAGTGTTTCTGCTTTTGGCACAAACGCTAAATACACTATACTACTTGTGTGTAACTGGTTACACTTTGTTGATATTGGCCGGCTGACCAAAACGGTCCGGTAGATAAACTTAACGTTATTTGGTTATGTTTAAAACTAGCAATTAGGATGCATTTAAATAAAGACTAACGGCTACCCACAACTTCGTCCGCGTGGAAAAGTGTTGGGCACCAATGATTTTTTTTATATATATTGTACCCTATATTAATTAATGAAAGTCCCGTCAAAATTAGTCCAGCCGTTTCGGAGATTAGCTTTTTAATTGGGGTTTTGTTATTGGTACCCGATATAGATTGATACCCATTTAGTATCATTTCGATCATACGTCATTACTATGTGTGTTCGCGGATAGCTTTGTCGTTTATGAAGCGATTATCTCATCTATACTTGGATATTCTAGACCTAGGTGATCTTGGATCAATCAAAGATTTATAGAGTTAAAATACACATTGACTCCCAAAATTATGGGATCCATAACCGCACTAGCATAAACAATAGTCTAATTTGACCTCGATACAAGATGCGTTTGTAGCGAATTCGCAAAGCATAGTGTTTACACGCCTGGAGTGTTATCTTAGGCTTATTGTTTATGTCCAGGTAATGTATGTATCCTAGGGCCTTGTGGGTATAAAGGGAATAACACATGCCTTTGTCTGTTACTACATAGAGATCTATTTGAGAGCTATAGTTTAAAGACGTAAGGCCCAGAAAACTAGACCCAATAGAAAATCCATGTGTCTGTCTCGTGAGAGGACATTGGGCCTTACGAGGATAAAATAAAGAAAAAGTCTTAGAGAAAATAGCAAGATCATGTGAAAATGTACAATATTTTAGCCAAGTTGTGGGACATTTTTTTTATATAAAGGAATTAAGGAGTGAAATTTAGTTTTTTTGTATCTTTTCCTTCTTCTTTTCTTCTTTAATCAAGCCACCTTTGGAAATAAAACAAATTTTACGGATTTAACTCGCGTGTATTGTTAATCTAAACATATTATTTAGAGTTTCGAAGTTTCAAGCTCTTTACAGCGCTCGTGGTCACGGGCAAGACTTAGTTAAATGTTTACGAGTTTAATCCGTAAAATTAGGTTCATTTCAAACTACCTTACCGCCCGCGACTCCGTCCGCGTAGAGACGTTTTACGGGTAGAATATTACTTTTTTTTAGCGCAGTCGGTTAAAAAGTTCTGGACTATATCTGTGCCAAATTTCATTTAAATCGGTTTAGTATTCTATGCGTGAACGCGTAACAGACAGACAGACAGAGTTACTTTCGCATTTATAATATTAGTAACGATGTGTAGTGCTCGCGCAAATAATAGAGACAATACTAAAAGCTACCTTTTATTGTATATGAAAGTCGTTAACAGTATTGGCGCAACATTCCCTGTCAATTCGAATGGTTCGATCGTTAATTTCAGCATTGTGTAATTAGCAGTATTTGCTGATTGTGTGGTTAACGCCACTGTGTATCCTACCCACATGATGCATTTATGGTATTATAGTAATATAAACTAGTTATAACCGACTTATTGCTGAGACCTCACTGCTAAAACCTTAATACTGTGACACAGATCACTATACAACAATCTCAAAAGCGAACCCTGTTTTATTTAACTTAAAAACAAATAAAATAATCCAACATACTCACCCTTAACAAGTCTACTTTAAACCGTTCCTTATTTGAATTTCGCGCCCGACTGGCATCTTACGCCAATCTCATCTGGCGGCACCTTTCGTTTTAATATTGACCTTATGTACCACGTACCAGAATCCAATTTAGAATGAAGTGACTTGACTCAAATTTAAAGTATCGACTCTATATTGAACGCTATAGAGTTCAAATTGGATATTAGTACGTGGGATTATTAGCAAGTATTACACATTGTGTCTTAAAGTAATTTTGATATTTTCAACGTTATCCCTAAAGCTGTAAGCTTGGTTTTTGCTTGTGTTTGTAAATTTAGTTAGTTGGGCGAGTTTAATTTTAACTTGAATGTTAATACGGGGAATGTGTATGTTTTGATGTTCGTACGTCTGTTGGAATGGACAGTTTGATGATATTTAGCGGTTCTTGATATTATCATAAACAAATTGTAAACATAGTTGTAGACGCCACTCGGAACAGTATTAATGGAATGGTTGAAATCGAATTTTATGTCGGAAAATGTGTGTTGATGTGGCGTTTAAGTGGCGATTTGAAATGTTTGCAAGTGTATGTTCGCGATTCGTGGTGACTTATGATTTTGCACGTTTCGTTGGATATTTCTGCGGTCGACTTCCATAGTTTTGATAAGTAAAATGTAGATTAGTGTAATTTAAGGCTTCGTAAGTCTAGTCAACGTATTTTGTGCTTATTAATGTTGGCTGTTTATAAAGATATTATTAATTAATATTTCACAACATCACATATTACGTCGATCTGATCTCGTGATAAGTAGCTTGAACACTTGTGTTACGGATATCAGAAACGACTGTGGATACACAAATAAACTTAGATACGTATGCACATATATATAAACAAAAATGTTTAAATACAAGTTTGTGATAATTAATCCTTGCCAATATTACAATGCGCAAGTAACTCTTTCATACCAAAACTATCTGAACCGGTTAAATATGCTTATTAATAGGAAATTTGTTGAATTCGTTGTGACCACGAGCGCTGTAAATAGCTCGAAACGTCGGATCTCTAAATAAAATGTTTAGAATAACAATACACGCGAGTTTAATCCGTAAAAATTTTATTATTTCAAAGCATCATTAAAATTATATATTTTTATATTTATGATTTATTAGTGATAATTACAACAATAACTGACCTTTCACAGCGACAGGGTGTTGATTAATTATGAATTTACGACCGACTGAAATAACTCGACTCGCTCGTATCACCACGCCATCCGTCAAATGTTTGCGATTGACATTTAACTCGCCGTTACTGGACGCAAAGAAAATGACTAACGCAACGGTATTTATATAGTCCGGGATTAATTACATGGAACGCTATGTGTTTAATGTCTAACGTACGGTCGGCATCAAATAGTTAGTGACACTCTGGATATTCAAATAAATAAATCAAATAAATAAACATTGCATAATATCACATACATTGATCTGATCCCGTGCTAAGTAGCTTAAGCACTTGTGTTACGGATATCGGAAACAACAGTGGATACACAAATATATAAATATATGTGTTATTAACACACCCAGACCCAGAACCAACACCGATGTTCGTCACACAAATATTAGTCCCGGGTGGGAATCGAACTTACGACTCTTGGAACATAATATTGAGCCTGTCGCACTCACCTTTTTGGATGTATCTTATTATTTGAATACCCTGAATGTCACTTACTATTTGTTGTAGACTGTACGTTCAAAAGCATGTCACATTAAAAGAGTAATAGAGAACGTTACTATCTCAATTGTACAATGCAACATTGTGTGTATTGGCACGGTGTAATATCTAGGGGTGTGAGCCATCCGCTCCCCCGCTAGTCCGGAGATGATGACGAGGCTACATCAAGCCATCATTGAATCTGTAAGAATAAAAATCGATCTAAAATTACGATAACATGTTTTATACGTCGGATAAAAAAACGATAGTTAGTAAAAAAATACTAAGCAAATTTGTATTAAAAGTGTAAACGGCCTTCAAACATGTATAAATATTACAACACTGATGTGTTGTTGATGTGATAATCGATACGGTATAGCATATAACGATTTTATCACTAGCCCACCTTCAACTAGTTCGATTAAGCCTTATTTCACAGACCTTAGAATTTCTATCGAACAATTTTGCTATTTAAAATGTTAAACGCAACGAAATGATCCTATCCGATAACGCATCCGATCCACCCAACTTCCTCATAATTACAAGCCCAACTCTACCAAAAGTACCACACCTCATTACCTTACCTCTGATTGGTCCATCCGACCGCCGACTCTTTTGTCCGACCAATCGTATCGCGATAAATCAAACCCGTGCGACGTTAAGTGCAATTATATGTCATAGCGTATAAATCATAGTGCGGTTTGCTCAGTAGTCATTCCGGTAGTGAGGCGGCAGGGTTGGCAAACCGTGCGTTTGTTTAATGACGATAGTGGCGTAATAAATTTGATGAGGACTGTTAATCAGATTGTGTAAACATAGGTTAGTGTGTTCTTTGGATTATGAAAATAGTGCTTTAATATTAACGTGTCCAGCAAAAGATGATACTTTAAAATAGTGCTTTGATTACGAGCTCTTAAATGTTCAGATTTAATTTATGAAAATAAAAGTGGCCAGTTCAAACCCCGCTACGTGCCACTGGGTTTTTCATATGTACGATTTTTCGACGCTTCAACGGTGACGGAAAAGAGGAAACCTGCACATCTACGAAGAAATTCTTATTTAGGTTTGGGTTTATGTTGTGTAGTAGACCAACCCGCACTTGGTCAGTGTGGTTGTCTTAGGTCTTGGCACCCTAGAATAGGGTAGGCCCGTGCCTGAATAGGCCATATTGAGCCACTCTGAAGACCACCCTGAAGGCCTGATTAAATGCCGTTTCGCGCCCCGCCTGAAGAGCCCGGGATCATAGGAGGGAGGGTAAACATGAGCTGATTAAACATGGCCGATTAAAGTGCACTAGTGTCCACAACAGTAAGGGTCACCCAGGTCTTCTCGGTCTTGACACCAATATACATTTAGCAATAGCAGTCTATCTACCGTTAGCAACCCTAACAATGACAGACGGACAGACGGAAGGACCAAGACACTGATCTACACGGTGACCGCGCATGCGTGACCAACCCGGCTATTTCCCACCTGTGAATCTGGCGAAGTGTTGCTACAACTTAATTAATGCACAGTGATTGTTGAATTTATGGCACGGAAAATTGTCTTGTCTTGTTGGTAAGATGAACAGAATCTTGACATAATTACTAATGCTTGCTTGCTAAAACATGCTTATTCCATTATGCAATCGAAAAGAAATTAATTTTAAACAGACATGGTTACACACATTAGAAAACTGAATATGTCCGAAATATTTATCAAATTGTTTTATTTTTAATGAGCTCTCGATATTTCGGCACTGTTGCAAACCATTTGACATTATTCAGTTACTCACTCACTGAATTGAAGATTACCTGTCTAACTCGAATATTTTTTATTTACATATCGTCATAAAAAGCAATAAATTATTTGATTTAATTCTTCGATTGTCCATAGAACGAGTATCTATTCGTTTTATTTTACTTGCAAGAAAAATCCTTTTAGATCGACTTAGTCTTATTTAAAGTTGTGTTTACTATCTACCCCCTACGATAATTCCGACCCCGTGACGTAGACAAAGTAACAATATCAAAACTATAACGAAGTTCGAAAGGAATAAAATGTATGGGATTGACATTAGATGCGATTAATCACGTGGTTGATCTAATGTCAATCCCATACGTTTTATTCCTTTGGAACTTCGTTATAGTTTTGGTATGGAATAGAATAGAATAGAATTTATTGGTCACATATACACATATTACAAGAAAAAATAAATTTAACATAAAATAATACAAATTAACAGAACATAATATATAAAACGAATATTTAACATCAGTGACCAACAAGGTACGTGCCTCAGCATAGACTGCAGAAGCTCAACAAGAGCTCCTGCAGCACTGGTATTCTGGCCGTACCTTTGGTACTATGGTATGGTTACTATGTCTACGGCACATGACCTTCTTAAAATTCCGTTGGAATCCTACACAATGATCTAATAATAAAATAATTAACTCCCAACTGTGCGTGGCGCCCTCTACGCCGATTCAACAACAAGTCCGTGTAACGTGAACGGAACGCAATAAGCCGTTCGCGTATGAATATTCATGTTCGCGAATCGCGACGAACATTCGGTGTGAGTGATGGACGATTGGCGTGTAGAATGGTTTTTTTAAGACATACTAATGGCGGAAAGGTGGGTTTTCCGCTTCCGATATGAACTGCGTGCGTTTATTGGTTTTTAAGGTTCCGTACCTAAACGGTATATACGGGACCCTATTACTAAGCATCCGCCGTCATCCGTCTGTCTGTCTGCTGTATCTCATAAACCGTTTTGGCTAGAAAGCTGAAATTATCACAAATTAACCCCATACAATAAACGTGTTTTTATCATATTTTTTTGCTCAATATCAATGACGATTGCAGGTGGACGCTTAAAATGTTCACATAGTATTTACTTGTATATTACTCTTCAAAAGAAATTATAAAATAATCATAAAGTAAAAATTGAAGGGGTCCGAAACAACAAACGTAATTTTCAAGCAATTTTTTTGCCTTGGTCTGTGCCTGCAGAGCGCTAGATGTGGCCAGAATACCAGTGCAGCTCATCATCGGCCCATAAAAGTACCCACTGCTGGGGCACGGGAATACGCTAAACTACGGGCAGAAGGCCTAAGTCAACCACACTGGCCAAGGTGACTTAAATAAAATAAATAACCTTAATTTCACAATAAAAAAAACACAAAAATTCATAATGATGTTTGTTTTCATGAAATGCCAAATAGACAAATTAAGAATGTAACATTTTAGCAAATGAAAATGTTATCACAAATATGCTTTACTTTACCTAGTGTCAAAAAATCAAATCAAAATCAAAATGTCTTTATTTATATAGGCAATTAACATGCACTTATAAATAATAATATAAAAATAATATTCTACCACCGGTCTCGGAACGCCGATTCTACCGTGAAGACTCCGGCAAGAAACACGATTGTTACTCTTTTTAAGCGAATCATCATGTTACACAATGTAAATGACTCAAGTGTTATTAAGTAATCATCATTTAATGATTTTTTTGTATGAATAACTAAAGTCAACCCGCTTATAGCTAACACCTTGCAGACCAGATAAGATCGTGAGAGTAACGACGAACGTTTCAGTCTCCAATCTAATTTAGTTAGATTCCGAAATTAGTTCCAGTCGCTTATGGAATTTTAATACAATTCCTAAGGACCCAGATTGGATGGTACTTGTTTGCGTTCAAATTAGAAAGTACTCTCCGAGACTTGGAGACCTCTGAACTAATTATTCGCCATTAATATTGGCTTAGTTCGTTGATGACTTGGCTAAGGAAAGGTTTATCAAATATCCATTTAAATTATTACACTGAGGCTAATCTAAAATCCATTTTTAGATAGACCTATTGTGTTTTATATTTTGGTATTAATGATGAATCGTTTGTCTTGTGTCTGGGTGTTTCATTTATCTTTTAAATATATTTGTGTGTAATATTGTTCCTGATGTCCAACTCGGCATGGAATCGGAATATGCGTGTGTTCTGTTATATTTTCTCAGTATTTTACAGATGGTTTCTGAACTAATTTTTGGTTTTGGTTAATTCCGAAAAATTGGAGCCTTTCGTCGAAAATGAAACTTAATTGATTGAAGTGGTGGTGTGTATGTACGGCTTCTGTTGAAAAAATGCGAGATAGTAAACAATGACGGCAATAATGAACAAATGCTACTGCATTTTACTTAGTAAATAAATGAATCAATATTACACATCCCATACATTGATCTGATCCCGTGGTAAGTAGCTTAAGCACTTGCTCTACGGATATTAGAATCTACAGTGGGTACACAAACTTAATTTATTGAAAATAAGAACTTTCTGTGTCTTTCGCCTTAGTTTAGCCCTAGTGGCGACGCCTATATGGCTTATGATGACAAACTTTCCGGTAACCCTAAGATGTATTTCTCTGTTATTTATTGTTATCGTCTCTTGTCCACAGAGTAATGGAAACAACTACATGGCGAGCGAGCCGCGTCGCAAACGCGAGCTGCCCGCGCGCCCCAACCACATCCTGCTCTACACCATCATCAACCCGGCGTATCCGATCACTGTGGTGAGTGCTTGTACCTACTGGCTGTTAGATAGATCCTTTAGTGTCCCTAAGGTACCAGGTTCGTACTGGCTTAGTTAGATAGGTCCCTGAGAGACGACAGTGATGTTCCCGGTTCGAGTACGGGGTCGGGATAAAGCTGGAGTTATTTTGTAAGACACTAGCTGTGCTAGAGACTTCGTCCGCGGTTTTCCTCCGTTTTTTACACATTTTCCACTATTTCTTTGCTACTATTGGGCGCAGCGTGATGTTATTTGGACACATTTTTTTAAATGTGTCTAAATAACATCAAGCTGCGCCAGGGTGCGAACCAGGTAGTCCTGAAATCAGCACGTTCAAAAAAACAAACTCTACAGTTTTATGATATTAGTATAAATTACTCTGTCCTGGAGTTTGGAAAGTACGCTGCGTTAGGACATAGAGGTTCCCGGTTTGAATCCGGGGTAGGACCTAAATAGGGTGTGATTTTTGATAAGAATACTATTTAGCACGGTGTCAGAATATGTTGGGAAGAACATGCATGTAAACATATTGACGTATAGTTCTGGACTTGAACCTGCGACCTCTTGGTAATGCCCAAGGGTGTTTCATTGCGTAAGGTCCGAGTTCGGTCATACCGGCCGATCTCTATACAGATATGTGCTAGGAACTCAAGTAGCGAGCAATGTGCTACGAAAGTCTGTGACCTCGCTACACCACGTAGCATTGGTGAAGCGGTCACATATTCGTAGCTTAACTTGCTTTTGTCGTAGACGCGTCGTAGCCGTGCAATACAGATGCGTGAGTCGAGCTAGCGATGCGTCAATAGGACATTGGACAGTATAGGGTTTTGTAAACAGCTACACCACTGGCGCATAATTTTCTTACACCTTTAACTATTACTGTATGGATATTAAAGCGAAATATTAGCTTATGCGGCGTCTTTCGACTGCATTACAACATTAATTGCTAGTGTTCTTATCGACTTGTAGTTTTAATTCTATTGGAACGCGACCGTCTTAATCATATATCCTTGAATTCCTGAGATATCATATATGTACTTGGTTAGAAAGTCTCTTTTAATCAGGTGCATTCTTTAGCCAGAACGCAGTCACAAAAATGCAATATAACAGCAACAGTTGTCGTCTCGTCTGCTTCCATTTCAAACGAAATAAACTCAAAACACATCGTCTACGTTTTTTATTAACTCGCAAAGTTCCCTCTTTCAATGAGATTCGAAACATCCATCCATTAGTCCCGGGGCGATACAGGGCCAATATTGAAGTCGATCATCCCGGGAAGTTTCGGTAAGAAATATCGTCCAGAATAAGTTCCCATTTCAATAGTTAGTCCCGTAGGAAAGTTTGAGGAGCAATCGTGGTGTGTAATGGTGCGAGAAACGTCGGGGATGGCAACAGGTCGCGGAGGAATGGAGATTATGTTGGTTTTGAAGGATTTTCGAAAGTCCTGTTCTGTATTTGGATGATAGAGTAGCTTTAGGAAAAGCAATGTGGGTCGGTTTGATTTTGATACACTTTCTTAACCGCGAAACGGGGGTTATTATTTTGATGTGTCTGTGCCATCATAACTAATTGAATAATTTAAAATAAAAAACATTTTATATCAAAATTTTTATAATTATTAGCGGTTCCCTAACTAAGCGACCTTTTTTAAAATTATTATGGGAGATATAATTACATAAATCATTTCATTTATTTCAAAAAAAAAAATTATTATCTTTTATTTTTAAAGAAAACTATGGTGCCCTTTTTTAACTCGAAGGTTGTTGTCTGACTTTTCACTTGACGTTAGACAATGTTTATGCGACAGACATAGTCGTAGAGCGAACTACGTCAAGTGACGGTCGCCGTCTTCTGTCTCGGTCTTCAGCCTCGTACTAAAGTCTGGATCGCTTGTCTCAGACTCTAAATACCTTACGCTACCTTTGCCTGGAACAAAAGGGCGTTTCGATGAATTCGTAGCAGATCCGTGGCATATCCGTAGCATTCCCGCGGGCGCCGGCCGCGTGCCAACTCCACGACCTGTTGCCGCTACGGTGTTAGTAAATAAATCTGCTTTTAGGGTTCCTCTTTAGCTAAAGTGGCAGTAGGCTGGCCTCATCAGCCGTAGACCCGACAACAGCTGGGGTAGACGCGTTCTAGAGTGGAGACCGCGACGCAAACGTAGTGTGGGAAGCCCTCAGGCCAGGTGGAGTGACGATCTGCGCGGGACGGCTGGTAGGAGCTGGATGCGAGTAGCCGAGTAAAGAAATAAGTGGCGAGCATTTGGGGTGGCCTCTGTCTAGCAGTGGACGAAAGTGGGCTGATGATGAGGGTTCCGTACCTGAAACGTAAAAACGGGACCTTATTACTAAGCCTTCTGTCCGTCTGTCTGTCTCCAAGCTGTACCTCATAAACCGTGATAGCTAGAAAGCTGAGATTTTCATAAATGATGTATTTCCGTTGTCGCTACAACATAAAAATAATATGTACATAAGTAAGTTAAATGTTCTTGGCGATTTATTCTTAAAATGATCGAAAAATTCAATTATGGTTGTAAAAAAGCATTGACCTGCTTACATAATTGCACGTCTGCATTATCCTGTCATGACCAAGTCTCATAAGCTACTTCAGATAACCCCTCAGCTGCAATTAAACGACGTAAGCCGCGCAGGGTGAATGTGCGAAGTTGTGTCGCAACTAGCGGTACGCGGGGCGGAAACAATTTTAAGTTTACATGGCGGCGTACGTCATGAATTTCACGCGCTATGAAACTTGGCTGAGTCGGCGATATAAGTTTCGGGCTCAGTTGTAAAGGTGGGGCTCGAGTGCGAGCGAGGCTCTTTAGGGTATTGGTATTTGTATTGAAATCGTGTCGTTATGAAGCACTGTAATTTTTAACGTTTTTATTTTTTTATGCTCGAAGTGCCATAAATTAAATATCGGGGTATTTAGATTGTAAGCCACGTTTTTTTCGTATAAAAAGTTACTTTCTAAATGTATAGGTACATGTAGGTTTCGAATTTAAGCAAATAGTTCTGATTTATTTATTTTATTGAAGTCAAATGTTTCCAAATGGTATCCCAAAATTTACTAAATGTATGACTATAATACTAAAATTATTTTTATTTAAATTGTCGCATATTTGACTTACCTACCTATTATTTATAGGTAACAATTATTACAATGATCGCTAACTAAGATTCGGTATCAATTGTCTTATATCTTGTTCGTGTTCATTTCTACTTTTGGCTACGAATTTTCGTGACGAATATCTATTTATTAGTAAGTATAAAAGTAATAAAATAATCCGCTCTGCTCATGAAAACGCTACCCGCTCTCACACAGACCTCAAACAGAAGTTGTGTAACCGGCGAGCATATTATCGGCCTCGCCAATCGGACTTACGGAGACGATTCCAACTTACTTCACGGTTTAATAGTTTACTTTGCCATACTTTCCACACGGGTTCAAATTTCATACACTGGAGTTTGCCAGTTTAGATACGGAAGTTTTAGTTTAGTGATAAGAGTAGTTTTGCGATGTGTTTGCGCTCGTGGATTTTGGTGTTCTTTTGACGTGTCTTGTTGACCGTGTTTTTATGTCATGGGATTTGATCTTTGATCTTTTTCAATCTTTTTGGTTAGAGAATCACAGAGGATATTATTAAACTAGTTTTTCCTCGAGACTTGACGCGAGTGAAGTTTAAAGTCGTGTACAGCATAACCTTTTATAATGCAGCAGGTTAGTTAGAAATTACTCTCGAAGGTTCGACTATCTGTGTACTAAATTTCATTTAAATAATTTCAGTAGGTGTATTCAAACCGCGATAGACGGACACAGTTACTTTCGCTATCATATTACGTAACATTATCGTCAGCCCATATACGTCCCCACTGCTGGGGCACAGGCCTACCTTAAACTAGGACGATCACGCCGCGAATCAACCACGCTGGCCAAGTATATAAGTAAGTAAGGATCTGGGCGATTTAAATAATAAATAAATAAATGTCTGGGACATTTCCACACACGGCCATCTGACCCCAAACTAGGCAGAGCTTGTAGTATAGGCGTCAGAGACTGATATAATACATAAATATTTTTAAATGCATACTTAAATACATAATCACACCCAGACAAGGAACAAACAACGATGTTTATCACACAAATATTTGTCCCGAGTGGGAATCGAACCCACGACTCTTGGAACCGCTAGCCAGGGTCACGAACCACTGTTCCACCGAGCCAGTCATTTGTTTGCAAATAGTGATTTTTATCTAAAACGTTTCTTATTTTAGTTGTCATAATGTTTTATCGATATTTAAAACTGAAGGTCAAATTAATCATTGCTTACTGTCTATCTATTTACATGTATAATTTTTATTTTTCACAAAATGCGATTGAATCCGATGAAAACCTCGAAAGTTGCAAAGTACGCTGGGTATCGCCGGGTACTTTCGGATGGAGGAAACAAAATGTTCCCTCAGGACGTCGGATAAATATTGACGGTGATATATCGGGAGAGACGGCAGTGAATGTTTTAGTAGGGAGATTTTTGTGGTTTACAGTATTGATAGTTTAACATAAATGTTTATATTTGAAAATGTTGGAGTTTTCAGTCAAACTCTTGACTTTTTTGGAATGTTTTGTTGATTATAAGATTTATAATCAACTAATTAGGCAGATGCCTAATTGTTAGTCTGGCAATTGGCGCGGGATCGATTTCCGTAAATAGTTCCACAATAAAAAGTCACTATAAAAAAAAATTAACAAATAAAAGAACCGCCTTCAAAAACCCGACACTCCAAATAATAACATATGGAGGGTCAAATTGAGAAACCTCCTCCTTTTTGGTGACTTTTAAAAAAATATCCAACAAAAAATTTGACTACTTTTAATTTTTTTTTTTATTAAATTTATCAAAATCTGCTTGAACTAACTTAAACTTAGAGAAAATGTCTCCTTTTTGAAGTCGGTTAAAAAAATATCGAACTAAAAATTTGACAGCTCTTAAATTATTAAATATTTACAAAAATAAAATAAAATCAAAATCTGCTTAAACTAACATAAACTTATTCACTTTAAAGTGATCGTCGCGTTCGACACGCGATTCGGATCTCGTCGACACACATTCACCGACATTCGACAAAATTTATGCCGACGCGCGGTCGCCCCCATACCGCCTAAAAGGGCCCGGGGGAAATATCCCTTAGCCGCTTCCCATAATTGGATCCGGTCCGGGAACTATCCCGGAGAGTAGGTACTTGTCGATTTTTGAATGCGACGAAGATGACTGAGAAAAAAAAAATTTTTTGATGAGAGTTTGTGATGGGTAGTAGGGGTAAAAATTGTTGACGATCGGTGTTTTAAGATGCGTCTATACGTTATCGTTTAAAATTCAAACTTCTATCAACCTAAAAAGGCGTGTTTTATGTATGTTTCAACCTAACTTTAAACTGTCATGGTAACACACACAATAGAAAAATGAGAATGTCCGTGGTACATACATACATACATAAAATCACGCCTTTTTCCCAGCGGGGTAGGCAGAGATCACTTCCAGCGATCCACTTTTCACCTCTGTGGGAAACGTGACGTGACGGGTTGTGGACCACGTCGCCGCCATTCTGCCTTGTGCATCGTTTTAACAAGGTCATTGCGTTCCCACGAGTAGCAAGGATATATGACGGGGGAAGGAAAAGGGGAGGAAGGATACTATCGCCTCGGATGATTCGGACTGAGTCGATAGTAGCTCGAGTAGTATGTCCGAGGTATTTACCATGTATCTATCATGTTAACGAGCTCCCGATATTTCGGCACTGTTGTAAGCTGT
Organism: Maruca vitrata; assembly: GCA_039566165.1. NCBI lineage: Eukaryota > Metazoa > Arthropoda > Insecta > Lepidoptera > Crambidae > Maruca > Maruca vitrata. Next base: position 748,996 of record CM076940.1, read on the forward strand.
TTTCTTTTTCAATCTGACATGAGATGATGGCTTGGAGTAGTCTCGTCATCATCACCGCCCCTAACTGCAATGTTCAGAATTTCAAAACATGTAGTAGGTTGCTTTTGAACCGACTGTTATAAGGGAATAATGTTTTACAAGATACTGTACTCATAGTCGAGGGATAAAAGCTAGTATATAGATAATCCCACATAAAAAGAGAACGAATAAGTACAAAATAAATAGCTCCGTTCGGGCTAATCGAAAAATAGCCAACTTTTGTACAATGACAGGTCTATAAATACGATTTCTATGTTATTTCCGCAAGTTCGTTCACTCAATCATCACTGATCAACCCGCTGACCTGGGAGTGAACATCACGTGAGGGACACTTCATCAATCATTATAATCACCGTGTGACCATCGTGTCTTTTACAACAGGGCCGGATTTGGACATGTAGGACAAAAATGTGTCTGGGATTCTTACCATCAATAAATAGAGCGTCCATGGGTTTGTGTGTTGTATTGATAACTTGATAATAGTGATTACTGCCGCGTTGATCTATGGGTGTAAATATTTAAAAGACGGCCCTGATTCTAGTTTCTAGGGTCTAGTGTTTGTGCAATTAAATTGCTTGGCCCAAACTCAGGAAGTTGACGAATGCATGCCGATGCTTCGGAAAGCACGTTAGAGACGGTGGTCCTGCGCCTGGTCTTTCATCAAATTGAGGTTGCTGTCTCACTGAACTATGTTAGTGAGGGAACAGAGAGTGTACTTCTATAATGTGTCCTGCGCAGTTGACTGATAGCCATTTAGATTGGCCGCCAGGGCCGAAGTCAGTTAGACGCCTTTTTTTAACTTTGTTACCTTTAAGCGCTCTACGAAAGTGTCCACAAATATAAAGCGATTTTACTCTACGTTTTGAATCACTTGATGGTGTCGAGGTCATTCGGCGCGAGCGGGAGCGTATGTACCTGATCCACACTAAGCGGATAATCCATCGCGGATCTTTACTGACGGAACGTTACATGAGATCATCATCATCATCATCAGCCCATATGCGTCCCTACTGCTAGGGCACGGTCCTGCTCTAAACTAGCGCGATAATGCCTTAGTCAAAAACCCGGGTTGGTCGACTACACAACCCAAGATTCATTCACGTTAAAGCTTCGAATAATCGTACTTATGAAAACTGTTATTCAAATTTTAAAAACACATTGGTACGTGGCGAGGTTTTAACTGGCGACCTCAGGCATGGCAAGCTGCGACCTTCACCAATCGGCCATCGATGCTCTTTTCGGAACGGAAGATCCGCAAATCCGCCACTACCCGCTACATGCCCTCCTGTGTTGTTCACACTCCGGCCCTGTACGTCAATTTTTTGGCGCGGCCAACTTGCCAGTATTACTTTTAACTTTTCCCATCTCACTTTGTCTTTACTGATTGCCAGCCTCATCCATCAACCTAGAGGAGTATTGTTCTGTGTTGAGACTTTTTTCTTCTTGGCTTGCTTATGTTTTACACCATCCTAATATATTATGTACCTATGTGGGAACGTAATAAACATGCCTTAGATGAAGAAATAACGTGGGACATCTATGTGTTACCATCTTGTAAATAGCTGTGTAACTGCGTCATATGCAGAATGCACCTCTTGGTCTGGACAAATTTAACTTTTTCGGTGAAAGTAAGTGAGTTTAAAGGTACTGAAAGTAGGCAAAGTTTCTCAAAACAAAATATTATATCATTTCAAAACCTCTGCTGTTAATTACCATCATCATCATCAGCCCATTTCTGTCCACTGCTGGACATAGGCCTCCCCAAATGCACGCCACTTCTCTTTCTTCGGCAACTCGCTGTTAATCAATTAGATATAAAAAATAATTACTCGCAGTCAAAGGTGAATTGAAATAAATTATAACAGTAAATCTTTGTCTTTATGGGTCTACACGCGTTATTAGGAGTAGCCAGACGTTTCGACTGGGTTACACCAATCGTGGTCGCTCGCGTGTAGACCCATAAAGACAAATACTTAGTGTAATGGAACGCGAAAGTCTAAAATCATAAATTATAACAGTTTCAAGCTAAATAAATCTCATTATGGGTTTTCTGCGAATTTTAGCATAACGGTAAGTGTTTTTCGCTGTCAGGTCACTGTTTCCATTTACACAATATTACTATTAAAGCACCCAATACTCTACTCTACTAATATTTTAACATGCTGCAAACAACCATTTAAACTTCAATCAACCCCCTTCAATATACCATCAACATACGGCTCTTATAAACTAAGTTCCCCGATACCCATCAAACAGACGTTTGCCGCTAAGAGTTGCAAACATTTTACGCGTTTCAAACGATCATAAAATTAGATACGAACGGGTTTCAGTTGAGTGTGGGGAATGGAAATTGAGTTCTGTCGGTGGCAATCTGTTTAAGATACCGATGGTAGGTTTGTGTGTTTAGAAATGTTGCACCGATTTGGTATATTGTATTTGCTGTGTGAAAAAGCGTCAATGGCCGAGTGGTTAAGGTCGTTGCTTGCCATGTGAGAGGTCGCCAGAACAAATTCCGCCGCGTACGTACCACTGTATTATGCGTACCACTGTATTACGCGTCTACACGCGATATTAGGAGTAGCAAATTACATAGCTACTTACTGCCCGACGTTTCGACTGGGTTACACTGGGTTGTAACTATATAAGTAAAAATATATCTCCAAACAGAACAAACTCTAGTGACAAATGTTTTCTGTACGCAGTTGCTCCATAAAATGGCAAAGCGTCAAACGTCCGACAAATCCCATCTCTTTATAATAACGAAGAAGGAATCTAACAAAACGCCGTCGAGTTTTTAAGTCGAAAGTCCTACAACGGTCTAATTGTATCACGAGTTTCTATTCAACTGCGAGGGGAGGAAGTTTCTCCGACTGCAGAAAGAGTAAACGGCGACTGTGCAAGCGATTCTAGCCTTTAACAGCGCACCGAACGGTGGCGGATAGCAGAACTTAACAGATTTAAGTTTTTCAAGTGCTATCTCAAAGGTACTTTCTGGTTCTGTGGTCTGGAATGTCGTGATGATATAGGTGTGGTTGTAATTGTGGAAGGATATGGCAGAAATCTGTCTGACTTAATATACAATTTTCAGTTTTCTAATCTGTCTGACTTTTCACGTTCTGTACTGGAGATAGGAACTCAAGAAATCATTATAGTACGAGATCCGGCTGCATGGATATGCAGGTATAAATTTAAGATTTTAGACTTTCGCGTTCCATTACACTAAAATTAGTCTTTATGGGTCTACACGCGATATGGTGTAGCCCAGTCGAAACGACGGGCAGTAAGTAGCTATATAATTTGCTACTCCTAATATCGCGTGTAGAACCATAAAGACTAATTTTAGGTATACATTTATTTGATAAATAAATAAAAATACGTTTATTTTTCCTTCACAATTAAGAAAATTTCAAATACAACTTTGACTAACTTAGTTCTAAGAATAGTCGATCTGAACACAAGTGTGAAGGACTGGTGACTGAAATAGGATTCGTAGTGAAACCTGTGTTACAGTTCACCAGATGAAACCTTTTTATGAATGATTATTATTGTTAGTGGAATAGAGTATTGCTGAGAGCTCATTTCTACTGTAACATACTCAAACTGTATGATGGCAATTTTTTTTAACAATGTTTTGTGATTATCATTTAAAAGTTACTGTCGAGTTTCATGCCAGTGTCTTCTCGGTAGAATCATCGTTACAAACTGGTGGTAGAATCACTTATCTATTACTTTTATTTACTGTACCGAAGATTTATAAGTGTGTGTAAATAAATTTTTACTTTACTTTTGCTTTATCAAATTCAATAAAAAAATCCTAATGAAATCAGTATAGGTACCTGATATTACTTACTTTCTTAGCATTTGCAAGTCCCTCAGTAATATCTTATCAACTCTGTATCCATGAATAGCCGTTTCCACGATCTTGAAGAGGGTATTAACAGCTCCTTGCAGATTAGGTTGTATGCACAGCCGTGCCTTGGGCTTGAGCACACAGGGCAAGGTCCCGGGATCGATTCCCGGCGTACGAAACGTGAGAATTTGCGTAACTGAAACCTAAGTGGTAAGGGATGGTTCGGAATCGTTATGCGAACACAGTTTTGCCTTGTTGAATGGTAGAAGATTATTTTGTGACTTGCCAATGATAAAAATTCATCTTTTATACAACTAAATAAAATTGATGTGTCTGTTTGTAATATTAAAACACTTCTTTTACCATATCTATATTAGGTACCAATAACAAAAACAGAATTAAAAACATTTTTGCCTGTCCTTCTGTTTGTACCCGCTAATCTCCGAATCTCCGAAAAGGCTGGACCAATTTGACGGGACTTTCACTAATACATTGCAAATTTTACAAGGTACATTATTGGCTATTTTAATTTCCTCATTTCCACGCGGACAGGGTCGTGGTCGGGGGGCCGCTAGCCCGCTAGACACAAGGTGCCCCAATTCGGGCACCTTGTGTCATAGTTATCTCATTCATTTGCGTGCTTATTCGAATCTTTTGTTTTATATGACAGTAAAGTAAGTACTAGTAACAAGCCTATTACATCGTCACTCAACAAAGCACATGTGATAAGCTCTGAAGTGTTGTAAACTAGTTACCTACTGGATCATGTTTCTCGGCTACAGAGGGCGGTGTAGTCATCTGTGAGAGTTTAACAAGGTGAAGGGGGAAAGGCAGTGGCAAGTTTCAGTCAATATTGAGAGTCAAGATACTCAAAAACAAAAAAAAAGTTGGCGCTTCATGCGGTACACTCAAGATGAGGCTACATAAAAATATGAATGAAAGATTTAAAATAACGGGATCCCCGTTCAGGCGGGGTCATGAAAGTGATTTTTTTTAAAATTTACATTGAGCTTACATAGCATTTAATACAACAAATAAAAATGTATGAAAGAATTATTAAGGTTTAAATGATCTAAAAAATATGTATTGTCTGCATTGCGGGATGGGTTAAATGCACCAAAATTCAGTATGTTTAGCTATATTGCACTTCATGAGTTTCGGTTTCGGTTTCGGCCGAAACTGAAGCCATGGCCGAACATTCAGTTTCGGTTTCGGCCATAAACTAGTTTCGGTCGAACACTAACCATTAACTCTAAAAATATCTCCTAAAATGTCTTTTGCTAGTGAGTTAATAAACCCATTACATCAAATATTAGTCTTTATGGGTCTACACGCGTGGAGCTACTACAGGAGTGGCAAATTACATAGCTACTTACTGCTTTTTTTTTTATAAAAGGCTAACAAGATGAACTCTCTCCACCTGATGGTAAGCGATAGTGAGATCCAAATATGAGGTCCACAGGCACAATATACCATATAGAGCCTGTCGCACTCACCCTGAAAGCCGTGAAAAAGGAGACCACTGCTGCGGCAACAACGAGACAAGGCGTGGAGTCTCGCATTGGTATTTAGCTGTGCGGGTCGGAGTTGGCCAGTCCGCCGGACGGAAGGGCCCCGCACCGGCGGGCTGACCCGCTCCGCCCGCACAATACCGCCGCTAAGACTCCACTGGTCCGGCGCTTGCCGCACCAATGGTCCCCCTGGCTCCGGTTCGTACAGTGCTGATCCCGGTTCGTGACCTGCCCAAGAGAGGTCAGGGTCACTTGGCGGGTTTTACACAACTGTATGGTGGTAACAGCAACCGGTCGACAAAATGTCTCCTACCTGAACTCTGAGTACTCCTAATATCGCGTGTAGACCCATAAAGACTAATATTTAGTGTAATGGAACGCGAAAGTCTAAAACCCATTACATCGTCACTCAACAGTGCAGATGTGATAAGCCCTGAAGTGCTGTAAACTAGTTGCCTCCGATCATGTTTCTCAACAGAGGGACCCAGTCATGGGTGTGAATTTAACAAGGCAAGAGGGAAGATGGGGGCAAGTTTCCCTGTAGCGAATGCGATGAACTTCAGTTATTATAAGGCAGTTGAACTGTGCCTTGTGAAATTTATAAATACAACAATAGTATTATGACTGGCTCGGTGGAACAGTGGTTGGTGATCCATGTTCACTAACCATGGTTCCAAGAGTTCCAAGAAAGTCCCGCGACAAATATTTGTGTGACGAACATCGGTGTTTGTTCCGTGTCTGGGTGTGAATATGTGATTATGTATCAAGCATATATATACATGTATGTATTCAAAAACATATGTGTATTATATCAGTCTCTGATGCCCAGAGCATAAGCTCTGCTTAGTTGGGGTCAGATAGCCGTGGGTGGAGATGTCCCAAATATTTATTTATTTATAAGGCAGTTGAACTGTGCCTTGTGAAATTTATAATGTAACGATAGTACTTATATGTGACTGGCTCGGTGGAACAGTGGTTGGTGACCCAGGTTCTCTAACCATGGTTCCAAGAGTTCCAAGAAAGTCCCGCGACAAATATTTGTGTGACGAAGATTAGGGTGTTAGTTTCTTGCCATAATCTTCTAAATACTGGCATTCCGGAAATCCGAACGTAAGATAGAATTTTTAGGGACACCACACAATGCATAGATAATATATTACACACAACATCACATACATCACATCAATGTATGTAATGTTGTGTGTATGTCATTGTATGTCATGCCCATGGTAAGAAGATTAAGCACTTATGTTACGGATATCAGAATCAACAATGGATACACAAATATACTTAAATATATTTAATAACACACCCAGACACGGAACAAACACCGATGTTCGTCACACAAATATTTGTCCCGAGTGGGAATCGAACCCACGACTCTTCTGATCTGAAAACACAGTGGTACGTGGCGGGTTTTGAACTGGCGACCTCTCGCATGGCAAGCAACAACCTACCGCACTTACACTTACCTATTTATAGTTACTACCTATACCGTGCACCGTCAATGCATACATCAGACGACCTAAGCCAATACAGCACAAGTCTAGCCTCTGACAAATGGCCTAAGTTTCATCCTAGATCTAGCCCGGCTAGGAAGATGGATGACTGCATACTAAGCTGCGCTGTAAATAAAACTTAAGTTTTAACTTGAGGTTTGCATTTAAAAGAAATTGGTTTCCGTCTGTGTTGGTGATTTGAGGAATTTTTATTTTGAAGTAGTACAGAAATAATGACGCGAACATGCATTTGGGATACGAACGTTACTTACACATGCATACCTTGTAGATTAAACTTTTAATAAGGTGCATGATGGATGATGTATGAATGATGGTGTACCCAAAGTGTAATTGGTGAATGATAACAATAATTAATCTATTCCAGACAATACCAAAAAATTTATATGTGGTATATTAGTTTTATATGTGCGTGCATACGAATAACGACTGCAATTTTTATTAGAAACTAGTGGTCCCGGCAAATTTCATACCGCCAATACTGATTAATTTTCTATATTTTCTCATTGAAACCTTCCCTGGACTACGACGAACATTTTAAAACCAAAATTACCTAAATCGGTCCGGGCGTTCTCGAGTTTTAGTCAGACTAACGAACAGCAATTAATTTTTATTTATAAGAAGATTTTGGTATTATAAAGTAATAGATAAAAAATGACCTCTATTGGCTTTACATCAGCTGATCTCTAAACAGATTTCGATGTCGTTTCAAAGTGATCACCTTATATGCTCTCTTTAGCGCTTAGTCACTTATCGCCTAAACAGCCGTTTTTGATACGTAACCGTGCCGTCATTAGGACGCCTTAGGAGACGCCGACGTGTCGATACGTCGGGTTTATCTCCGGACGTCCCGGGACGGGGTTATCGGCCGGATCCGGGTTCGCTACGATGTGAGGTTGGGATGTGCATGGATGACACAAATGGGAGGCTTATCTAATGTAATGTCTACTACCAAGAATGTTAGGAGTAACTGCCTCGTTGGTCTAATGGTAGCAAGCACTGCGTAAGGACCGAGAGGTCCCCGGTTCGAGTCCGGGGTGGGGATTTTATTTTCTACAGTGAAATTACTCAGCTCGGAGTTGGAAGTTGGCTCGTTAAGCCGGTGGTCCTGCGCCCGATCTCTCATCGGCCGTGTCGGATTGCCGTCTCACCGAATTATGAGAGTTAGGAAATAGAGAGTGCACTTGTGTTGCGCATACGTGTGCACTATACTATGTCCTGCGCACTTGGCTGATCTTAATTGAGATCGGCCGCCATGGCCGAAATCGGCTACTTTTTTTATTGCGTTTTGACACATTATCACAAGTTTGAACGTAATTGAACGCGTAATTCTTTAAACGTTATCCCGCAAACCCAGTTTCAACGCAATACATAATGATGTGGTTGCCTAAACTAACAAAATAGGGGAATCGATCTTCCAGCCTTTTACTCACAAGGCAGGAGTGACGTAACTATATAACATATCGACCAAAGTAACTTAGGAACTAACTTTACCACTTACCGAAACTGTATGTCGGAATTACATATAGAAGTTAACTTCACTTCTTTGATAACAGATTCGTAAATTATCAACTTCAATCTGTAGTAACTAAGTTACATTTCACTTTGTCCATTTACACATGTTAAGTACGAATATGACTCTTATTCATTGGACTTAAGTGTCAAAATGTGCTATGTCCTTGACTAATGTGTATGAGATTTGAATTCGTAATATGAACCTTATTGCATTTACGCAAACACTAGTGTGCTTTGTTGCTGTTGAAATGTAGAATTTTCCGTTTTAGAAAATGGCTAGATAATATTTGTGGTGCTTAAGGGTCAATCTTGAAATTGGACGTATTTGGTTGATTCCCTTGGCACTTTTTAAAACATAAGAGTTTAAACTTTTACTATCATAAGGCTAAATAACACCTCATTGTGAACATATTTCTCTAATAGGCATCACTGTCACATGTTTAGATAAAAAGATATATGACTTCAAAATTTTGGTGCCAAGCGAATCAATATAAGATGCCAGGGTAATCAAAATAAAAATTTTTTGTATAGAATAATCGTTTATTTTATTTAAACTTACCAGTATTTTGGTTCTTTAGAGTCATTATTGATTTTAAAACAAGTATTATAAAAAACAAAACAACAATATCTATCCTTAAGGAACTATTAATCTACTATAACAAATCAACATAATTATCTAAAAACTATCAAATTATACTTAAAAAGGCCACGGCCCCTAGTTCCCGGCAGCGCCGCTATTCCTGGTCATGGTGGCGACCATGGTTACGACTGGACAGCGGGTGCTAAGAATCCCGGGCTACGAGAGGCTACCAACATACACTGACCCTGGCGACGTATAACGGACGCACGCTACGGCTCGACTCGCATCTGGCGCAACTTGAGGTAGAGCTTGAGAAGATTAGGTGGCACTTTCTGTGGTTGTCCGAAAAGCGAGAGAGTCACCCTTGAATCATGACACCTAACGTACTTCCACGAACGAGACTAACATTCTCAAGGTGGCGTCGGTTTTCTCGTCAATAAGTCCCTCTTTGACAACTTAGTGGAAATGTCTAGTGTTTCGAGGGTAGCATGATTAAGCTCACCAAAAGTCTTAGGCTCAAAGTGGTGCAAGTGAACGCACTGATCTCTGACGATGAAGTGGAGAAAATGTTCGATGACATATCGAAGGACCTCTTCTCTACCACCAAGATCCCCTACAATACTTGTCAATTTCCTCTAACGTGAGGGATTCTTCTTGATGAACTCTTTCTTTAAGAAGCAGCCTCAAAGGAAGTGGACGTGGCAAAGTCCCGATACTTTAACTAAGAACGAGATCGACCTCATCAGGGCGGTTAGGCGGCACATATTCAGAGATGTCTCCTAAATCAACAGTGATCACCGACTTGTTCGAGGCACTCTGAATATCGACTTCAAAGCCAAACGTGTTCGCTTGATGAGGTCTAAACTTCAACCTACTCCGCTCCAGAAAATTAAAGGATCTGAAACGTTCTTGTCAAACTTGGCGAACCGAATTGCTGCGGTGGAAACCTCAACTGACATTAACCAGAATTTTAAAAAATCAAATCAAAATATGATGCATGTCCTCAGGTAGGAAAGATCGAGATTTGCGGCATGAGGGGCCGAGGCAGGAAGTCTAAACTTTCCGAGGAGACTTTGAGGCTAATGAGGCAGCGACGTAAAGACCCACCCGCTACTACATTGCAAGCTCGAGCACTCAACCGAGAGATCAATAAACTTATGCCACGCGACCTTTGGTGCTACAATACTCTCTCAATCGAGAAAGCTATTGAACAGAAATGGGGGGTCAAAGGTGTTCTTAAAATCACTCGAAGGAAGACAACTGACGAAGCTGACTACAGCGAATGGGGACATTGCTGCTTCAAAGCCTCGTCTCGGTCTAAAGTAAAGTCTCGGAGAGTAATCACGCACCATCTTGCGCAAACACTCGGCGAATTCCAACCATCGGAACAGGCTGGATTTCGGAGCGGATACACCACCATAGACCACATCCACACAGTGCGACATATAAACAGAAGACCGAAGAGTATAATCAGCCCCTATGTTTAGCATTTGTGGACTATGAGAAAGCCTTTGACTCGGTTGAAATCTGGTCAGTTCTTGAGTCCCTGCAGCGATGCCAAGTTGATTAGCAATACAACCTGGTGATGAAATGTCTCTACCAAGCCGTGACCATATCCGTCCAAGTATTGAATCAGCAAATAAACCCATACCATTGCAGCGAGGAGTAAGACAAGGGGACGTCATCTCCCCGAAGTTGTTCACAAATGCAATGGAGGATTTGTTCAAGGCACTGTACTGGAAAGGGCGAGGCACCAACATCGTCAGTAGAGACGCTGCAGGACCTACAACGGATGTTGAATGACCTGGCTGACTCTTCTGGGGAGCGTAACCTATAATCATAATATGAGAGTATGATAATGTAAGGAAGCTTTGATTTCCCTGGCATTTTCCCAGGGGAATCAATGCCAGGGGAGTCAAGAAAAGTTAATCTTCTTTCGATTTTGTTTTAATGGATTGATTCTTGCAGGTTATTATTATAAACACAATTAATAGTCCTATATACCGTACTATTAATCCTAGTTTAGAAATTCCTACTCATCAAAAAGTACTTTTTAAAGTGGACAGGGTAATCAATGACCTAGTGAAACAAAACCAGGGGAATCAAATTCAAACCTTCATAAATCCGGCTTGGAACCGTCGAGCAAGAAACCTCTCCTCATGATGTTAAGAGCGCGACTAGAGCTACTGCTGATGTGCACGCCTTCGCCGTAGACTTTTATAAAAGCAAGACAGGTGGCATTTAGTGACGCACCAAGGGAATCAATCGTTGCACTCGGACAAACACAAACCATTTTTACCCGACTACGGCAAAGCAAAAGGAGGGTTATGATTTTGACAGGCTATGTATGTATGTATGTATGTATGTATGTATGTATGTATGTATGTTTGTATGTATGTATGTATGTATGTATGTATGTTCATCTGTTTCCACATAACTTCTAAATTGCTTGTCAGAATTCGACAAATGACATATCATTAGAAGCGTCTTAATTGTCCGCTGGTTATAGGCTATATAGGGTTTCACAAAATCTAATGTGGCGCCCACTAGCGGACAAAACATACAGAGTAAAAAAATAAAGTTAAGATAAATACGCCGTGTTTGGTATCATTGGAAAGCGCTTTACTTGTACATTTTAAATATATATATATTACTAGCATTTGCATGTGACTTTACGTATATTCATGGACTGATTGCATATAGTTCACATCTTTTCGTTCATAGCTTCTTTACTACTTACTAACACCAAAATAGTACAAATAATAAAAAGTTAAAAACTAAAACCCAACTACGACAAAAAACGACGCTGAAAAAGTATAAAACAAGACTTTTAGAACATACAATACTATTTTGAAGTATGCAATATTTACTATGTAGAGATAAGTTTTCATGTTTGGAAAGGCGTAGTCACACGTTCCATACACAAGTACCTACCTACCGTAGCACTTTGACAACGTGTGACTGCGGTTTTCCAAACATGAAAACTTATCTCTACATAGTAAATATTGCATACTTCAAAATAGTATTGTATGTTCTAAAAGTCTTGTTTTATACTTTTTCAGCGTCGTTTTTTGTCGTAGTTGGGTTTTATGTAATCACAAAACAGTGACTGGCACAGACTTGGTGTATTTTTTAAATCATTCAATAACTCACCCTTCAACTATTAAGTCACAAACAATCTTGAAATTATGACTATAAATAGGTAAATTATTAACGGTTTGTTAAAAAAATGACAAAGGGACAGCCCAAGGGAATCAAATATCAAGGCTTCGAAATTTTTTTTCAGATGTTTTCAGTTGAAATAAACACCTTATTTGCTGTGCCCCATTTAGTTTACACATTAAAGAAACAGCAAAAAAAATCTTACATTAAAACTTTAACGTTATGGGTAGTTTTTGCCCTCGGACAATGTTTTTTTTTGCTTTCAAGATTGACCCTTATGTTTGATACAATTTGTAATTGTAATTATAGAATATTTTATCTTCTAGCCTGCATTTTCCGATTTACATTAAATACTTACTAATGTTTCACATTCGTGTGGCAGTATCATAGGTAAAGAATATGTTTCATTATAATTTAAAATTGTAAACAGGCACATTAATATAGCTCATAGGTCGTAGGTTAAATTTTCCGTTAACGCGTAAAAAATACATATATATTTTTTAAATAATATTACATCAGAATTAAAAATACAATATCGTCAAATCACATTAAATATTTAAGCCTATTCCTTGGATTGGAAGGCTCTTTTTAAACATTTAATCATAATAACTAAAATTTAAAAACTGGTCACTTTGCCATGTGCCTCACTACACACATTGTCTGCGACACACAATCTCATCTGGGATATTCATCTGGACGTGCGCTCCTCTATTCTTTCGAGTGTAAGTGCAACATTGAACCTTACCCCGTTAGCATAAGCTACCCACTAGGATTGTTTACAATCGCGCTCCTGGCTAGGGCTGTCGCGTGTCTATAGTATTCCAGTTTTGTAATTATTTCGTTTTTTTTTCCTAACTGACATACGATGATGGCTTGGGGTAGCCTGGTCATCACCGGACTTGCGGAGGAGCGGATGACTCTCACCCCTTAATATTATTTACAATATTACACAACATCACATGCATTGATCTGATCCCGTGGTATGTAACTTAAGCACTTGTGTTACAGATATCAGAATCAACACTGGATAAACAAATATACTTAATACACATACAACCCAGTCACGGAACAAACACCGATGTTCGTCACACAAATATTTGTCCCAAATGGGAATCGAACCCACGACTCTTGGAACCATAGATAGTGAACCTGTTGTGAAATTAAATGATTCACAATTTTGTGGTATGTATAGCTACTGATACATATTAATTTGATAATATATATACAGGCCTTTATATCTATAATGAATTGATAATAATTCATTTGAATTTACAAGATTTTAAACTTCGTTTAATATTATTTTGTTTTGGAAACATCTACATATGTACATAATATTTTACACTGATTTAACTTTTTATTTATTGTTTAACTGCCTCGTAATGTATGTAATGTCAGATACTACCAAGAATGTTATGAGTAAAAGCCTCGTTGGTCTAATGGTAGCAAGCGCTGCGTAAGGACCGAGAGGTCCCCGGTTCCGGCAAAATTTGTGTGAGTTTTTCTGAAATGAAATTACTCAGCCCGGAATTAGGAAGTTGGCGCTTGAACGCCCGTGCGTCCGAAAGCACGTTAAGACGGTGGTCCTGCACCCGATCTCTTTTTATAAATAAATAAATGTTAGATTGCCGTCTCACCGAATAATGAGAGTAAGGGAATAGAGAGTGCATTTGTGTTAACTATAAAAAAATCCTTTACGCCCTTGGCTGATCTTAATTGAGATCGGCCGCCATGGCCGAAATCGGTCGGACGCCTTACACTGATTTATATCTTTTACTTTTTTTTTGTTTTGCTGACCGTAAGTACCTACTCCCTGCCAACCCTACTCCACCCTGTCGGTCGCAAACTCCGCTCATTTTAACCGCACGTTAGTATAATTTTAGCTAAACAGCCGTATCTGACGGCTGACCGACTCACCGCTAGTTATGACCGCTTGCTACGACTCGACGGTACGTTTAGTTTGATGATTGCAAGGAGATGGGAGTTGTTTTGTGCTCTTTGATGTTGAGATTAAGATCTTGGGATGAGATTGTAAGTGTCTTTTTTTTATAATATACCAACAAGATGACCTCACTCCATCTGATGGTAAGCGGTAGTGAGATCCACATATGAGGTCGAGAGGCACATATACCATATTGAGACTGTCGCAAACACCCTGAAGGCCTGCTTAAATGCCGTTTACACCCCGCCTGAAGTGCCCGGGATCATAGGAGAGGGAAAACACGAGCTGGAAGGGAAAACATGAGCTGGAAGGGCATTCCATCCCTCAATGACACGTGGCATAAAAGAGGAACGTAGGGGAGAGGAAAGAGTGTGTCTTTAGAACTGCTACTCGTTTGGAACATATGAAGGAACATTACAAGCGTCCACTTGTTGTTCTTATGAATATAGTGCAAGCAGTCTTATTTCTTAATTAAACCCTCCCCTTACTGATGGAACATATAGGTAAGGGTGTCCCTGAAATTTACCGGTTGTATCCAAAGTTCAAGACTTTAGCCTATTTAACATCACACTGCGACCAATACGAGCAATGAAACAATGGAATGTCTGTAAAAAACGGAGGAAAACGCGGACGAAGTCGCTGGGCACAGCTAGTATTGTAAATAAGTGTCATCCGCATTTTTTCACGGAAGACTCTGCTTACCCCCAATTCCCTAAGAATTAGGGAGATAACCGCCATTATACTATGCATGTAGATGTTACAAGCAACACTAAATACTAACGAATAATGGCTTCCCTTTATCGGCGGGCTGCAGCATCGTTCCACCGGCTTATCCGTCAGATATGCCCGGTTTATGTGCCAGATATGGGCCCGTTCGGCCAAATGTGGCAAGGTGACTGCGATATGCCGATCGGCGATAAGTTAATGAACGCTCATAGGGGTTGGATGGGGTAATGCTTGTGTCAATGGTGAAGGTGTGGGATGGAAGGTTTATGGGTAGATTAGGTGTGTTTGGTGAAGTTAATCGATTTGTTTGATTTGTTTAGTCGGATGATTACGATTTGTAATCCTTACTAATATTATAAATCCGAAAGTAACTCTGTCTGTCTGTTTGTCTGTTACGCTTTCACGCATAGAGTACTGGACCGATTTAAATGAAATTTGGTACAGATATAGTCCAGAGCCTAGGAAAGGTTATAGGCTACTTTTTAACAGACTGCGCTATAAGGAAGTAATGTTTTACCCGTTAAACGTCTCTACGCGGACGAAGTCGCGGGCGGAAAGCTAGTTTTATATAAGTGGTTGTCTATTATTTGCGCGAACACTACATTTATGAAACAAAAATAATTTCATCACGGGTAAGGTTTGCCCGTGACCAAGTGCGCTGTAAAAAGCTCGAAGCGTTGAGTTTCTAAATAATTTGTTTAGAATACACGCGATAATGAAACGCATATTTATAAGTTATAATATAGTGGTTAAAGATTTAACTTAAAAAAAAAAAAATTGACTTAATTAATGTTACAAAAACAAAAGATTACAATGTAGCCGATCTTATATATCGTCACGTCATTAGCTAAGGCGAATAATCTGTTTGTAAAATATTTATGGATGTGAAAGATTCACATTAAAATATCATACATAACCATTTCATACAATATATATCAATTTTTTTGATTACTACAAACTATGACAATTCGAATTTAAATTAAAATTAAAAATTCCATGAATACAGCGAAGGTTGTTTGTAACTTTAACGGTTTATTGGCAATAAAGTGTTGCTATTCATAACGTAGAGTATGCCACACACAATAATTGCACGCAATTGAATTTTAGGGTTGCCTGTCGTGAAAATATTTGGGGAATACTCCGAAGAGTTTTTTTTATAATATAAATTGTTTGTGCCAACTTGTGCTTGAAAACATTCCATGATTTATGGTAATATATAAACTGATTAGAGTATTTTATAGTAGCTATGAAATTTTGATTACATAATGCAAACATATTATTGCCTAAAATTATTTATGGCCATAAATATATACCATAATGACATAATAAATTCTGAAAAACTACCTTTTGAATTTGAGTACATAGAGTAAATTAAAACTATTTAATTAATAAACACCCATAATTGTAAAGTGTAAGTAAGTTTGCAATACCTATTATGTTTTTTTTAAATTATTTTATAAAAGGTCTCTAAGTTTTAAGTGCAATAAACTTGTTGTTAAACCTTTATTGTGTAACTAAACTTAGTATGCAAAAAAATAAATTTGACTCTATTTAGGCAATCGATACTAAATCCGCCAACGCGTTGTTAATTATGAATCTTCTTATTTTAGTAGTACACATATATTACATCTCGTACTAACAGTGATAATTGTACCCAACCCAGAAAAATAATCATCAGCCCATATCCGTCCCCACTGCTGGGGCACGGGCCTGAGTTTCTACCCTAAACTAGGGCGATCAGGCCTTAGTCGTCCACGGTGGCCAAGAGCGGATTGGTCGACAACCTTAGAATTCCTTCATAGGTGTGGTGCAGGTTTCCTCACGATGTTATTCCCTCACCGTTAAAGCGTCGAAGCGTAGAAAAAAATTGAATCTGTGAAAATACAGCAAAGTGTTAATCCATCAATTCAACAACATTTGCCAAACAATATGCAGCTGTAATTCTCCTTATTAATGATTTAATTTATTTACCTAAATACTAATCTCATTAGTAAGATTTTAGAGTTTCGCGTTCCATTACACTAAATATTTGTCTTTATGGGTCTACACGCGTTAATAGGAGTAGCAAATTAAATAGCTACTTAATGCCCGACGTTTCGGGTTGCACCAACCATGAGTTAAGTTCGCTTGCGACCTTGATTGGTGGCTACTCCTAATAACGCGTGTAGACCCATAAAGAATAATATTTAATCTCATTAGTACCGCCACCCCTTATGCACATGCACCGTTTGCAAGCATGTTTCTCTGAAATAGAGCGTTTTGATGGCGTATTAAAAGACTCCGCCGTCCGCGAGGCGCCGTAATGTAATTTATACTCGTATTGTCGTAAAGCTTAAAGTGCAAGGTTAGTTTGGTGCACACAATTGACCCGATTAATTTGTATTTTTAAACCTGCGAAGAAAGTTTTATGTTTGGAACGTTTTTGAAGTGCATTCGGACCGACTTAACCTTGACTCACTTTGCGGGTTAAGTTTTGAAACTTTATAGGGTTAACAAGCCTATTTAAATGGCCTTTCAATTTCTTTTAAGCTTTTGCATAGCTTTTATCGCGGGCTTTGAGCCCGGCGACCGAACCAAGAAATTCCGTAACGAAAAAAACCTCACAATCGTCTAACGTCGTTTCAGTTCGGTAGACTTCGGCACGGTGTTTGTGTGCGTGCGGTTAGACGTATTGTACGACTCTACGAAACTCGCACGAATCGAGACGAGCTGCTCTGAAATCGGACGATGCTATGCAATAGCTATACCGCGGCAGTCCCCGAGTGCCACACGTCTTTACTGATGGTATAGTCTCTGGTGGCTGACTGGGGGGAAGTGGCGCGAGCCCGGCCCAGGTAGAGGACCTTATTATCGGAGGCCAAGACTCATTTCGGGTCGCTCCGCCAACGTAGTTATTTTTTTTTTAGATTTAGTCTATATTAACCTCGTAAGGCCCAATGTCCTATCACAAGACAGGCTCAATGGGCTTTCTATAGTGTCTGGGCCTTAAGACTTCAAGCATCTAAATCCTGAGAACTGTACAATTTAGCATGATTTCAGATAAATTTTAACATGTAAGTTTTCCGTAACATCTTTAGTATTCTTGTCTATATCAAAATAATGACACCACGTCACCCAAATGATTCACGGACAACGATAAAAAGTTAACGACATGTTAAAAAGGATCGTTAAAAATAATTTTAACGAGATCTTTATGATTTCCCGTCGTTACTTTTAAGTGACATAAAATGTAAGATAATACCTTTTCAGGACACCCTGTAGATGTATTCAGTTGATACGGTTCTTATATGTTACTTGATATTTAGTTTTCATATGAGATTTCACAGTGTAATAATGTGTAAAGTATGGAAACTTAAAAGATATAATATCCAGAAAGATAGTATTTATAGAAAAATCGAGTTGCAAACATGAGATCTATGTAAAATTTTTGCTGTGTGTTAGGTAACATAACTTAACTAAGTTTATTACTTATTTATTGTTATTATATCGGTTTGAACTCTTCAAACATTCAGATTTAAGTTATTGTTTTGTTCACCGTTTACATATTCCGTTTTTTAAATACGTCGTATGCTTTCTTAAGTATTTTCAATATCTTGTTATAAATATTTACAATGAAGTATGAAGACATAATATTAAAAATAAATATATTGTAAATATTTAAGTGCCAGTTATCCACATACCTCCTTTCTCTCTAATGTAAAAATTAAGATAAGAGAGAGGACTTTTAAAAATATTTAGACTAAAAAATATTTATAACGCCTATTTTTTATTTTATTTTACAACCAACAAATGACAAAGATGTAGTGCTAAGATAATATCTAGTTCGTCTGTATATGGAAACTTTTTTTTTGCCTAGGAGTGACGTCTTACACTCCCACGAATCAATTGAAAGACCAAAAGATACCTATCCCATATTTTTCTATGAACTAACTTACGTACCAAATAGTATTATGTTAATCTGGAGTTAGCTCACTGTGATTTTTTTGTATATTGTGCAACACCAATTCTATGCCTCACTGGTGCAACGTTAGATCGAGTAATAACGGTGGGCCGCCGAGTCCATTCTAGAATAAAGGTGACATCGTTGTCTTTATTTTCTTCTGTCACGCCATTGCTATAGGTATATTTCAGTAAATAAGAGTTGAATTTGTTAACTTTAGTAGTAGGTTTGATTTTTTCGATCGATTAATAATCAAGACGTGTTTAACACTTAAAAAAAATTGTTAACGCAGCGCTGGCCCTTACTAACTATTTAATCATCAAACCATATCCGTCCCCACTGCTGAGGAACGGGCCTACCCTAAACTACGGTGATAAAGCCGCGAGTCAACCCTGGCCGAGTGCGGGTTGGTTGACTAAACAACCTTAGAATGTATTCTTAGGTGTGCAGGTTTCTGCAGGCAGCAGATGGAAATACTATTCCTACGGTTAACATTGTCTATTGGTCTGTTTGTATCAATAAACATAAATCTGTCTCTATGAAAACTCACCGCATAAGTTTTTAAAGGTGTCGTTTATTTGCACTTTATGTCTATTTTTCTATCTGTAGTTACTTACCTATTTTATCAGCATATGGAACTCAAATCTTATTACTTATGAATAAATCTTTATTAATATTATAAAGCTGAAGAGTTCGTTTGTTTGTTTGAATCTTAGGAACTACTGCTTCGAATCGATAAATATTTTGTATTGGATAAACCATTAATCGGAGAAAGTGTTATTTAGGCTATACAACATCACCCTGCGATTAATAGAAGCAAAGAAACAGTATCATCATCATCATCATCATCTCCGCGTTTTCCCTGTTGCATCCTTGCGGAGCCCGGGGTCCGCTTACCTACTCCTAGCTCTCCACTTCGCACGGTGTTCGGCATCCTTCACGGAGAGTTTGTTGGCACGCATGTCATCCACTACGACGTCAAGCCAGGCCTTCTTGGGCCTTCCCCTTCTGCAAAGAAACAGTATCTTCTTCTTCTTATTGTATGGTTGATGAACAACCTGGTGTCAGAGTTTTAAACCGCCCCTAGGCCTCTGACATGGCTTCACACACCTTTGAAAAATCTCTCAGGTGTGCTGGTTTCCTCACGATGTTTTCCTTCACCGTTAAAGCGTCGAATGATGGTACATATGAATCTCAAATTTGAAAAACACATTGGTACCTGGCGGGGTTTGAGCTGGCGACCTCTCGCATGGCAAGCAACGACCTTAACCACTCGGCCATCGACGCTTAATCGAAACAGTATGAAATGTGTAAAAAAAACGTGGGAAAACGCGCATGAAGTCGCTACCACAGCTAGTGATTAATAATCCAATCATTCATATCCTCATTCGATTAATCCTCTTTACGTTGGCATCGCATAATAATTGGTCACGCTGTTAAGCCAACATTTTCGTTACAAACGATTCATTAAATAATTTCATTCGATATTATTTCCATAGCGGAATGAATTTTCCAACACGGCCATTCTATTTGATTCGCCATTTTGATAGATTAATTACGCATTATTTCTCGCGTGTTTAATTAAAAACGTGACTCGATTATTCGGTGGTGGTTAAAATTTTAAATTAATTAATTAAGTTATAACAGTTGAAATTGTTTATTTATAGTGACCGGATATTTCAGGCTGTTGTTTTAATAATTGTGTGAGTATTAAGGTTTTTGTGAGAGGCTGTGGTATGAAATAATGTTATTATAATGTTGTTCTATCACCATTATTACTTACTAGCTGTGCCAGCGACTTCGTTCGCGTTTCCCCGTTATTTACACATTTTCCATTCTTTCTTTGCTCCTATTGGTCGCAGCGTGATGTTATATAGCCTAAAGCTTTCCTCGATAAATGGTCTATCCAAAACAAAAAGATTTTTTTCATTCGAACCAGTAGGTAGTGCCTGAGATTAGCGCGTTCAAACAAACAAAGAACTCTTCAGCTGTATAATATTAGTATAGATTGTGTCTTTGTTGATTTTTTTCAACACACATGTATCGATATTATCCCGTGGTATGTAGCTTAAGTTAATGTGTTAAGGATATCTCATAAACGACGGTGGATACCCAAATAAACTTAAATATATAAATAACAAACACAGACACGGAACAAACACCGATGTTCATGACACAAATATTTGCCCCGAGTGGGAATCGAACCCACGACTCTTGGAATGGAACCGCCAGCCACTGTTCCACCAAGCCAGTGATTTAGTTAGTATAATGACGGGAAATACAACTTTATTATTCTTACATACAATCCATTTCAACTTTGGCTGCGTAATTCAATAGAGATGAATGAAATGTTATTTGATTCTGATACCGTAGATACAAATATAAAATAATTTTAGAAGTTGTATTTACGGGCCTTCACGCGATGTTAGGTGAAGCAAATACATAGCTACTTACTGCCCGACGTTTCGACTGGACCAATCATGGTCGCGAGCGAACCACTACGTACCTAATGTAAAACGTGGAAGCCTAAAATCTGATGTAACAAGTAATATTCATTTCAACTCAATACCTCCACGATTTCAAGTAAAATAGACAGTCAGACGCATAAAAAAGTGATCCTATAATGATTCCGTTTTCCATTTTAAGTCCGGCATCACCGTAAAAACGGAAAAAAACCGTTCAACTGTGCGCCTTAGTCTATTTTTACAGGACTAATTGGTTTACGTTCAATTAAGATTCGAAATAGTTGTGTAAAAACAGATGTAGATCATATTTCAGCCTTAATAGACTCTCGATTGGTTCTCTGTTCGTTCAAATGTCTGTTTTCAATTTAGATATTGAGATGTATTGTTTGTTTTGTAGAGGATCCTTCAAGATAAAAAAAACAGACGTATTTTAATCTATTTTTCGTATTTTTCAATCATTTCAAAACTTAGACCGGTAACGGCACTTAATGAATTTATTACTTCGTAAGTATTTTTTATAGTGCACAAGTGTGTGCGCAAACATAGGTAAAACCGCTATCATCTAAATATGACCGATCAGAGATCAGGCGCGGGACCAAAGGCTTAACGTGCTTTCCTAGGCGCGGGGGTTAACCCAGACATCCCAACATCTGACTTGTAGATGAAAAAAATATTTGCAGTAAAATCATATAATTTTGGTCCTTTCCGATAGATAGATAGGTAAGGCAGTGGGTGCGACGGTTTAATCAATGCCACCTGGGAGCAACCGTTTAATTCCATTCGTCCGGTTATTTGTACGAGCCTCCGCTGGTAACTAATTGCTTTCTTCCAATTTAAGCCTGATAATGGTTGGTGGGTGGTTTGAAGTGGGGACTGATGGCGATTTGCAGTGGATGGGTATATTTAACCGACTTCAAAAAGGATAATGTTGTATAACGGCTAAGTTCGTTTGGTAGTTCGTGAATTATAAGGGTTTTCTTGTTAAATCCCTTCCTCCTCATTTTTTTTATAAAAGCTAACAAGATGACCTCACTTCACCTGATGGTAAACGATAGTGAGATCCACAAATGAGGTCGACAGGCACAATAGACCATTTATTGAGCCTGTCGCACTCACCCGGAAGGCCTGCTTAAATGCCGTTTCACGCTTTGCTTAAAAAGAGCTCGGGATCATAGGAGGGAGGTAACATGAGCTGGTAGGGCATTCCATGCTTTAATGACACGTGGCAGAAAAGAGGAACTAAACCTCTTAGTCCGAACCACCAGCGCCTGCATTGTATGTGGATGGCAGCGCTGTCCAGCACGTGTCGTTCGGGAGTGGAAAGGGGAGGGAGGGACTAGCTGAAATGGCTCTTCAGAGCATTCCCCTTTTCATCTATACTAATATTATAAAGCTGAAGAGTTTGTTAGTTTGTTTGATTGTTTGTTTGATTGTTTGTTTATTTGAACGCGCTTATCTCAGGAACTACTGATTATAATTGAAAAAAATTTATTGCGTTGTATAGACCATTTATCGAGGAAGGCTTTAGGCTATATAACATCACGCTGCGACCAATAGGAGCAAAGATACAATGGAAAATGTGTCAAAAACGGGGGAAACGCGAACGAAGTCGCTGGCACAGCTAGTTTAGTATATCGCTTTGGCTCGTCACTTCCGCCGTTATCATTATTTCGTGAGTTTCTTCCGTAGACGGTAGCGGTTTCCCTGTCGCCTTGTTTTATACTAGGGTTTAATTAAAGTCATTTCTCCTCACGGTTCCGCCATTACTCTTGTTATAAAATTCGCTGGCGTGCCACGGTGGCATAATTGTTTTAAAGTCGAAATTAAGAAACACTAGCCCAATGCTTTTGGGGATAATGTTTTTGTTAGGTATTTTGATGGCGGTGGGATCTTGTTGGGATTTTTTTTTTGTTTAACTATCGGTTCTTGACTCATTTTTGATGAAACTCTAAATAAAACTTAACGCAAAATATACGTATGTTTATGGATGGATGGATAAATGCACGACTCTTTTTTTTAAATTTATATGTAGAATATACAATAGAATAGAAAAGAATTTATTTTTTCACATATTACAAGAAAAAATAAATTTAACATAAAATAATAATAATTAACACAACATAATATATAAAACGAATATTTCACATCAGTGACCAACAAGGTACGTGCCTCAGCATAGACTGCAGAAGCTCAACAAGAGCTCCTGCAGCACTGATATTCTGGCCCACTGATTTACGTTAAACATATAACACTAGCTTCATTACTAAATCGTCACAGGGGAAACCTAGAAGGAAATAGTAATTACAGCAACATCTATTTCTATTTACTTTTCAAATACAACCTCCAACTGAAACATAAAAATAGCCTAGTTTTTAAAAAATATCCCAATCCAATTTAGCATTCGCTCGTTTTATAAATATCTCTCGCGATTCTACTTTCATTGATAAAAAGAAATATTAAAGCACCTACCTGCCGTCCGCCCTAAGTAATTCTGAGTGGTTTTCTTAGCTCTATTTCCTCGTCATCTCCTCTAAGGGGGGTTGTGAGGCTACTGCCTCTATAAGCGGGTGGAAGAGGGGGTGTATTCTATCTGAAGCAGGTGATACGTCGAGATGAGTATCGTTGGTAGTTTTCACATGGTCCTTCTTTGAAGCCATGAGAGGAGAGATTTTGATTTCGGCTTTTTTTTTGTTGAGGACTTACTGATTAGAATGAAAATGATGGTAATCAACGGAACAGTGTTTTTTAAAAGTGCAATCGAAACAATAACATCATTTTGAGATTAGCTTCTTGATTTAAATAGGTAAATCTATTTTTTACCGGACTGCCAGGAGGGTTATGTGTTTAGCGCGTATCTTGTATGTATGTAATATGCTTTATTACCTTGTATCTCTAGAACCGTTGAATGGATTTTCACATTTGAGGTATCGTTAGATTTGTCTTAATAGCCCGAGTGTTCTTAGGTAGGTGAAATATAAAATTATTATTGGTATCATACTAAAAAGACATAAATAAAATAATATTTTTTTACTAATTTCTTAGATATCCCTGTTCGAAAATTATTTTTTACTAAATATGAGTGAAATTTGTGTTCTTATTTGGCTTTCATCGTAATCTTTGTGCATAAAGGATAGATAGAGCCATCCGCTGGTGAGAGCCATTAAATAAAAAAATTACGAACTTTTTTTGGTAATACACAGTTGTTCACAGAAAAATCACACAAATATTTGTCTCAGTAGGAATCTAATGAATCGAATCGAACTTTACGATTCTTGAGAGACAGGGGCACTATCCATCGGCCTCATAGTATGATTCCATCCCATACCATCTTCAACAGAATGTTAGTTTTACTTGTAACACGCTCCTTTCATGGCCCGCCCCTGAATCCTTTGCACGCGAGCTTAGTCGCCTAATGGCCGCTTAACGGCTTCCGTTACATGAAGTTATTATAACGGAGGCGTCGTGCGGACCGCGGAAAGTCCAACGTTCAGTGTCTGTTTGTATCCGGTAAATGGGTAGAGCACACTTAGCCGCGCGAGAAGTGTCTATGGAAAGAAAGAGAGAAAAATATGTATTGACCACGACATGGACACGAAAAGTTTCCATAAATAAATAAAATGAAAATCATTTATTTTGGACAAAGTATCCATATGGGTTAGTATTACAGCTGAACTTAAAAACTATAGTTAGTTGTATTTCAATAGAATTACGCAAAACATGCAGCTCCGTAAACCTCCTAAAGATGGCTGCATCCATCCTCTCAGCTATCATCGCCAGGATCCCGTTACCGCTCCTCCTAACTCTGCTCACAATGATACAAAAACTCAACTCAAACAAAGAAGTATCACACATAGACAAGGACAGCATGTGCCACATCAGCCCGAGAGCCGCTGCAACGTTGGTATTCTGGCCTGTCTGTATGTCAATCCGTATGGGGTGTGTATGGATTCTGTTGGATCATCCATTGTGATATTGGTCATATTAGGTGTATGAGACAGCAGTGGGCATTTCCACTGGTGTAATCCCATTGAAATCAGGCTTTTTAAGTAATTCCAATCAGTACTAGTACATTCCCACTATGGTTCTACTACGTTCCAATTTTTGTTTTCCTAACTGACATTGGATGATGGCTTGGAGGAGCCTCGTCATCATCACCGTACTTGTGGGGGAGCGGATGACTCTAACCCCTATTACGTTCCACTGCAATACACTAAATGTACTGGAGTGAAACTGCATAGTAGAACAAGCGTGAATGAATTTTTACTAATTACTAATCTCTTATTCAATTACTTTTTTATTTTAAGTTGACCAGTCAGTTCACAAGACTTACGAGGCTAAGATATACCTAATACTTTACTGGTGTACATTAAATATTGGACCTAATAATAGCTACCTCTTATTTTGTTATCATTATATTAATGTGTTTTTTAATTTGTTTCAGGTAAGTTGATTAGACAAATAATACGAACAGTGAACATTGCATAATAGTAAGTACAAGATCAAAACATATTGTTAGTATAATTTTGAATGATGCATTTATACACTGCCTAAGAAGTAGCAAAGTAAAATAATTGTCTAACGAACTAGCGCAAACATCTTATTAAAATGAAATAGAGTAGATGCATGTCAAATTTGTATTCAGTCTTAATTCCGAATTAAAGATACATCATCAGCATCATCTGCCTATATACGTCCCCACTGCTGGGGCATGGGCCTACCCTAAATTAGGGCGATCAGGCCTAACATAACCGTAGCTTATCTACACAATACACCTATTCAAAATAAAGTTGAATAAAATGAAGTGAAAAATAACGACATTTTACTAAATGAGTATGCATATGAGATTTTTCTGTCTGTCTGATTGTGTTCGCTAATCCACGAAACGGCTGGACCAATTTCAACGGGTCTTGCACTAATAATAACAAGCTAATTGTACAAGGTATATTATAGGCTATTTTTATAAACCATTGCTGCCAAAAGTAACTATCCCACGCGGACGAAGTCGCGCGCGGACGCTAGAGTCAACCTATAAAAGAAGTAAAAAAGTGAATATAAACTTTGAGACAAGAAACAGATAAAAGTGTTCTCCCTACAATACAATTGTTCTTCCGCACCAAATTAAGTTATGAACTCATATTGAAACGAACCCGGCGGAAAGTTGGGAGCGAGCACATTTTTATTTAATAATACTGAAGATAAAAAATGCTCAGCGATTTGTTGGGACTTGGCTGTCGCTCTGTCGTGCCCGTTAAAGTAGTGTTGTGAACTTATGTCGCGGTACTAACTAATAGTATAGTCTATTATTTAAGAGAACTCAACAGATTTGGAATATAATTTATTTCGCATATATGTGTTACTATTCTTCATACATATATACGAAGAAATTTTAAATCAATAGCATATACATTATGTATACTTCCTCCTTTTTTTGAAGTCGTTAAAAAGTACCCTTAACGACGACTGCATGAAGAGGTTGATGGTTGATACTTGACCATTTTGAATGAAATTTTCTAAAGATGTCGTCTAGATCCTCAGAAATAGAAGTGTTCTAAATATTCAACGCGGCGGAGTTACAGATTTAATCTGGTATAAATTTAAATAATATCGCACGATATTCCATAGGTATATTATTGATCTTATTGCAGTTAGCGATCATATAGATATCATATTAGGTAGGATAACTGCCGAGGGTATTTCTTTATAAACATGAAATAAACACACAACAAATGATCTTATTTTATCTAAAGAATCATGTGGTTTAACATAAATCATAGCAGTTTTAACTTATTCAACGAAACTGTACATCCCTAGTTTCAAAAGCTTGAAGTACAGCGGTGATTATTTCAACAAGTCCGAACATATCGTCCCGATTTGCGGTGGTCGTCCATTCGACCAACACTAGTCCCCGGAGTAATGTCCCGCTGCTATGAGAAAGTGTCCCGGTACAGCATTTAATAACGGGCATTCTAGTGTTATTAGCTATGACCGAGTGTTCTACGAGTGGCTTATAAGACTTCGTAGTTGGTACTTTACACATGGTTTGGGATGCAAGG
Source organism: Maruca vitrata (assembly GCA_039566165.1). Classification (NCBI taxonomy): domain Eukaryota; kingdom Metazoa; phylum Arthropoda; class Insecta; order Lepidoptera; family Crambidae; genus Maruca; species Maruca vitrata. The sequence continues at coordinate 776,293 of CM076940.1, forward strand.
GGAAATGTGCAGCAGTTTGTTATAAATTAGTAAATTTTAAATAATTTATGCGAGAGGTTATCAGTTCAAACTCCGCCACATACGCTGTGTTTTCAAATTTCAATTTTATTTGTACGATTATTCGACGCTTTAACGGTGAAGGACAAACATCGTGAGAAAACCTGCAAATATGATTAAATACTTACTCACATAATTCGGTGAGACGGCAATTCGACATAACCGATGAGAGATCGGTCGCAGGACCACTGGCTTAATGTGGCCCTTACTCCGGGCTGAGTAATTTCATTACAGAAAAACTCACACAAATTTTCCCCGACCCCTTACTCGAACCGGGGCCCACTCAGTCCTTACGCAGCGCTTGCAACCAATAGATCAACGAGGCAGTTAGATATAAGTGTACCAGTTAGTTTGAACCAATTTGCAGTTCCTTTGCCTCATCGTCATCAGATAAAAAATCCATATTCCCCTCAAGGCGGACCGAGTCACGCGCGGCAAAGTAAACTAATAAAACTCGAAGCGGGACGTCCCGCGGCGTGTCCCGGACGAGTTGCGCTTCCTTTGGTGTTCCGGGACACACGGGCTGTGTGAGGACGTCACTAATTTGGGGAAGCTTTAAGTCTGTGATTATATTTCGGATATTTCTTTTTGTAATAGGCTAACAAGATGACCTCACTCCACCTGATTGTAAGCGGTAGTGAGATCCAAATATGAGGTCGACAGGCACTGGCCTGCTTAAATGCCGTTTCACGCCCTGCCTGAAGACCCCGGGATCATAGAAGTGACGGAAAGCATGAGCTGGAAGGGCATTCCATGCCTTAAGGCAGAAAAGATATGATAGGATATGACGGTTTGAATGCTATTCTCAAGCTCATGCTGGTGTGATCTCTTGGGACTCTGTAACTTGCTCTATGGCGGTCGTGTCCCTGACTAAGTATCAGTTTAGTAGATATTTTTATTTATTATAACAGACGCGAAAATCTTACCAAATATATCATGACCAAATAGGTCACATCTTGAAGAAAGGTCAAATCAACAGTAGCCGTAATCGACGAGCGTGCATGAAGAGGTTGATGGATGTGGATGAAGCGAAAGTGGTGTGCCAGGACTGTAGCACATGGCAGGAAGTGATCTCTGCCTATCCTTCTGGGAAAAAGGCGTGATACTATGTATGTATGTGTATGTAAATCTTACTGAAAGATTAACCATCAAACTACTCCCCGAGATTCAGTCCCAGGTCTTCACGCGTCGTCACAACTCTACCAAACGACAGACGCCTTTGAAGTTGTTTAAACCGACCGCTTGTATGTTCAACTCGTTACCATAAGGAGGGTTTAAAATTAAATTTTCTTGCCTCCGTAGCTTGAAGATAAATTAAATTAGGACACGGGCTGAGATAAATAATACCCTGCAGCGAGTGTGTTTTATTAGCGAGCTTTAATATATGCGTATCGGGGCCGTTCTTACGAAATTCCGGAGATGGTTAAGTGTTTTAATGTCCTCACTTGAATTAGTGTCTATTATGTTACAGTTTTAAAGGAATATTTTACGAAATAAAAGATTAAGCTTTTGGCAGGCTGTTTTGTGTTATTCTCATTTGTACATTTTCACGTTAAAAACCGGCCAAGAGTGAGAAAATAAAATTTTAATAGTAGAAAATAATATTTGTAATAGTGTTCCCAACATTCATGCCAATTTGGAGCTTTTTGCGAATTTATGTAACCTTACCCCTATTTTTGATGCCAATTCGACTGGACTATACTTTTTTGTTTTTTGGACTATCCTTACTTTTTAAAGTTCGCTAATGATTACATTTCTAAGAGTCGCCAGGTGCCCCAAATGTCCGACGGAAAAGAAAAAAAACTTTGAAAGCAATTGTCCATTCAAACAATGCTCGATTACGTCACATCCGCCCTCCATTGGAGTCAAATGACGTGCTCATTTCGTCATTAAAGAGGGGAGAGGGGAGGAAATAGCCGTATAATACGATTCAGGAATAGTGACGTTTAAATAGTAATATCTGGAATTGCGTCAATAGGGGGAAGATGACAATGTTTGATTGAGTATGTGATTTCGCTTTCACCATTTTAAAACGATGACACTTTATGTGTGATGCGTTTGGCTTGTCCAAATAATGTGCTATTGAAATTATTTATACTTTTTTGACCGAATTAGAAAAAAGGAGGAGGTTCTCTTTTTTTATGTTTGTTACCTCAATACATCCGCCTGGGTGAATCGATTTGGATGTTTTTTGTTTCATTGTTGTTTGGTGCTTCCCGTTTGGTGGTCCCATAGCAATATGGTCCAGTTCTGACAATAGCATCCATGAATTATGGAAGTTCAACTCCTTAATAGTTAGGAGTAAAAGGATAATTCTTTCAAAACTGTATGATTCAGACTTCTAGTTATAATATCAAATGTAATACTAAAAAGTATAAAAAAATTTTTTTTAACAAAAACGCCTCCAAAAATTCGACCGACCAAACAAAACAAAACTTTTAGAACGAATACACACTGTGCTTTTCTGCACGAAATCAAACGGAACCGCCTTTACTGTTTCACCGAGCCAGTCAATGTTATACGTTTGTTTTTTAAATAAACACATTACCACTCCTTTGAGTCGCGCAGTCGGGTAATCATTAACATCAGCCTATATACGTTTGGAGAGGCCTATGTCCAGCAGTGGACAAGTATGGGCTGATGATGATGAGCCGATGATGATGCGGGTTGGCTGACAACACAACCCAAACATTTTTTGATTTTTGTTTTGAAAAAGGACCTATATTACCCACTATTTCGCAGTCGGTTAAAAACAATTAAACCCCACTTCCTCATAGAACACGGTTGATCGAATTCGTCTAATACTTACCCGTTTCAAAACGAAAGGGCATTAATTTTCAAAGTTCACACTTCATATACACCGTGAATGAGTGGTTGTTTTCCCGCAGTAAAATGATTCTATCTTATTAGTACAAAAGATGTGTGCGGTTCTTTTTTGGTAAAATCAATAAATGCCGGTTTTACGAAAGGTTTAACCGTTACTCGAAAGCACGTTCGAACCGCTTTATGACTTAGAGTGTAGAGCTTCTTTAGCTTTAAGCATCGATTTCATGCAGCAAGCACTACCTGAATACGTCACATCTTCAAAAACAACGATAGCTTCTCTCGTTTTCGAGTTGGAAAATTATTATTCTGAAAAATCGAAAAAAAAAAAAATTTTTTTTCGAGGAATAATTTGCATGATTCGATAGTATTACTAAAGGCAAATCGTTCTGCCACGGGAAAACAACCACTAAAATTTCACGGTGTATATCCGAAACCAAATAATCACTTTCGGAGTTTCGAATTTGACACGGTCAAAAACTATGACGGCGTCGCGTGACATATTTAATAACCTATGTGTCGCGATTCATAATAGGCGTGGACGGCTTTGATCTTTCCGAGAGTATCCGAGAGTATCCGAAAGCGGACGACATGTTTTTTTTTAGTCAGGGTTCCCTCAGACTTGTAGTTCGATTCTTGGGATGGCGATCCGACATGACAGATGAGAGATCAAGCGCTGAAATCATCGGTTTTCCGAACTACGCTTTTAGCCTTTTGTCAGTAAAGCTTGGTACTTGCAAGTTTTTATCATATTCGTTCATAAATAATCATCTGTACTAATATCACAAATGCGAAACTGTGGGTTTGATCCCAATCGGGGCAAATATTCGTGTTGATGAGAATCGGGGTTCCGCATAATTAAATATTGTTTCTGATATCCTTAACACAAATGCGCTCTATACACATTCGTTCATAGATGTTTATAAATACATACTTAAATACATAACCAATTATGTAAAATTTTGCAATTTTATTCATTAGAAAACTGAAACTTTCTAAAATAAAATACTTAGGAAAAGGGTAGACCGATATGTCGGCCCGTAGACCTACCGTCATTCTCGCAGTCCTACAGTTCACCCGTGATCATGGCGCTTGCAACAGTGCCGAAATATCGGGAGCTCATGAAAACAAAACACCATGGTAATCCCGGACAGTTTCAGTTTTCAAATGTGTGTAACCATGACAGTTTGAAAATTAAATATTTATTCATACATACATACAATCACGCCTTTTTTCCCAGAGGGGTAGGCAGAGATCACTTCCAGCGATCCACTTTTCACCTCTGTGGGAAACGTGACGTGACGGGTTGTGGACCACGTCGCCGCCATTCTGCCTTGTGCATTGTTTTAACAAGGTCATTGCGTTCCCACGAGTAGCAAGGATGTATGACAGGGGAAGGAAAAGAGGAGGAAGGAATATTTATTCATACATTAATTATACATCTGGCAGCCCTGTATCCCCTATAGAGGTCATGGCGACGAAGACTTCATTACACAGGAGCGGATTGGAAACGTCATTCAGCCCCTTAATGGAGTGAAACGGCCTTTGTTCAGGTGTTTAATTGCGTTTTTAGGGTACCGTACCGCAACAATAAAATGAGGAAACCGCTGAAGTCATGAGTTATGACGAAAGTGAAGTGATATGCTGTGGTGGAACAGTGGTTATAGTCTTTTTCAGCTAAGATGATCCCTGTGACACTTCATTGTGTTCTGAATCACGCATCTTACGATTGACAAACGAAAATAAATTTTATTGCGGCTTCATTAGGAAAAATATTAAATTAATAATTTTAAACTTTTAAAAGGGAAATAGTATAGTTCAGTTTAATTTAAAGTAATAGATTTTTTTTTAAAAATACCTATGCAGTTCGTATTACGTAGAATGGAACTTAGTCAGAGTTACTACGTTCCATTCTACGTATACGAACTGCATAGGTATAGGTAGGCGGCTTCATGTCGTTGAGGCATATGCTGAGGCTGGGACCTAGTTGACTGTTCAATGTTGTATACAATGTCGTTTTTTTTTTGTTTTGTGGTCAATAAATATTTTTTATTATTATTATTACCTACGGTTCCAAGAGTTGTCGGTTTGATTCCCACCCGGGACATTTATTTGTGTATTATTTCCGTGTCTGGGTGTGTTATTAAATTTATTGAAATATCCGTAACACAAGTGCTTAAGCTTCTTACCACGGGATCAGATGTATGTTTTGAAATATTTATTTGTTTATTTATGACAATTACTTTGACTCTTTTGTAAAAGAAGAAAAAGTAAAGTGCACTGATATGTGTACAGTTACATTAAAATTTAAACCTTATCATAACGTAGTAAGAACGCGTGGTGTACATATTTCAGTGCAAGAGATTATACTTGAGCCAGAACACTTATTCCCTAATTATGAAACATACAAAGAGATCAAACTTGGGAAGTTAGTTACTCTCATTATCCGTGGTCAAGTCCGTTGTTTTCGGGACGTACAGAAGAATTACCTTTAAACGTTAAAACCTCGACAAATTTTAAACAAATTTTGATTTCATATAGGCTTTTGCTTACAATTTTTAACGGACTTTAAAAAAAGAAGTAAGTTGCTCAACTGGAACGTATATGATACGCTCTTTTTGTTGTTGAGTTTAAACTTTAAATCATTTACATGAAAAAAAATTACGGGGCCCACGTTTAGCGAATTCTACTTGCACTTGACCAGTTTTTCTTTTAATTTCGTTCTCTCATTTGACTGCCAAAGGGCTACTACTGCGAATAAAATAAACGATTTAGCTGAAGGGTTTTAGATTCTCAATGCAAACCTTTCAGAAGGTTTTGTGTTTACAAAGAAAAGGGCCTCAAATGAAAATGGATTGTTTCTGTAGGGACCGATTGAGGGAATTATTAATTTGTAATTTAAATAATGTCTGTTTGTCTAATGTGTTAAGCATTAGATGATTAATTGATTCTTATATCTGTATCGTGCCTAGCATGTCGTTAAAGATGTGAATGGTGTATATAGAGATTCAATAAATACTATTACCACTAATCGTTGGATCGTTGGACATTGGTTACTAGCTTTCCGCCCACGACTCTGTCCGTGTGAAGTTTTATTGTGTAATACATTACTACCACATACATACATACATAAAATCACGCCTTTTTCCCAGAGGGGTAGGCAGAGATCACTTCCTGCCATGTGCTACGGTCCTGGCACACCACTTTCGCTTCATCCACATCCATCAACCTCTTCATGCATGCTCGTCGATTACGGGTACTTTTGATTGGACCTCTCTTTAAGATTTGACCTATTTGGTCATGGAACGTCTTTCTTGGTATTCCCCTGTCGTTATGTCCATTACACTATTACTTCCTAATAGATAATTCGTTAAATAAGTAGCCCGTGTCCTTTATCAGTCTTAAGACTATCTTTGTGCCAAATTTCATTTTAATTCATTCTATAGTTTGGCGTGAAATCGCGACTGACACACAGAGCTACTTTCGTTTTCGAAATATTTGTGAAAATGTAGAGACGAAATACGTGAGTTTTGTTACTGCCCGGTATAAAGGCGGATTAAAAATTAAAACTGAAATTCATTCAAACCCGACAACTTTGAACCTTAAAAGTATTCGTTCAAAAATATGAATGCGAAAATTGCATTGCGCCCGGCTTCTGTTTTATTTTTTTTATGTAACCATAACGATTCGGTGGATTTGAGTGAACGAACATGTTTCAATATATACGAATTGGTGATGTGTAGGGCTGATACTTTGATACTTTCTTACCTAACTGCCTCGTTGGTCTATTGGTAGCAAGCGCTGCGTAAGGACCGAGAGGGCCCCGGTTCTAGTCCGGGGTCGGGCAAAATTTGTGGGAGTTTTTCTGTGATGAAATTACTCAGCCCGGAGTTAGGAAGTTGGCGGTTGAACGCCCGTGCCTCGGAAAGCACGTTAAGCCGGTGGTCCTGCGCCCGATCTCTCATCGGTCATGTCGGATTGCCGTCTCACCGAGTTATGAGAGTAAGGGAATAGAGAGTGCACTTGTGTTTGCGCGTACACTTGTGCACTATAATATGTCCTGCGCACTTGGCTTATCTCAATTGAGATCGGGCGCCATGGCCGAAATCGGTCGGATGCCTTACTTTCTTACCTGGTTTGGTCTATTGTACCCAGCCCATATACGACCCCACTGCTGGGGCACGGATCTACCCTAAACTGGGGCGATGAGCAAGTGCGGGTTGGTTGACTACACTACTTGAGAAATTCGTCGTAGGTGTGCAGGTTTACTCATGATGTTTTCCTTCACCGTAAAGTGTCAAATAATCGTACATATAGATTTTAAATTTATTGTTTAGTGTTTTTTAAGTACAATATACCCGAGGCGATGCGAGGGGGGGCCACTAGTACATATTTGTATATGTATGTATATCACACTATTGTTTCTGATTTTCTGAACACATGTGCGTGCATGGGCAACCTTGGAAGGAAGTCAATCAAAGTATATCTGTATATGTATGTTTTTTAGTATTTATTTTAACTAATTAATGTAAATTGCCAAGAAGTGGGACAGCATTGTCTAAATAAAATACATAAATTTATCTTAGTCGATAACCCTATTAGCAACGGTATTGACGTAAATCGGTGCCGGCCGAAAATAAAACCGTCGCCCGTCAAACTTGACAGACGCGTCATTCTGACGCGTGACGCCTTCGTCCGATCGGGTGTCATCGCGTGACAACACTGTCCCTTAGACAATGGAAATTTTGCGATGAATTATTTTTATTTTTATTGAGCTTTTTTTAGCCGTTTTCTAGGCTGGCGTTCGTGATAGCTGATCGATTTTGTTGGAATTTGATATTGGCACGTGACGGTTTAATGAATGTTTTATTTATTTGTAGTGAAGTTATTTTGAAGTAACTGATACAATATCGACAATACAACCTTTCCGAGTATTTCTGAGTCTGTATGATATTTTTCTATTATACCCTTGGAAATCAGTTTAACACAGAACAGTTTCTTCTTCTTACCGCCGCTTCTCAGAAGATAAACTGTCCAGTTTATCTTTTGATTTTGAACAGTGGGGCTACCATGTGTTTAAAATTTACGCGCTCGATATCGCCTACGTAATGTCTCTGAAAAATATGTCAATGAAAAGCTTGTACAGCGCCGGCTGGTGGTTACGCGAAGAACTACAATCGGCCATATGAAAAAAACAACTCGATAGGTTTTTAACGTACGTAAGTTTACGATAGCCAACTCATGGTAGGCCCTCAGTTCTGTATTTTACGGAAATAAACTATCGGCAACATGCCTACATATGAAATTTTATCTCATCCCTTGTCAAATTCCTTCAAGTAACCACCCTGCTTAACCGTTTCCAACGTACCCCGAAATTCTCTCACAATACGTTCTACTTACCCCAATATAGATTTAATAAATGCTCCATCTCGTTCGCGAAACAGGCGTCAGAGCGAGAGGGCACATCGAACGGTGGCTTTATAGCCCATTTCTGCGTCGGGTAATTTGTTTAAAACGTTATATTAAAGAGATTTCAGACGTGTGACTGAGCAAACAGGGGTACGTGCCGAGAATGAAGATGGCGCCTGGAGCTTTGCTTAGCCTCACCTTGCGTGGTAGGGATGGGTGTGTGTTAATGTTTATTACCGGTATTTTATGGCACGTGTTGTGCCATATCGGAAATGTGCGTGGTACATGTTCTTGTGCTGGTAGAGAGTTCGATTCCCACTTGGTGTAATGTTGTGTGAAGTGCATTGGTGATTGTTCTGTGTCTGGGTGTGGATATTTGTGTATATGTACTTACTATTGCTATTTTATATATCCTTATCGCGTAAGTGGATCAGAATATTTTGCGATCCTGGTGTAATCCAAAACCAATCAAAAACCAACAAATCAATTCAAGTGTCAAATAAACTAAAATCTCAGAATCGGAGTAATGTATGTGATGTTGAGTTGTGTGATCAATAATTTAATACAACTGGATATTTCTGCAAGAAGCGTCGAGAAACATATATGGTGTGAGTGGTAAAAACGACAATGATATTAAGGAAGCAAGTTAATGTAAACATGGAAACGTTCACTAGATGTTACATTGTAACTCCGTTTACAACGCGAAAGTTTTCCTCACAAAAAACCGGCACCCATCACGCCTAGCATTACCATAATACCGATAAATCACCGGTACTCGAAATCAATTCGCATCACTAATTTAATCGTGATTTCGAATTTCAACGTGCAATGGCGTGCCGGAATTTGACCGGATTTTTTCGGAAATTTCACTTACATCCCTGTGAGAAGCCAATAAGCACTCCCTAATAAAGGTTTTCGCCGATAACGAGACTGATTTATTGAAGGCGCGGGCTAGTGATGTTCCTTCGGGCTTACTTTGGAGGAAAAAAGATTTTTTTTATTTGTATTTAATTTGGTGTTTTTCTTACAATGTTGGCTCAGTGGTCTGAAATGGCGAAATTAAATATCGGCATTTCATCAAAAAAGCGTCGATGGCCGAATGGTTAAGGTCGTTGCTTGCAATGCGAGAGGTCGCCAGTTCAAACCCCGTCATGTACTACTGTGTTCTTAAATCATAAATTCATATGTACTATTATTATTCGACGCTTTAATACTCTTTTGAAACGCTTCCAAACTATCAATTATATCGGCTATCAAGATCCAAGTAGTGTTTCAAAGGAAACACCAAAAGCGCGCAGAGAATTGCGAAAACAAAACAGAAATATTTCATAATCCCAATAAAAGCTCGATTGGAAATCAAGCTTTCATCTCAAGTGTCATTGAGAGACTGCATAATATCGGGAGCTTTTCGGATCGATCCGTCCCTTTCTGCGGAGACTGGGATGGAGTTAGGGCTGTTATGGGGCAAAAGTTTTGCTGAAATTCACTTTTTAAAATTTTAATTCATCATCAGCCCATATACTTACGTCCTTACTGCTGGGACATGGGCCTATCCTAAACTACGGCGATAAGGCCTTAGTCAACCTCGCTGGCTTCCTTTACCGTTAAAGAAAATAATATTTTTTTATTATATTAAGTGAATTCCGTTCCTTGTTCGCACAAAGACGTAAATAGACCTGATGAAAAAAGTATCTATTATGGTTACAGTTGTAGATTGAATACGAAATAGTCTGTTTTAAGTTGTTTCTTATTAAATTATTATGTAATAAATACATTTCTGAAGATATTTCTGAGTTATACAACTTTTAAATGCTCTTTCTTAAGTCTACGCACGTAAAGAAATGTATATATTTTTGTAGGACGTAGGTTTATTTGAATCCGTATTATAATTGTCACATCAGAAAATAAACGTCTTCCTTTCTAAACCGTATCTCAAATTCGTCCCTGACTCCGGCCCTGTGTAGAGATGGCAAATATTTGCCGGGCTATGAGCTAAAGCTTATTAAATGGGGGATAGATCGCAATCGGCGCCGACAAACAGTGTGGCCGACGAGCTAACTAAATGGTGCTGGCGGGTCGGGTCGGTGTTGGACGGGTTAAGTCTCTTTGAGGTATTTGCTTTTTTCTTGAAATGGTGTTGTGTTATGATGAGATTCCTTACATGTTTTGTAGAAGTGGATCTTGTAACTTAATGTGCTTCTGGGTTGGGTAGGGTGTCCGACCGCTTAAGAGACATTGAGTTACTTACATATTCTTGTTATTTTGTCGTTATCGAGATGTTTCGTTAGAAGTAAATGTTTATGTTTATTGAAATAAGCACTTTTCTTTTATTTATTTCTTTCTTCTTAATGAATTAAAGAATACTCGTAGTTGTCGAAATTTATCAACTCATGTATTCTTCGGGACTTGAAAAATGAAATTGTGAACTATGTTTTTTACCAATTTTTTCTCATATAGACTTCTTTTATTTAACTTCCATATAGCATTTTTTTTGGTCACCCTATTTCCCAGATGATTTGTGTACTTTAAGCTGTGTCGATATACGTTTGTTTAGGTTTTCGAATTATCATATCTCTACAGCGAAAACATTTGGACACGAGAAACCGTATCTGATATTCAAATGTATCTTCTTTTTATATCATAGATATATGAGACAGTTAATGTATATGTTATAGGCAATGTGTATAATGCAGGCATTCTATACAATGCCTAGGAAATGTATAGAATGCCGAGGTTGCTTAGGCAATGTATGAAATGATACTCAATGTTTGAAGTATTTCACACTTTACCTAGGAAATGTATAGAATACCTAGGCATTGTATAGAATGCCGGTTGAAGCTTAGGTAATGTATTTAATCGATTTGCCTTCTCCGTAATTTAGTTAGTTAGATAGGTACCTACTTATCTTTTGAGAGATTTTCCTAATTTTAACTGTCACAAGAATTAGAATGCCGTGTTTTTGCGTATTGAGCGTTTGTCACATAGGAGTTCTAGGACAAACTAGTTTGGCCTATGCTAAACTAGTTTTTCCGTCACAGGTATATATGGGTGGTTTAAAAAAAATTAACACAAATAGGACTCTTTTTTTGGAAGGAAGTCCTGAGCTCGCAAGTACTACATAGTTTATCCCAGGGCCAAACGAGTTGGTCCTGAAATCGGGTTTATCCGGTAACATCTAAATATATAAAAGGAGAAACTGACTGACTGATTGATTGACTGACTGACTGACATATCGACGCACAGCCTAAACGGCTTAACGTAGTCACTTGAAATTTGGAAGTAATTAAGGTACCGTAGAGGTGTACTAAGAAATTATTTTTTTAATTACCGGGAAAATCTTTTTGTATAGAAAATCTAAACCACTTAAGTTAGAATAGAATAGAATAGAATAGAATAGGTTTATTTTGCATAAAACATGGTACATAATATCGTTAGTATACATAAACATAGTTCAGCATGCTTTGTCACAACGCGACATGCAAAATTTTGGTATAACATTTTACATACTAGAGTCCCGGGTATTACTATTAGTCACATTGTTTGTTCATACACGTCAATATCATAACTAAACTAAAATTAACAATTTGTTATAATAAAGATTGTTATTATGAATTAAATATATTATGTCAAGTTTGTGTCAAGAATAATTTAAAAAATCGCTTATCGTGTAGAAACATTTGTCAATTAACCATTTATTTAACATAATTTTAAATCTTTTTAGGGGTAACTCCCTTATACAATTAGGTATCCTATTAAATACTTTAGTAGCCATCACATAACAGTTTCTACTAAAGAGTGTTGTTTTAATAATTGGCAGCTTTAGTCTGCTTGGGTTCCTTCTACTGTACATATTATTGCTGTCATACCTTTGAAAAAAATATGGATATTTTTTAACAAAACAAGCAGTTTCAAATATATATATACATGGTAGGGTTAATAGTTCTAGGTTTTTGAACGATGGTTTGCAAGAATCTGTTGGGTATAGTTTACACATTGCTCTTAAACATTTTTTTTGAATTTTAAATAAGGTTTCTATGTCACTACTGTTTCCCCATAAAACCACACCATAACGCAATACAGACACCACATAACCATGGTATGCCAGTAGGGCTATTTTCAGATCGTTTGTTTGACGAATCTTGTAAAGAACATATACAAATCGGTTAAGTTTTTTACATAGTTGTTCAATTTGTTGTTTCCACGAGCAATGAGAGTCTAATGTTAATCCTAAGAATACAGAGCTAGAACATTGTTCTATTCTTTCCGTGTTGTAGACAACTTCTATTTGAGGAGGTAAGGTTTTTATATTATGAAATTGCATGAATTTTGTCTTAGAGATATTTACATGTAGATTATTACAGCTAAGCCACTTGCCTACCTTGTCTACTGTATCGTTTATCTCATATTGGTAAGTACATTTGTTTTTACAAGTTACAATAATTGAAATGTCATCGGCAAATAGAATTGATTGATTATTAGTAATTTCAGGGAGATCATTTATATATATTAAAAATAATAGAGGGCCCAATATACTTCCTGTGGGACTCCGTATGAGTTTAGTCTAATAGATGAATTATATTTGTTCACTTCTTTCGTAGCTGTTTCGAATCTAGCGAGTTGGACAAACTGGTGACGATCTTCTAAGTAGCTTTTAAGCCAATTCAAAGCGCAGCCTCTTATCTAACATTCGCATTTACGCAGCAGTCTAGTATGACATACATAATCGAACGCCTTCGTCATATCAAACAACACTACTGCCACAGGATTGCCTTTGTCTACATCTTCTGTTACCTTTTAATAAGTGAGAAAGTGGCTAGTGTTGTCGATTTATTCTTTTGGAACCCGTACTGGTTATTTTTGATGACACCATGCTTATCCAGAAATGAAGAGAGCCGTTTATACATAAGTTTTTCAAATAATTTGCTGAATATTGTAATTAATGATATTGGGCGATAATTGCCTATCTGAGCCCTATCACCCTTTTTAAAAAGTGGTTTAACTATAGATGTCTTTAAACATTTCGGAAATCTACCCTCTGTAAAGGACAGATTAACCAGATAAGTAAGAACTGAAGTTAGTTCTTCTGCACAGGATTTTATAAGTTGTGTACTTAATTCATCAACACCCACAGATGGGGTATTTTTTAAGGAAATGATCATGTTATGTACTTCATTTTCACTACAGGGTCCCAAAAATATGCAGCTATTCACTGATTGAACTACATTACATTGATCACAAAAGTGTTTGCAGTTTGCTTTAGATTTATTGGAGATGTCAATAAAAACGTCATTAAATATATTACAAATTTCTGTGGGGTCATCAAGAGGTTAGATGCTTTAAATTTGGCATGCAGGTAAACTTAAAGCTTAGTTGGAACAGGATATTGAAAAATTCTTACGGGAACGGGAGTAAGCAGTAAAAAACGTTTGTATGAAAAAATCTAAACCGCGAAAGAAAGATGATTGAAATTTGGCATGCAAGTACCTTAATAAACAAAAAGCTTACTTGCAACGCGATATTGAAAAATTCTCACGGTAATAGGAGTAATTGGGAAAAACCTTTTATATGTAATATCTGTAGTTCACGCGAACGAAGTCGCGGGCACAGCTAGTGTATGTATATGATCAACAAATTGCAACTACATATCTAGATATCACTGTTCTTGAGTTAAAGCCTGGTGACAGATGGACGGATGGACCATTTATGGGTTAATGGACGGACTCAAAACCAATGCTACCTAACCCCTCTACGCAAAGCAATAACATATTATTCAAAATATACCGAGGTTAAGGTTGATTAACTCTGTCTGAATAATAAATAAATAAAAATGTTTAAGGTCCTACCCGTGGTCGTTCATTATACACATTACCTGATGCACTTCGGGCATTTTATACAATACCTAGGCAATGTGTGAAATGAATCGTATTATACACATTACCTGAACGTTTTAGGCATTGTATAGAATACCTAGGTAATCTATACAATACCGGATTATACACATTGCCTATAACATATATATACTGGTCTTGGTATTGGCCATTATTTGCAAGACAATTGTAGATTTCAAATAGACTACTTATAGATCACACTCGGATAAAAGCTATTGTGAAGATTTATTCTTTAGATCGTGATTGTGATCTCAAACATAAATCCTCTATTATTTAGAAATAATTTTGGAATAATAATGGACTTCATATATAAATATTAAAAAAACATTCAGATTTAAATACATACATTGTTCTGATTTCGAGTTATTTATGCAAACAAAAAGTTACAATACTTTTATGTTGTTACGGTAGCCGGTAACTATCAATAATACATACTTAAATATATAAACACAGCCAGTTATGAACTAACACCTAAATTCAAGACATATATATGTATTTCCCAAGTGGGAATTGAACCTACGAGTCTTAGGCCAGAAGATTGATTAACTTTAACATTGTAAAGAAGAATCTTGTTTGGAAACGGTAATAAATACTGCGAGAAGTAAAAATGGACCGTAATAAACCGGTCAAGTGCGACTCGGATTCGCGCACGAAGAGTTTCGTACCAATATTATAAAAAAAAAGACGTGTGGCACTCGGGGACTGCCGCGTTATAGCTATTGCATAGCATCGTCCGATTTCGGAGCAGCTCGTCTCGATTCGTGCGAGTTTCGTAGAGTCGTACAATACGTCTAACCGCACGCACACAAACACCGTGCCGAAGTCTACCGAACTGAAACGACGTTAGACGATTGTGAGGTTTTTTTCGTTACGGAATTTCTGATTCGGTCGCCGCGCTCAAAGCCCGCGATAAAAGCTATGCAATAGCTTAAAAGCTATACAATAGCTTAACACGTTTTGTGTATGCACCCCCTGAATGATAGTTTTATTTTATTTTTAGTATTTGATGTTGTTTTTTTTAATGTTAACTATAATCCAGCTTTTGCGCTTCTCGGGTTACAGCCCAGTAATAGACGAGACATTCGCTGTCTTAGTAATACTCGTATAAGGTTCCCTTTTTTTCCTTATTGACTACGATGCTGGCTTGGTAGCCTCGTCATCATCACCGGAATTGTGGGGGAGCGGATGGCTCACGCCCCTAAATTTCGAATCAGTATAATACAGTAATAGTATTTTAACTTTTTTAGTGGTAGAGTACGGATATACCTTACTAGTGACCCTACAATATTAAGGTCGCGTTTTTGACTGCCTCGTTGGTCTATTGGTAGCAAGTGCTGCGTTAGGACCGAGAGGTCCCCGGTTCGAGTCCGGGGTCGGGCAAAATTTGTGTGAGTTTTTCTGTAATGAAATTACTCAGCCCGGAGTTAGGAAGTTGGCGGTTGAACGCCCCGTGCCTCGGAAAGCTCGTTAAGCCGGTGGTCCTACGCCCGATCTCGCATCGGTCATGTCGGATTGCCGTCTCACCGAATTATGAGAGTAAGGGAATAGAGAGTGCACTTGTGTTTGCGCGCACACTATAATATGTCCTGCGCACTTGGCTGATCTCAATTGAGATCGGCCGCCATGGCCGAAATCGGTCGGACGCCTTAAGGTCCCGTTTTTACCCATTGGGTACGGAACCCTGAGAATGGACAGTAACATTGGTTACCTACTAAAACAGCCATGTTTCAATCCTATAGTTTTCATCCGAGGCCCTTACGATGTCGTAAAGGTTTTTACCTTTATTCCACACGGATTTATCTTTTACTGTTTCGCTAGTTTATCTGTTTTTTATCTACTTTCCTATTTTTGGGACTGCTTTTGTTTATTGGTGATTGGGTTTTATTACTTTTTTTTTTGAGAGAGTCTTTGAAAGAGGCAAATGACATGATCTAGGTATATTTCATTTATATTTAAAAGAGGAATGTTTATTGCTATTATTTTCAATTGCGATAGTTACTCTGTATTTGTCTCAACAGAATTCTCGTCAAAAATGAAATGAATATCGGTTCTATAAATAAAATGTGTTGCCTTTTTATAATCTACTGCGCTGAGACTAATCTATACTAATATAAAGCTGAGGAGTTTGTTTGTTTGTTTGAACGCGCTAATCTCAGGAACTACTGGTTCGCTTTGAAAAAATCTTTTTGCGTTGTATAGACCATTTATCGAGGAAGGCTTTAGGCTATATAACATCACGCTGCGACCAATAGGAGCAAAGATACAATGGAAAATGTGTAAAAAACGAGGACAGCGTGCCCGAAGTCGCTGGCACAGCTGATACGTGATAAAATACCGATTTATCTACTGTCATTTCTGACAGCCGTGACACCAAACGTTGACAGTGAAGTAGCAGCTATCTGCTCACTCTTGCCTCTGTGCTTTCGTACTGGTTGAACGATCTCCATTGAGATCAACCGGCATGTCCAAAATCTTTCGCACACCTCTGCTACACATATTTTCGTTCCGTGTCTGGGTGTGTTATTAAATATATTTAAGTATATTTGTGTATCCACTTTTGATTCTGATATCCGTAACACGAGTGCTTAAAATACTTACCACGTGAGACCAATGCATGTAATGTTGTAAAAAAATAATTTTGGTTTGGTATATAAATATAACATTTCCGATTGCACCAGCGTTTAATAACAAAAACCGACACCCAATAGGCGTGATGACTGGGTCAAAATCTTATTATTCTATTTAGTCCGTAAGTTAGTTTATACAAAAATATGGAACACATATTTTTTTGTTTTTCAATTGATTGAAAAATGACAAAATTATAGCTTATCAAACTTCTGGAGTGGGGGCTTGTGACGTCACGGCTAGGTAAAAATTGTACCATAACGTGACGTCATACGAAACTTCTAAGCACTGTATCTTCATAATTACTTGTTTGTGAAACAAAATAAAAAATACGAGTACAATATTTTTAAATAATCTAAATAACGGACTAATATGGCTCGGGCTGTGTCCATTCAGCAAATTGTTGCTCATTGTTAAATGTTGTCTGGACTCTGCAATACAAGCTTTAAGCTTAGTGCAGACTCCGCTAGATATAGTTTAGTTGTAAGCAATTACTGAAAATAAACAAATTTTTTTTTTTTTAATTTTTAATTATATTTTTTTAGTCATATCGCCTATTTCATCAAAGTTCAGGTTATCCTTCCTCCCCTTTTCCTTCCCCCGTCATATATCCTTACTACTCGTGGGAACGCAATGACCTTGTTAAAACAATGCACAAGGCAGAATGGCGGCGATGTGGTCCACAACCCGTCACGTCGCGTTTCCCACAGAGGTGAAAAGTGGATCGCTAGAAGTGATCTCTGCCTACCCCTCTGGGAAAAAGGCGTGATTTTATGTGTGTATGTAATGTATGTTCAGGTTATAGTTATTTTTAAATCTGCTCAGACCTATATTTCCCATGATATAGATCCGATCGAATCGGATCGCACCAAAACAAACACCGCATCGAATATCGCGTAACACACACATCCGTGCACTTTCGCTCTTCGCCGCCGGAGCGTGGAGACGCGCTTACGGTGAGCAGACACGCGATTTCCGTCTGCCGGCCAGGGTTGCCAACCTTGCGGAGCCGGAAGTGGACATTTAATCTTAAACCTGGCAAGAATAAAAAAAAAGACGTGTGGCACTCGGGGACTGCCGCGGTATAGCTATTATTATTAATAATAATAATAATAAGTCTTTATTACCAAAAACACAGCCAAATCATTACAATATATCTGTGACGCCCACACTAGGCTAAACCTGTCTTGTGGGGGTCAAACCATTTAAATAATCCGTACAAACAAACTTAGTGGCTAAACTATACTTATACAATCTGCTGTTACTAAATATACTATTTATAAAATATGAAATATTATCTTAGGCTAGTTTAAATGAATTTATATAAATAATCTTTAAATGCTCTTTATATATTATAATGCTCTTTATTATTATATTGTATAGCATCGTCCGATTTCGGAGCAGCTCGTCTCGATTCGTACAATATGTCTAACCGCACGCATACAAACACCGTGCCGAAGTCTACCGAACTGAAACGACGTTAGACGATTGTGAGGTTTTTTTCGTTACGGAATTTCTTGATTCGGTCGCCGCGCTCAAAGCCCGCGATAAAAGCTATGCAATAGCTTAAAAATCTGTAATGGAACTCCTATATAATATAGATAAGGCGTCCGACCGATTTCAGTAATGCCGGCCGATCTCAATCGAGATCAGCCAAGTGCGCAGGACATATTATGGTGTACAATTGTGCGCGCAAACACAAGTGCACTCTTTGTTCCCTTACTCTCATAGTTCGGTGAGACGGCAATCCGACATGACCGATGAAAGATCGGACGCAGGACCACCGGCTTAACGTGCTTTCAACCGCCAACTTCCTAACTCCGGGCTGAGTTATTTCTTTACAGAAAAACTCTCACAAATTCTGCCCGACCCCGGACTTCCACCTCTCGGTCCTTACGCAGTGCCTGCTACCAATAGACCAACGAGGCAGTATTGTCTATTGTTTGCGCGAACACTACCCTTGAAATAAAACAAATTTTAAGGATTAAATACGCGTGTATCCGTCAGAGAACCAAAGTCATCGACGTAGCTCATCGCATTAGCAAGCTGAAGTGGCAGTGGGCTGGCCACATCAGCCGCAGAACCGACAACCGCTGGAGTAAACGAGTTCTGGAGTTGGCAAACGTAGTGTAGGACGCCCGCAGGCCAGGTGGAGTGACGATCTGCGCAGGACGGCTGGTAGGAGCTGGATGCGAGTGGCCGAGGATAGAGAGAAGTGGCGTGCATTTGGGGAGGCCTATGTCCAGCAGTGGACAGGAACAGGCTGATGATGATGATGACGCGTGTATTGTTATTCTAAACATATTACTCAGATACCCGACGTTTCGAGCTCTTTACAGCGTTCGTGGTCACGTGCAAGACTAAAGATGACAGTTGTCTTTATTTATTTTTTATTTATTTATTTATTAAGGAATAGTACACAGCACAATGCAATCATGATTGAAATAGGAAGAACAAATTTTGTAGGCCAATTACGACTATTCAACAGATTACATTCCGTTATGCACTCGATCACAATTTTTTATTTATTTTTTATTTTTACAAACACCTCAAATATAATTTATTAAGCTACCGTGGGCACACAAGGGCAATATCTGATAAATTTACTACATCAAAAAACAGACAAACGCATGTATTCATGAACTCACACATACAAATCATACATATTAATAAACATACTACACTTGGCTACAAAAACAAAGTCTTCAAAAGAAAGTTTAATCACTACCGCCATTTGGTGAGACATTTTGTGTATTTCGGTACACGCACACAGAACTCATAACATCCTTGGGTCTTGCAATATGTTGTTGTTTTTGACGGATCTGGGATATTATGGTCTTCGTAGAGATAGGAACAATTATAACTGTTGACTGGCTCGGTGGAACAATGGTTGGCGACCCTGGCTGACGGCTCCAAGAGTCGTGGGTACGATTACCACTCGGTACAAATATTTGTAATAATACACTTTTCTAAATAAATGAATTCCTGTTCGTTTGTCCCGTTGAAACTCGAGAACGGCTGGGCTTTTACTTATTTAGATTTTAAAATGTTTGTCGTTGTCCGGAGCAGGTAAAAACGTAGAGAAAATTAAAAATGAATCCCAAATTTGTGTGAAGCAAGTGCGGTCAGCTAGAACCTAATTAAAAAAAAAAAGAAAAAAAAGTTTTGCTTATGCAGAATTAGGTGTTAAAAAATATGAAAAAGCGTTATTATCATTTATCGTCATAAGTAATATAACGTAAGCCCATTTTCATGAGCTATCGCCATGCATAATTGGGTTTGCGCGCAAGAATCTTACCAATTTTAAATGTTAAACACAAAAAAAAAACGCATTTTGAACGCACTAAAGCCTAAAATCTAAAAGTTCATGTTCATTGATCAGTTATTTTTGGAGCCAGTTTCAAACCTCTATATATTTTTAGACGGTTAAAAATGGGAAGAAACAAAACAAAAGAAACATTAAAGCAATAAATAGTCATGTTTTTGACTGGCTCGGTGGAGCAGTGGTTAGTAACCCTGGCTGGCGGTTCCAAGAGTCGTGGGTTCGATTCCCACTCGGGACAAATATTTGTGTGATGAACATCGGTGTTTGTTCCGTGTCTGGGTGTGATTATGTATTTAAGTATGTATTTAAAAATATATTATGTATGTATATCAGTCTCTGACGCCCATAGTACAAACTCTGCTTAGTTTGGGGTCAGATGACCGTGTGTGGAAATGTCCCAGATATTTATTATTATTATTATTTATTATTTATTTATTATGTGTGTCAAGTTCACACTTATTTTTCATACTGAACATCAATCACACCATGAATTACTTCTAATCCACTCCAAAACCACTGAAGTACAAAATTACTTATAAAGAAAGTTACTTAATGCCTCACTTTAGTGAACTCGTGCAACGTAATTTATACGTCACAGCTATTATTTTATACTGCACCAAATAATAGCCAAGTTCCTTTTTTTAAACTCGACGATATATCATTGCAAATTTTATTTCTGCAATTTCCTGTTTCGTTGGCAACCCTGGGTTGCGATTCGCTTGCGGAAACATATCGAAATACATATTGAAGCTTATGCGTATGTGACAAGGTTCATTTTGGCATGGATTTAGGCCGCTGACAATTTTCGGGTTTTTTAATACAAAACTTGGCATGATATATGTAGTTAAAAGATATGGGAATGTGGAGGTGTTTATATTTTAACATGCGACGGGAAATACGGCCAGTATTTCTTTTGTTAGTAATTGTTAGGTTCTTTTTTTTTACTATTCTATTCTATTCGCTCGGTATTCGAAAGTATTAGGCGTTTAATACAAATACATTCATGACCCTGCCTCAACAGGGACTTGAACCACCAGACCTTCCGATATTGCGTCCGTTGCTCTTACCACTGAGCTATCCAGGCCTTGAGTCACCAATGCAAATTATTCCATCACCTTTTACCCTAGTGAGAAAATTATTTGATCTGATCTGAGTCTGATCATCATCAGCTCATAAACGACACTACTTCTGGGGCACGGGCCTACCCCTAACTAGAGTGATAATAACGACTTACTCAACCACGCTGGCCAAGTGCGGGTTGGTCGACTACACGACCTAAGATTTTTTCTGTAGGTGTGCAGGTTTCCTCACGATGTTTTCCTTCGCCGTTAAAGCGTCGAAAAATCGTATATATGAATTTCAAATTTGAAAAATACGTGTGTATAGTAATACGGGGTTTAAACTGAAGATCGCTTGCCATGCAAGAGGTCTTCAGTTCAAACCCCTTAACCACTCGTCCATCGACCCTTTTTTATTGGTCTGAAGCTGACCATTGACTGTGACAGATGTCTAGCATATATTATGCGAACAATTTTATTATTTATTTATCTTATTTCAACATACAGTTAAGGGAAGAGAAAGAGAATTATGTTATCATGATTTATCTAAAATATGAAAATGAATCTTAATTTCTTTTGGTCAAAACATAACGTGTATCGCCTGGACCGGTTTTTGATTAATTTTGAAAATTGCGCGGAAACGTAGGAAAGATAATGTCTGTCAGGTCCGCTTTCTAAACAACTAAATAAAATTGAACTGTATAAATTAAATTAAATTTGAATTTAAAGTTCAATAATATTTTTTGTGATTATCTCAATATTTACAGAAGATCTCCTTCCTCATTTACTACCCCGATATTATTACAGGCGTATATCTCCAGACCCCAGTTAACTAAAAAAAAAAGATAAGTCAACGTGACTTAACGGCTCTACAGCCGAGGGTTCCGTACCTTCTTAATCCGTAGCGTGGGCCCCCGTGATAATGAACAGGTTTCCTTGTTTGAGATGCGTTCCGCTTGAAACGTAAGATGTCGGGCACCTGAGGGCACCTATGTAACTATGTGTTTTTATATTCCACTCAAGCGCCTAAAATACTGAACTGGTTTTAATAAAAAAATAAACAAAAATTACACAACATCACATACAATCATCTGATGCCGTGGTATGTAGATTAAGCACTTGTGTAACGGATATCAGAATCAACAGTGGGTACACAAATATACTTAAAAACATTTCATAACACACCCAAACACAGAACAAACACCGATATTCGTCACACATCTGTCCCGGTTGGGAATCGAAACCACGACTCTTAGAACCGAAGGTAGTGATTCTGGGTCACTAACCGCTGCTCCACCGAGTTATTCAATGATGAAAAAATTATATTTTTTGCTATAAATTCTGGTCCTACCTTACAATAGCTATGAATCTAGCCTATCCGAGCCATGTATAATATACATCTATTGGAGATACCAGTATTTGCATTCTCCTTTCCTACAGAGATAGTCTCTAAATCGGGAAATATCACAGACTACAATTAATTTGTATGTATGTAAAGTATATTACTTACAATATTTATTACCCCTTCATCTTTGAGTCATCTGAAAGGTAGGTGAGATATACATTTACATACTATATATAACTTTAAATAAATTATTTCTCTTCATGTATACTTTATTAACATTATATTAATATAAGTCTAGAACGTAGCTATTTGCAATTTAACTTCAACATTTTCCAAATTTTGTTCTTTTCAAGCAAGCCAATAACAAGAATTCCACGTTCGACAAATTGAAAGTTTAGTGATGAAATGAAGAATGTCTGTCTGAATAAAGACAACCAGAGCTAAAGGTCCCTATTCACTTTACTACATAGTATAAATCAAAGGAGCTTTCACCTAGCCTTTGCCTATATCCCTATGTATGCTTAAATCTTTAAAACTACGCAACGGATTTTGATACGGTTTCTTTATACGCATAGAGCGATTCAAGAGAAAGGTTTTTATGTAAAATCACCCCAAGCGAAGCGAGGGCAGGTCACTAGTGTTCATAAATAATTTATC
Organism: Maruca vitrata; assembly: GCA_039566165.1. Lineage (NCBI taxonomy): Eukaryota > Metazoa > Arthropoda > Insecta > Lepidoptera > Crambidae > Maruca > Maruca vitrata. The sequence goes on from CM076940.1 coordinate 799,480, forward strand.
TTTATGTACCTACTTTAATAACATTATATTATTATCCAAGTCTAAATCGTAACTATTTACATCTCATCTTAAATAATTTCCAATTTCGTTAGTATTTAGCCAATAATAAGAATTACACGTAAGATAAAATGAAAATTAAGTGAAAAATTGAACAAAAATGTGTTCTTTGAAATAAAACTAATTTTACATTTTGACTGGCTCGGTGGAATTGTGGTTAGTGACCCTGGCTGGCGGTTCCAAGAGTCGTGGGTTCGATTCCTCGGGACAAATATTTGTGTGATGAATATCGGTGTTTGTTCCGTGTCTGGGTGTGATTATGTATTTAAGTATGTATTTATAAATATATATATGTATATTTATCAGTCTCTGACGCCCATAGTACAAGCTCTGCTTAGTTTGGGGTCAGATGACCGTGTGTAGAATTGTCCCAGATATTTATTTTTTTATATTTAATTACTTTCTTGTAAAGACAACTGTCTTCTTTAGTCTTGACCACGAGCGCTGTTAAAAGTTCAAAACGTCGGGTCTTTAAAAATACTGAATTTATTTCATTGTACAAAGTCTACGAGGTCTTAGGGCCCCTATTCACTTACTAATTAAGAATATACGAGTGTCTCGGCAATTTTTGACGGAATAGTTTAATTACAAGACTGTTTTACGATGTCTGTCTTTGTTGAAGGCAATTTGGAAAGTGTAGGTTCAAGTCTTACATCTAGACGGAGGATTAAGAATTTTATGTTATTACCGTTTGTACTTTCTTGCAAATGTTTTGCGGTTATGTCTTTAAGGTAGTGCATATATTATATTTTATTCTTGGCTACTATGTTTGCGTATTACAACGCATTTGAAGCAATATAAAATGTAATCAGCGTTTTTATTTTGTATTTTGTAATAATTTGAAAACTTCTTTGATTGAATATTTTACTCGGTGTCTATATTTTCTTAATTCTTAATAAAAAATGAAGCAATAGAAATGAGTGATTCTAATTGTAAAAAAAATCTGAAATAGAAAAAAATATTTAGATCGCGATTGTCTCAGACTGGGGTCAGTCAACGTCCAGTTAGACTCTTTTCTTTACTTAAATATGTTTTTTTACAAAAATCCATATTACCTATAGAGTTGTATTATGGCACCCTTGAGAGCGAGTACTCTAACGGGTGCCGTAAGCGGAACGCGACCGGCAATCGAACCCGCACCACACGTTCGCCAGAGCCACTCGGCCTTAATAACCACATTACCGGAGTCTTCGTGTTCACGGATGCTCTTAGGAACGGGAACAATATGAAAACACATAGTCTGGATTGGGGGGTGACTGTGGATGTGGCGTTTCAGGGACATTCCCGGCTTTTGGGGCATGTTTTAGTTAATTTATGTATTGATTGCAACATTGATACTATAATACAACTAGCATTATTTTTAATGGAGTGATGATTTTTTTATATAACTGGGTGGGCCACACACTAGAAACGTAGGAATTGAATCCACTACTTTTGGAACCCGTAGCCAGGGTATAAATCCTGACAAAAAAGATTTAAGCAAATAAAGAACTGTAGTTATAGACCCACTATTCTTTATTTTCTTAAATCTTTTTTTTTACAAAAATCTTCATTATATAGTTGTATTATGGCACCCATGAGAGTGAGTACTCTAATGGGTGCCGTAAGTGGAACGCGACCGGCAATCGAACCCGCACCACGTTCGCCAGAGCCACTCGGCCTTAATAACCACATTACCGGAGGCTTCGTGTTCACGGATGCTCTTAGGAACGGGAACAATATGAAAACACATAGTCTGCGGATTGGGGGGTGAATGTGGAGATGGAGTTTGAGGGACATTCCCGGCTTTTGGGGCATGTTTTAGTTGATTTATGTATTGATTGCAACATTGATACTATAATACAACTAGCATTATTTTTAATGGAGTGATGATTTTTTTATATAACTGGGTGGGCCACACACTCGAAACGTAGGAATTGAATCCACTACTTTTGGAACCCGTAGCCAGGGTATAAATCCTGACAAAAAAGATTTAAGCAAATAAAGAACTGTAATTATAGACCCACTGTTCTTTATTTTCTTAAATCTTTTTTTTTTTACAAAAATCTTCATTATATAGTTGTATTATGGCACCCATGAGAGCGAGTACTCTAACGGGTGCCGTAAGCGGAACGCGACCGGCAATCGAACCCGCACCACGTTCGCCAGAGCCACTCGGCCTTAATAACCACATTACCGGAGTCTTCGTGTTCACGGATGCTCTTAGGAACGGGAACAATATGAAAACACATAGTCTGGATTGGGGGGTGACTGTGGAGATGGAGTTTGAGGGACATTCCCGGCGTTTGGGACATGTTTTAGTTAATTTATGTATTGATTGCAACATTGATACTATTATACCCCGTATCAGAAAATATAAATACAACTAGTTTTATCGTATTTTGAATGGGGACTTTTAATATTACTGGGTAGGCTACACACTAGAAAGGTAGGAATCGAACCCACTAATTTTGAAAACCAGTGCCAGTGTCTATAACTGTTCTTTGTCTCAAATCTTTTTTTTTACAAAAATTTTCATTATATATATATAGTTGTATTATGGCCATTGAGATAAATGTAGAACTAGAGAAGCTATCGCATGCAAAAGTCATGTTCCATTTTGAAACCTTGAACTATAAGTTCGCTGCAGCGCTGAAACATATTCATCGTCTAAGCATGCGGAATATACGAAGCGCTTTATTGCTTGTAGGATTTAATTTGTTCGCGACTAAAGCGCGTGATTTTCATTACAGAAGTGACTATTCGTTTCTGGGAGTTTTATACCTAACAAGAAACCTATTATCTATTATTTGCGTTGTGAGAGTAGGTACAAATATTAAAACTTCTTTCAAATGTTACTGTGTTTTGTTGAATATTCATAGCGAGGAGTACATTTCATGTACCTACGGAAATTCAAACACAATTGATTTTCTATTGTTAGGGGCGATGTAAGACTTGGTTGGTTTTCTTGTCTCGGACGTGGGAACCTTATAAAGACAAGGTATCAAAAATTCTAATAATTATTTTATGAATCAAATAATAACACATGAAACTGTACATAACACAAATAAAAAAAAATACAAAATGTTGGGCGACAATAAAATATTGATTAAAGATTCTTTACTAACAAAATCTTTAGGACATCAATAATAATGGATTAGTTTGTACTCAAGCTGCCAAAAGAAAATAATGAATGAAAACGATAGCTAGGTAGGTAGGTATTTAACAATTTCCTACATTTTCACTTCTGTTAATTTTATACTATGTCGAATGCGTAAAATGGCGTCTGACAAATAATTGTCATCGTATTTAATTTTATAACGAAAATATCTAATTACTCATCAATGAAAAGTTATCCCTTTGCATTTTGCCGTATTCCTGGAATTATTTGTGCAATATCGTAACACACACCACGGCATTTTTGATGTGTTTTATAATTATTTTTTAATAAAATCGTCTGTATGGTGAACCTGTCAGTGCTAGTAAGCGACTGATTGAAGTGCGGCGATATCGCCGCAATTCAATGGAACATAGTAGTGATGAGTGGTGTCCTCTCTAGTTCTACTTATTACCTCAATGATTATGGCACCCTTGAGAGCGAGTACTCTAAAGTGTGCCGTAAGCGGAACGCGACCGGCAATCGAACCCGCACCACACGTTCGCCAGAGCCACTCGGCCTTAATAACCACATTACCGGAGTCTTCGTGTTCACGGATGCTCTTAGGAACGGGAACAATATGAAAACACATAGTCTGGATTGGGGGGTGACTGTGGATGTGGCGTTTCAGGGACATTCCCGGCTTTTGGGGCATGTTTTAGTTAATTTATGTATTGATTGCAACATTGATACTATAATACAACTAGCATTATTTTTAATGGAGTGATGATTTTTTTATATAACTGGGTGGGCCACACACTAGAAACGTAGGAATTGAATCCACTACTTTTGGAACCCGTAGCCAGGGTATAAATCCTGACAAAAAAGATTTAAGCAAATAAAGAACTGTAGTTATAGACCCACTATTCTTTATTTTCTTAAATCTTTTTTTTTACAAAAATCTTCATTATATAGTTGTATTATGGCACCCATGAGAGCGAGTACTCTAACGGGTGCCGTAAGCGGAACGCGACCGGCAATCGAACCCGCACCACGTTCGCCAGAGCCACTCGGCCTTAATAACCACATTACCGGAGGCTTCGTGTTCACGGATGCTCTTAGGAACGGGAACAATATGAAAACACATAGTCTGGATTGGGGGGTGACTGTGGAGATGGAGTTTGAGGGACATTCCCGGCGTTTGGGACATGTTTTAGTTAATTTATGTATTGATTGCAACATTGATACTATAATACAACTAGCATTATTTTTAATGGAGTGATGATTTTTTTATATAACTGGGTGGGCCACACACTAGAAACGTAGGAATTGAATCCACTACTTTTGGAACCCGTAGCCAGGGTATAAATCCTGACAAAAAAGATTTAAGCAAATAAAGAACTGTAGTTATAGACCCACTATTCTTTATTTTCTTAAATCTTTTTTTTTACAAAAATCTTCATTATATAGTTGTATTATGGCACCCATGAGAGTGAGTACTCTAATGGGTGCCGTAAGTGGAACGCGACCGGCAATCGAACCCGCACCACGTTCGCCAGAGCCACTCGGCCTTAATAACAACATTACCGCAGTCGTCGTGTTCACGGATGCTCTTAGGACCGGGAACAATATGAAAACACGTAGCCTGTGGATTGGGGGGTGACTGTGGGTGGATGGCGTTTGAGGGACATTCCCGGCTTTTGGGGAATGTTTTAGTTAATTTATGTATTGATTGCAACATTGATACTACTGTGCCCCTGTAATTTATGTATTGATTGCAAAATAGCGTCGATGGCCGAGTGGTTAAGGTCGTTGCTTGCCATGCGAGAGGTCGCCAGTTCAAACCCCGCCAGGTACCAATGTGTTTTTCAAATTTGAAATTCATATGTACCATCATTCGACGCTTTAACGGTGAAGGAAAACATCGTGAGGAAACCAGCACACCTGAGAGATTTTTCAACGGTGCGTGAAGCCATGTCAGAGGCCTACGGGCGGTTTAAACTCTGACACCAGGTTGTTCATCAACCATACGATAAGAAGGAAAGGCTGTGCCCCGTTTTATACATTGTTGTTGCAGAAAATATAAATACAGTTAGTATTATTTTGGATGGGGATGATGATACTTATGAATTTTTTTATGTAACTGGGTGGGTCTCTAACCACGTTCCCACCGAGTTAGTCAAATGACATTAGATTGGAAAATATTGAACCGATATTAAACTTCTGTAATTTCGCGAATGAGAAATTCACTAGATGGCAATACGTAGGCGTGAGGTCCAACTGCATCATGATTGGTGAATATTGACATGTCTGTCAATGTCACGTCAAAAATAACCAATCATGATGCAGTTGGACCTCACGCCTACGTATTGCCATCTAGTGAATTTCTCATTCGCGAAAACCCTCATTCGTATAAAACCGTTCGATATTAAGGTATGTATGTAATTTCTTTGACGGTTACTTAAAACTTAAGTAAGGGTTTGCCGTGAAGTTACTCACGGCAACACTCGTTTAGGAAGTAATAATTTTGGGATTGAGAATTAAATGATTGGAAATGAATAAAGTAGCAAACAAAAGTTCACAAAAACATCATCATCATCATCAGCCCATTACAGTCCACTGCTGGACATAGGCCTCCCCAAATGCACGCCACTTCTCTCTATCCTCGGCCACTCGCATCCAGCTCCTACCAGCCGTCCTGCGCAGATCGTCACACCACCTGGCCTGCGGGCGTCCTACACCACGTTTGCACAAAAACATAGTTTAGCTCAATCATTAATTTCATGTTTAAACATAGTTTGGAACCAGGTTATATTCAAATCACCTATAACAACAAACCACCATGTCATACCAACATTAATCCTTAATCGTAACATAGATTAACATTGTTAATAGTTAATCTCCCTTATTAATTGTTAATCCCATTCAATAATATCACGCTTATAGGAATCCTTTTAACATGCATAGGTATATGCTTTGCTCTCATGATGTTTACCTAAATGTGGTTATTAAATAAATATATCGCTACATCACATACATTGATCTGATCCCGTGGTTAGTAGCTGTTTAAAGCACGTGTGTTGCAGATATCAGAAGCGACAGTGGATACACAAATACATATACTTAAATATGTTTAATAACACACCCAGACACGGAACAAACACCGATGTTCGTCACACAAATATTTGTCCCGAGTTCGAATCGAACCCACGATTCTTGGCGTAAGTGACAGGGGCACTAACCAATGCGCCGTCGAATCAATCAATTGCTTAAATAAAACATCTAGCATTTCTATGTTAAAAGAAATAAAGACAGTCAATATATTCTACGTTCCATTTATATTTGAAAAGTTTTCTTATTCGTTTGAACAAACGGTTCGAAGCTTCGAGCATTTGTAGACGAATCAAGTTGATGCTTAAACTTAATAAGCACTTAAAAGTTCTTTCCTCCCGCTCATGCACTGGAAGATGATTTAGTTGTCTTTCAAAGACTCGTCTGTTATCTTTTGTGTTGTGTGTATGTCTTTGATTGATTGTATTGCGTACGCAACATTTGTATAGGTTTATGATAACTGCCTCGTTGGTCTATAGGTAGCAAGCGCTGCGTAAGGACCGAAAGGTCCCCAGTTCGAGTCCGGGGTCGGGCAAAATTTGGGAGAGTTTTCCTGAAATTAATTTACTCAGCCCGGAGTTACGAAGTTGGCGGTTGAACGCCCGTGCCTCAGAAAGCACGTGAAGCCGGTGGTCCTGCGCCCGATCTCTCATCGGTCATGTCGGATTGCCGTCTCACCGAACTATGAGAGTAAGGGGAATAGAGAGTGCACTTGAGTTTGCGCGCACACTTGTGCACTATAATATGTCCTGCGCACCTGGTTGATCTCAATTGAGATCGGCCGCCATGGCTGAAATCGGTCGGACGCCTTATAGGTTTATGTTACATGGAAAGTTTTTCGTGTGTTATATTAGGGTATTTGACTGTGGTTGTTATGCTTGCCTTTTTTGTGATAAGCAGTAAGATTTAAGTAAATGAAATCGAAACCTAATATTTTTGTGAAATGAGACAGCAATTCAAAAGTGCGAAAATCATTTAAAATTTCGTTGTCATCTTATAAAATAACAAAATTAGTAACATCTTTCATTATGAAAACATATCCATAAACGCAACTTTTGATGAACCTGCCGAACAAACTTCCTAGGCGCTGCATACAAGGAACAAGCGTGTGACGTCACACGCCTGTGGGTGGACGTTTGTATGGAGCGTTTATGAACTCGCCCAAATAATGTGCAATTTAAATTGTAATATCTCGTCGAGTTATCGAGATATCATCCAACTATATCAAATATCCTATTTAGAAGTTTCAATCAACTACACAAAGTAAATACCTTGTATACAATGTAAATAAAAATATGGCATTTTTGGAAAAGAAGTTCCGATAAAACCCATGGTCACCGCACAATATCGCGCGGGCGTAATCGCCAAAAAATATTTACATGTTCACACCCGAAGGGATGGATGAAACAGGGTCGGTTTTCACGTGCCGATTGGAACCGCGCGCGGAGTGTGAACCGTCCTCGGCCAGTAGTCCAATAGAGGTGGTGAATTGGTTCGAGATCGAGGCTGTGTCGTTGGAAATGGAGATTTTTGTTCTAAATATTTGTCTTTATGGGTCTACACGCGTTATTAGGAGTAGCAAATACATAGCTACTTACTGCCCGACGTTTCGACTGGGTTACACCAATCGTGGTCGCGAGCGAACTGGCGCCGCCCGTCTTCGTCTGCCGCAACGGCTGTGAATTTCTTGATCCACCCCCGAACAACGAACCGAACGAGATTTTTGTTGTTCTAGTGATAAGGCATCCTTTATAAGAAAGAAAATGAGGTAGACAGGTGAAAAAAATATTTTTGTCTGATTTAAAAGTCTTGTAAAATTATCAAGTTTATTGGAACCCTAGAAATTACATACTTACTATGTATCTTTTTACAAACATTTTCTCTCTTTATTTTGTCTTCTCTTTAAATTCGGCTATCTGAACCGGTGGTAGAATCACTTATTTTCTACTTATTTCTTTACTGTAATGAATAATGCCTATATAAATAAAGGAATTTTGACTTTGACTTTTACAAAAATAATTTACCTAACAATTTCCATAAAAATTCCATGGTCACAGACAGCTCTCTGTATCGTCAAAAAATATTTACAAGTTTACACCCGAAGGGATGATCAAACAGGGTCGGTTTACACGCGCCGATTTTATCCGCGCGTGGCGTGTAAATCGCCCGTGCCCAGGGGTAGTCAAATAAGGGAGTAGGTTGTTTTGGGGATAAGGGGTGCGATGGAAAACTAGTTTTTTAAGCGAGGAGGAGGTAGTAGAGTTCAGTAGGTTTTTGTAGTAAGAGGAATAAAAAAGCGTCGATGGCCGTGTGGTTTAGGTCGTTGCTTGCAATGCCAGAGGTCCCAGTTCAAACCCCGCCACGTACCACCGTGTTTTTCAAATTTGAAATTCATATGTACGATTATTCGACGCTTTAACGGTGAAGTGAAGGTGAAGGTGAAGGACCTTATTAGGCATCCCACGGGTAGCCGCTCCTTTTGGCGCCTGGCTAAACATGTGCAATCCAACTTCTGTCTGCCTTCGTTGCCCCCGCTGAAATATCCTAACGGTTCACTAGCTCATCAGCCGCAGGAGAAGGCAGATCTGCTTGCCAATCTTTTTGCGGCCAATTCCTGCATTGATGACGGTGGAGCACAGCCGCCTAAAATTCCAGATTGCGGTGCTCATATGCCTGAGATCCGAATCAGGCAATGTGATGTACGTGCTGAGTTGCAGTCACTTGATGTAAGGAAAGCTAGTGGCCCAGACGGTATTCCAGCGTTAGTACTTCAAATTTGCGCAGCGGAGTTGTCTCCAGTACTCACACGCCTGTACCGCCTCTCATATACCTCGGGCATCGTGCCCCGGGCTTGGAAGGAGGCGAATGTTCAGCCTGTCCCCAAAAAAGGGGACAGGTCTGATCCTGCCAACTACCGGCCCATAGCTATAACCTCAGTACTGGGTAAGGTGTTTGAGCGGATTATTAACGCCCAGCTCATCCGCTACCTAGAGGATCACTCGCTGCTGCATGACCGTCAATACGGTTTTAGACCAAAACGGTCCACGGGTGATCTTCTAGCGTACGTTTCGCACCTCTGGGGGGAGGCTATGGAGAAGCATGGCGAATCTATGGCAGTTAGCCTTCATATCGCTAAAGCGTTTGACCGTGTATGGCATCGTTCGCTTCTCTCCAAGCTCCCGGCATACGGTCTGCCACCTCGCTTATGCGAATGGGTTGCGGGATTTTTGGAGGGGCGCAGGATTCGTGTCCTCTGTGACGGACGCACTTCCTGTTTCCACCCAATAAATTCCGGTGTACCTCAAGGTTCCGTTCTGTCGCCGACATTGTTTCTGCTGCATATCAATGACATGTTGTCACTAGGCAACATTCATTGCTATGCAGATGACAGCACTGTCCACGCACGTTATTTTGGAAGACCTGGGGTAAAAGCAGACCGAAAACCGAGGAAAGAGGAACCTTCTTGTCGCCGAGCTTGACGGGGTCTTGGACCGCATTTCCGAATGGGGCTCATGCAATCTTGTCGAGTTCAATGCCAAGAAGACACAGGTGTGTGTTTTTCTAGTAAAGTGTCTCCTTTCCTTTCCCATCCTACTCTTCAGAGCACCCCTTACCAATACAGGATAGCCTTAGCATCCTTGGCATAGATGTTCGCCGCGACCTGAACCAGCGGGATTACATCGAGAGCGTCATTAGAACAGCCTCCCGCAAACTGGGGATCCTGAACAGAGTGCGGCGATTTTTCACACCGGTGCAGCTCTGCCTTCTTTATAAGGCACAAGTTCGCCCATGTGTGGAATATTGCTGTCACCTCTGGGATGGCTCCGCAAAATACTTGCTCGACGCTCTCGATAGGTTGCAGCGACGTGCTATCCGTATTGTCGGTGATGTAGAGGTGTCCGAAACTCTGGAGCCTCTACAACTACGTAGAGACATTGCCGGTCTTAGTGTTCTCTACCGTCTCTTTAATGGGGAATGCTCTGAAGAGCTATTTCAGCTAATCCCTCCCTCCCCTTTCCACTCCCGAACGACACGTGCAGGACAGCGCTGCCATCCACATACAATGCAGTCGCTGGTGGCTCGGACTAAGAGGTTCAGCTCTTCATTTCTGCCCCGAGCCATTAAGGCATGGAATGCCCTTCCAGCTCATGTTTTCCCTCCCTCCTATGATCCCGGGCTCTTCAGGCGGGGCGTGAAACGGCATTTAAGCAGGCCTTCAGGGTGAGTGTGACAGGCGCAATATGATCTATTGTGCCTGTCGACCTCATATTTGGATCTCACTACCGCTTACCATCAGGCGGAGTGTGGTCATCTTGTTTGCCTATTATAAAAAAAAAAAAAAAATAAGAAGTAAAACATCGTGAGAAAACCTGGTTACTGTTACTGTCTTAATCCACGTGCAGTATTAATTTTTCATTTTCCCAAATTTTCTTTTGAATCCATGAAAATGAAAATCTATATATATAAAAATCAATGCCACTTTTCGTTGTAATTCCATAACTCAAGAACGGGCTCACCTATCCAAACCAAATGCTTAGGATTTGGTCGGCATATTTAGTAGATGGTTTATGTGAAGTTTGCATAAAATCGGTCGAGCCGTTCCTCATTTGTCACATTTTTTTGTAATAAATGAATTCAATAGAAACTTTTTCACAGAAACTTTTTGAAGTTTTGTTGACAGGACAAGCACGTTGTTATGTCATTCATGCCGTCAGTTCATTTTGGACGTGGTTCGCTACGTATAAAGTGAAATAAAATAAACAAATCGGGACATCAAATTCATTTATTGCAACGTGAGCAGAATTCAACTGTAATGATTTGCGTTTATTTGTACAATCGAATATAACCAAATTAAATATTCAGCAAAAACATGTATATGATACAATCATGCAAGCCGTTTCCAATAATGCAGGTGGATTATATTTTTGGATGCACCTGGTGGCACAGGTAAAACGTTCGTTATATAATTGATTTTAGCGACTATTCGATCAGATCAGAAAATTGCACTAGCACTTGCATCTTCGGGAATTGCTGCTACATTATTAGAAGGTGGTCGGACCGCACACTCTGCATTAAAATTGCCATTGAATGTACAGGTGATTGAAACTCCAACTTGCAATATATCGAGAAATTCTGCTATGGCAAAAGTTCTGCGATTAACGTCAATTATTTTATGGAATGAGTGTACAATGGCGAATAAAAAATCACTAGGAGCATTCAATCCGACCAATGCAAGATTTACGTGGTAATCAACAGCTCTTTGGTGGTGCTTTGATATTACTTTCAGGGGATTTTCGTCAAACATTGCCTGGCATTCCTCGATCAACTCCTGCTGATGAAATAAATGCCTGCTTGAAGTCATCAGTTCTTTGGAAGATATCTACAAAAATTGACACTAAACATTAATATGCGTGTTCACCTACAAAATGATCCAGCTGCCCATGAGGTCTCAAAACAATTGTTAGAAATTGGTGACGGCAAAAATACAAATCGACAGAACCAACGGATTGATCGCTGTACCGAACAATTTTTTGTACAATTGCGCAATCGATAGATGAATTGATTGAATGTGTTTTTCCGAATATTGTTCAGAATTACAGAAATCATGATTGGTTGACAGAACGCGCCATTTTAGCACCGAAAAACATTCATGTCAATGCAATTAATTTTCAAATTCAAGCGAAACTGCCAGGCGTAGTCACGAAATATAAATCAATTGACAGTGTTATGAATCAAGATGAGGCAATGAATTATCCAATTGAATTTTTAAATTCATTGGAGCCGGCTGGTATGCCACCGCATTGCTTGAATCTGAAAGTTGGTTCTTCGATTATATTATTGCGAAATATTAATCCACCAAAACTGTGTAACGGAACAAGATTGGCAGTGAAAAAGTTATTGCCAAATTTGATTGAAGCTACGATCTTAACTGGTAAATCAAAAAGGAGAAGTTGTTTTTGATACCGCGTATACCTATGATTCCAACTGATATGCCTTTTGAGTTCAAACGTTTACAATATCCTGTGCGTTTATCATTTGCGATGTCCATCAACAAGGCCCAAGGTCAAACACTTCACGTTTGTGGTGTGAATTTGGAGGAACATTGTTTTTCACATGGCCAGTTATATGTTGCCTGTTCCAGAGTCGGTACCCCCAGCCGTTTGTTTATTTATGCTCAAAATGGAAAAACAAAAAATATTGTTTATCCAAATGTTTTGGATTAAGTGTGTTGTAAATAGCTAGCAATTGATTTCGATTTTAAATAAAATATTTTTTGATTAAATAAATGAATTTGATGTTCCGATTTGTTTATTTTATTTCACTTTATACGTAGCGAAGCACGTACCGGGCCGCTAGTAAGTTATAATTTTCCCTAGCTGCATGCATTCTCAATGATACCTAGTCTAAAAGCGTCTATTGAATGAAAAGTGTCAACCATTCAGTAGCATCTCAATTACATTCAGCAAATACGCCATCCTCACTACAATGGCATCCAAAACACGAGTTCAAAGAAAAACAATATTTTCTATCCAACAAATAACGTCGACGATATTCTTGAAATCCAGTCCCAACAATGGTCCGACGTCTTGAGACGTCCAAATGCAATTCCCACTTCGTATACAAACTTGTTCGCAGGACGTCTGCCGTCAGAGCAGTACGCTGCAGGGCTTGGAATACCGGTATAAATATGGTAACGTTACCCGCGGAAAAGTATCGATACTTAAAAAGTACCGTTACCAAAGTTAACGTTATTTTGAGTATTATTATTTACGTTACTGTAATTTAAATTTATTTTAGACGTTACATGTAAAAAAATACTGGTTAATAAATTGGAAACGATTTTTCGTGACATTATAGTATGTAAAACACAGTTCGGCATGTGCAAATACGTCAATTTAGGATTTTTTTCGATGAAGTTAGTATTTTATTTACAAAGATTATGTGTGCCGTACCGTAATAAGTATCGTTACTATTTAACGTTAAAATAATTATCGCTAACTATTTAATGGTAATATAATTACCGTTACAAAAGTATCCTTTTTGAAATAATATTGTCCAACGTTATTCATACTGTTAAATTGGTATCGTTATCAAGCCCAGTAGCGGTACCATGAATAAGCTTTCTAAAACTTGCGTTTACTAAACCTATCGAATTGTTTTTTTCATACTACCGATTTTAGTTCTTAGCGCATATTTACATAGGTGATATCGAGTCTGTCACTTTTAAATTCATGGTAGCGCTACTGGTACGCTACGCTTAGAGACGTCCCGTCTTATAACGAAACTCCGAACGCCCAGGGACGTCTTTTCAAACGCGATTTCGCGATGTCAATAGCTTTTGAAGCAGTAGATTGGGTATTCAAGGAAGTAGTTTGAGGAGTATTATAAATAAATAAGAAGTATTTTTATTTTGTTTAGCGAGGGATCTTGTTAACGTCTTGTTAGTGGAAGGAGCTTTTTAAGTTGTGTTTGAAGGAAATTTATCATGAAATATTCTTCGATTCTTATAATAATAATATAATAATAATAATAAGCCCTTTATTCAGACCAACTTAGTATCTATTTACAATGTTTTAAGAACTAAATATACATAAAAATTTTTTGTTTAACTAATCTAAATCTGTTTTCTAGTATTTCTTTACTTTTTGTAGGTCTGTTTGCCAATCGGCAAAGGCCTCCTCCAACCTTTTCCATTCTCGTCTATCTTGGGCCACCCTATTCCAGGCTACGCCTGCCACTTTTCGGATGTCATCATCCCATTTTTTTTCTGGTCTGCCTCTTTTTCTTTTACCTTCTCTAGGGTACCATCGTGTCACAATTTTACTCCATTTATCTTCGCCTCTTATCATATGCCCCGCCCATTGCCATTTGAGTCTTCTGATTTTGGATGTAATATCTATAATATTTGTCTGTTTCCTGATGGTATGGTTTTTTATTCGGTCCGATCTCTTTACGTTCAGCATACTCCTTTCCATGGCATGTTGGCATGTTTCTAGTTTTCTTGTGGTTTTTTCTGCTAGAGCCCATGTTTGGCTTCCGTACGTTAAGACTGGCAGTACGCAGGTGTTGAACAATTTCGTCTTTAGCTTAATATGAAGTGTCTTGTCCTTCATGATCTCCTTCAGACTCCAGTATCTCTTCCAGCTATTTATTATTCTTCTCTCCACTTCTTTGCATATGGGGTTTTCTTGTGTTATTAGCTGTCCCAGATATACGTATTCCTCGGTGTAGTCAATTTGGTTGTTTCCTAGATGTATGGGGTATTTATTCCCGTTTGTCATAACCTTTGTTTTCTCCGGGTTCAACTTTAAGCCTGTCTTTTCACTTTCACTTTTCTTCGATTCTTAATAGTATCTAAATTCAATAAATGTGAAAGTTTTGATCTGTAATCAAATAATATATATTATTTTTATATTAACCTTCTCGTGGTACTAAACTAAATACACATGTTGATTTGTCAACACGAAACTTTAGACTCTTCCTTTTAATAAATTACTAGTCCGCCCTCTGTCCATGTGTCATTTAAAGTGCAATATAAAACTCTCTCAGATTTAAGACGGCTATGAAATAGTATCTGCTTTCTTAGTCTCTTAGACTATTTAGGTACCAAAATTCTATTAAACTGGTTCAGTAGTTCTGCCATGAAAGCGTGACAGGCAGACGTGTAAGTTAATTTCACATTGATAATATTAACAATGGATACACAAATATACTTAAATATATTTAATAACTTACCCAGACATGGAATAAACACCGATATTCGTCACACAAATATTAGCCCCGGATGGGTATCGAACTCACGACTCTTGGAACCGTAGGTAGTGAGCCTGGGTCACTAACCACTGTTCGACCGAGCCAGCCAATATTAACAATCGGTTCCTAATACTAGGTGCTCTCAGTTCGAACAGTTAAAAAAGGGATAGCATTGATACTATTCTATTAGAAAGAGCCACGTACTCTCTTTACTTTTACAGACTACTTTCCCTCCACATCTCATTAACCTATGAAACCCCTTACTGTAAGAACAATGTTATTTTTTAATACGCTCAAGTGCAGATCGACCGAACACGATTGTCAGGTCTTGAGGACAATTTTCCGTCTGTCTGTTTTTTCTGTGAAGGGTCGTTGTAGGACCGTGGGTAAGCTCTGTAAAGCAGCTCACGAAGGGATGGTAGAGCTTTAAGAGTTTTTAAAGCCGTTTTAATAATGTCAATGCCGCGTACAATAGAGTTAACTTTGCAAATTATTATGAAGTTATATGTATACTAATATTGAAAAGCTGAAAAGTTTGTTTGTTTGTTTGAACGCACTTATTTTAGGAACTTTGTACTGGTTTTTGAATTGAAATATCTTTTTTGATGAAAAATTGAAAAGTTGTTATATATAACATAACTATTTATCGAGGAAGACTTTTAGGCTAAATAACATCACACTGCGACCAATAGGAGCAAAGAAACATTGGAAAATGTGTTAAAAAACGGGGGAAAACGCAAACGATGGTGTGTGTTTGTATGTAGTACGAGTATGTAATAAAACTTATCTTAAATTCTTAGGTAAACTGTCTATGTAATTTATACGTGATAATAAATGTAGAATAAACGTGTTTTTTAAATTAATTGTGTTAGCATAAATGAAAGGCCGACTTGTTACATCAGTACAAAATATCGGAAATGGATTGTTCAATATTTAGTTGCGAATAGTCTAAGCAATAAAATCGGTGTTTATGCATCTTGTAATTTTATTAAGCTTATACATATACTTGTATATATTTTGGTTTGTAAGTAGTACGTAGACATAGAATCATGATATTTCTTTAAAAGATCCTACTGCAAAAGAAAAGTTACAATTATTCTACATACAAATATGTAAAAACACTTACGGAACATTTTAGAGGGCCTACCATGAGTTGGCTATCGAAAACTTATTTACGTTAAAAACCTATCGAGTTGTTTTTTCATACGGCCGATTTTAGTTCTTCGCGTAACCACCAGCCGGCGCTGTACAAGTTTTTCATAGACATATTTACGTAGGCGATATCGAGCGAGTAAGTTTTAAACTCATGGTAGCCCCACTGTCTGCGAAGCCGACTCGCACTTGACAGAATATCCAAAATCAACGTTCATTCCCTCCCACTCCCTGTAGTTCATCGAGACAATTAAGTATTTATCACAATCTCCTTCCGTTTCAGGTAAGCGATGGTCACTCCGACCCCTTTGGACGAGTCATTAACACAGCGGCTCGACCGGACTCGGCGATAAGATCTGTGTTCGATTCCCGGCGACACGGGTTAAGCTCCTAACAACTTTTGGCGCTGATTAATTCTCGTGATACGAAAGTGGTGACAGGTTTATTCAACTAAGCGTTTTGTGGGAGCGGTTTGTGAATGGTGGTAGTTTGTTCTACTAAAGAAATTGTTGTAATAAGTTTTTTATTACTTCTTTAGAAAAGTAATTATTTGAAATTACTTTTCGATCCATCAAGCCGTGATGAATTAACGAATTATTTTTTATTATGAAAGCTTAGTGTTTCTTATGATTAACTGGGGTCTGTATTGATTGTTTATTTATTAATATGTGTGCTATGCATTACTCGGCTGTATACCAACCAAGTATTGCATAGCACCTACTTTAGCTAAAATAAAAAATAAAAATTCAACTTATTTCGCCGGCGATAGCTAACTTAATGATATATTTGTTAAATATACTTTGTACATGTTTTAGTGCACAAGTAACAATTTGCGCAAACACAGGTGCACAAATTATGTAAATGGCTCGGTGGAACAGTGGTTAGTGACCCAGGTCCATCTACGGTTCCAAGAGTCGTGGGTTCGATTCCCACCCGGGACAAATGTTTGTGTGACGAACATCTGTGTTTGTTCCGGGTCTGGGTGTGTTATTATTAAATACATTTGTGTATCTTCTGTTTAATTTGTGACTGATATCCGTAATACAATTGCTTAAGCTACTTACCGCGGGATCAGATCAATGTTTGTGATATAGTGTAATATTTATTTATTTTTGTACACTATAGTGCATCTTATACGATAAATACACAAGTATGTGTACAAACACACATGCCTCCAACTTTTAAAACTCAACATTGTATTTTTACCTGCACTTCCCATAATTTCCTATACCAGGAAATATTTATCATTAGGTACCCTAGGTTACCTATAGGCGTTGTGCGCACGACGATATTCCACGAAATATAAATGGGTTTGCATTCCTGTTATTCTTCGAATGAACACTCTGGTAATTGCTCTTTTTAACGGTTATATTTATTGGCTTTTAATTTACACAGGCAAATATGTGTAATATTAAGTACTCAATTGTTAAATGTAATTGGGAATGCAATTGGTTAACACGGGTTGTTATGATAATAATGAATTAAATAAATAATAAAGTATAATCAAATACATTAAATGCGTAATTTTTTAAAGTATTTCTTTGTAGACAGCCAATTTATTCTTCTCTTTAATTACAAAATAACGAGAGACAAACGTGAAATCGTAATCTCAACCGTTCATTGGTAGATCGGCAGCTCGTTCTGTGTCCATTTTTGGTTGTCCTTAATTGGTATTTTTTGTAGCTTCGAATTATCTTTTTAATGTATATTACAATTTAATTGTATAGATTTGTGGGTATCTATTAAAACAGAAATACACATGCTCACATAGACTGCTAAAACATAAATTCCCATCTCGGTAAAAGAACTTCACATACGTTCGTTCACCTAAAATGATAACTTTACCTTCTCATAATATCACTCGACTCTACGTAGAGAAAGGTTTTGTGAAATTTATAGACCGCTCAGCTCGGGCCGAAATCATCTCTTTACAAATGGTGTGCTTACACTATCTCACTTTGAATTTATGAACCTGCGAGATGGAAAGGTGTAGTGTTTAAATTGTTTTAGGGTGCAGTACTGGAAGGGTGTGTTAACTGGACCTTATTATTAAGGTTCGGTGGTATGACGGTATTTGACACTAAGGCTGTGTTTCGTGATGGTTTGACAATATTTGACAGGTGATTTATTTCATGTAACGTGCTTAAGCTTGCACAAGCTGTACTAATATTTAGAAAAACGGAAAAAAATCAACTGCCTCACCGCGGCCCGGGGACTCGAACACCCGTCCTTCTAGGAATCGCGCCCAGACGTACATTACCATCACACCAGACCAGCAGCTATTAATTGAAGCCGTGACTTATTTCAGTTGAAAAATACTGAAATCAGAAAAATAAATAAAGCCTTTGTAAAGTCTGACATGTCAACCTTGATTATTATTAGTCTTCATGGCTCGCTCGCGACCACGATTGCTGTAACCCAGTCGAAACGTCGGGCAGTAAGTAGCTGTGCAATTTGCTACTCCTAATAACGCGTGTAGACCCATAAAGACTAATATAGTGTAATGGAACGCGAAAGTCAATCTTACATGAATCAACATTTAATAGCTGTCAATTTAATAAAGACAACAGGTAGCCGATTAGTTAGAGAATGTTAATAAGTTTTTTTTTCGATCACAAATGATTAATTAAAAGTCTTTACGGTCCATTGCCAAGACCGTAGGACATGGCAGAAGGTGATCTCTGCCTACCACTCTGGCAAAAAGGAATGATTTTCTGTATGTATGTATAACGGTCCGTTAATTTTATTTGAGACTAGTGACCCGCCCTAGCTCCCCTTCAGGTAATCCTATCTTAGCGAATGCCTACGCCATAACATCTACCTGCATGCCAAATTTTAGCTCGATCCGTCAAGTGAGGGCTGTGCGTTGATAGATCACTATTTCAGTCAGTCACCTTTGAATTATTTAGATTGGTCGCTATAACCGAAATCTTTCAACATCACTACTATGTAAAATACACAACAACTATAGCAAAACGTTTCACAGCAAAGGTCGCAGATACGTGACTGGACACAGTGCCTCTTCTGACCCTTAGGGGTCAAATAGGACCCGAGTGCTACCCGCGTCACGGTCACTTTAAGGGAACCCTCTGCTGTGACCCTACGTTTAGCTGACAATGTGAACTAATACTGGCCTAAGGGTATATCAAGTTACATATTTTGTCTTAGATATTGTAAGGTAAGAAAACTGAAATTCCAATCTATTTCAGAAATAGAGGCCGATCGCAATGAAAATAGAAAAAAAAACACTCAAATTCGGACTCGAACCGGGGACCTCTTGGTCCTTACGAAGCTTTGGCCACTTATAAGTCAACGGGCTTCGTTGTTCTATTAATGGCTCGTTTTTTAAGATAGGAGTTGTAAGTAATGAAGAGTCATAAATGGTCTATTAAGACCTGAGAAATGAAACAACTCTACCGAACTGTTAGTTTCTGTATAGGTATACAGAAAATCAGACAAAAATACTTTATTAAAAAAATATCGCAACTCACAAGCATTAATCCGTAACACGTAATCCCAGCAAGAACAAAATATCTCGCCGGACTATCCGACAACAACATGAAATATGCTCACCCTCCGATTATGTATGCAACAAGTGTGACCAAACGGGGCGGCGCGTGCCCGGACAAAACAAACATGGCGGGCCGGGGGACTCCCCGCATAAACCCATGATGTGTGGCTGTCACGTGATAGTTACAGAGATTTGGTGCAAAAAGTTATTGTTCGTCGTGCGATAAATATTATGTTCGGGTGGTGTGACCTTTGTTGAACTATACGGATTATGTTATGGTTACTAATAGAGTTGTTTGAATGTTTCTATCGTTGAAGGGAAATGTCAGAGTTTAGTATTCATAAGTATAGCGATGTTTGAATTTAACGCAACTGACTTTGATAACTTTTGACATTGACTCTTTTTTATCTCTTTTAGCACTATATTGTTAAAAGTTGAAAAGTTAAAAAAAACCCAAACTAAGCTGAGCTTGCAGGCATACTATGGGCGTCAGAGACTGATATACATACATAAATACGTAAATTCATAATCTCACCCAGACACGGAACAAACACCTATGTTCGTCACACAAATGTTTGTCCCGAGTGGAAATCGAACCCACGACTTCTGGAATCGCCAGCCGTGGTCACTAACCACTGTTGCACCGAGCCAGTCAAGTTTTTGTCAGAATTTATGCTATATTTTGTAAATGTTAATCGAATTAGTGGTTCTATTATAATGGGACATGTTTTGACATATTATCTCTTGTTTCGGACGTTACTGTTCTTAAAATGTAATTGTTTTTATCAACATAAGGATTCGGAACACACGTAACTACAACGAAAGACGAAACCATCAATACGCGTTACGTCATGTCAATAAACAAATCGGCGTGTTTGTTGTGTGTTTATCGAGAAAAACGCAACTCGATCCGATTCCGAACGGGCACGCGCACATCGATTACATATTCGATGTCTCGAGCTATTCACATACATATACATAGGGCTGGTATGACGTAAAATGCTGAAGCTAAAAAAAGACGTGTGGCACTCGGGGTCTGCCGCGGTATAGCTATTGCATAGCATCGTCCGATTTCGGAGCAGCTCGTCTCGATTCGTGCGAGTTTCGTAGAGTCGTACAATACGTCTAACCGCACGCACACAAACACCGTGCCGAAGTCTACCGAACTGAAACGACGTTAGACGATTGTGAGGTTATTTTCGTTACGGAATTTCTTGGTCCGGTCGCCGCGCACAAAGCCCGCGATAAAAAGGTATGCAATGGCTTAAAAAAACTTTCGTTAGCTCCTTGACCGACTCTACCAGTGACCACAAGCCCTCTAATTAGGGCGATCAGGCCTAAGTCAACCACGCTAGCCAAGTTGGTCGACTACACAACCTAAGAATTTCTTCTTAGGTGTGCAGGTTTCCTCAGGATGTTTGCCTACACCGTTAAAGCGTCGAACAATCGTACATATGAATTTAAAATTTTGGGTTGGGTCTGCCAACCATTTCAGCCATTTTGAAGCGGCGGCCATCTTGGTTTAAAAATGATACGGAATATCGTACGTTGTCATCAGAACTAAACATGTCCATCATTATGATATTGATGTCAAATTTCAATTAAATTACACACAAGGTGCGAAGGAATTTACTTTCAATAATAAAAACGGCAACAAAATATGTAGGGTGTCCTTTTTTAATACCTCTGCCGGATGGCAGCTAGTTTTCAGCTAGGACATATCCGATGAAACCCCAAATGTATGGCAGCCCTAGCCTTTAGGAACCGATCGGAATTACTCGGAAAGTGAATGGGAATAGAAAGAAAACGATGTTTGTTTTATTAAACATTGTGTTGCGTCACTCGTTCGATAAACATATATCCGTTGCTTGCGTGATTTCGCGTTACAGTGGAAAGATTCGCTGGAAATTTGCATGTATTGTTCACTATTATACACTGGAAAGTTTTATTGGTAGTTGTCCCGTAGCAGAACTAGTAACCTTTGGTAGTACTATCGAACCATGCTAGTTATTTAGTGAAAAAAATACATTATTTTTTTCAATTTTACAAAAAAATTATCATCCAACTCGAACGCGTGAGAAGCGATAGTTCTTTTAAGTGATATGACGTAATCAGATACTGCTGCATTAAATTGATGATTTAATCTGCAGAAGCTCTACCCCCTAAGTAATAAAGCGGTTCGAGGATGCTTTCGAGTCTCGTTTATTCCTTTAGTAAAACCTGTATTTATTGATTTGAATAGAAAAAAAACTGCAGAACTATTATACCATTGAGATCATGCTTCAGGAATACAACCACTAAAATTTCACGGTGTATTAATCAATACGTTATGTGAAGGGTTTCCTACTCAAGGGGTAATAAAGGGTAATGTTTCTGTTTCTGCCAAAACAACAGATACGAAAAAATAATTTTAATAATATTTTGGTGGGGCTCCTTTAGAAATGTCGTGAATTTTTCAAATATTGGTACCAAACTTCTATTCGTTTTAAATTATTGTATAAGAACCATATTTTTTTTTCATCTGCATTTTTTCTAAGATTTTAGACTTTCGCGTTCCATTACACTAATTAATTATATATTATTATGTATAGTAATTTGCTACTCCTAATATCGCGTGTAGACCCATAAAGACATATTTTAGTGTATTTTTTCTCTTCTGTTGTTCTTCTTCTTAACATTGAAATATATGTACTTACTTGTATTCTTAACATTTATTTGGCTATAAATAAATGAAAGAATGATATTGTTGATATTTACCACCGGTATTGCATAATAGTATAAAAGTAATTGCAAATGGCATTAAACGGCGGTGGGAGGGCAATTTGTGAGGAAATTACGTCTAACCGCGGAACCTCACGCAGTCACACCACAGGTGTAGGAAGACAGTAAGACAGTTTTATATACATTCATTAATTATAATCAGTGTTGCCAACTCTACGAATTTTTACGTAGATCTACGTATTTTTAACCTCGGAAACGTTTGAAATACGTAGATCTACGTAATTGGAAACTCACTTTTATCAAGTTAATTCGGTACAAATATGACTACAATTACGTCTTAAAAGTATTTTTCTCGAAAAGGTTACAAAATCTACGTATTTTTCAATACTGTTCTACGTTATTTTCAAAATGCGAGTTGGCAACACTGATTATAATGTTAATTATAAGTGACATTGTTTTGATTCCGAGATTAGTAGTTTAGGCGATTTGGTCACGGTAATCGGAAATATTCATATTCATTTATTCACATAATTTCATAACATTACAGTAGATACACAATACACGTACAAATGTTTTTGAATAGGCAGATGTTATTGGCCATGTCAGAAATTACCTTTTCAAGGCATTTGTGAATTAAATACATTGGCTTATGCACATTTTTATATAATACATATATGGAATAACGGTGGAAATGAAATGCGCCATTAGATCATTACAGTCTAAAATGGTGAGAATCAGCACATTACTTCATACTTGTTTAGTCAAAACAACGACAAGCATGTGCGTAACAAACAAACTGTTTAAAACTGCTTCATATTTTTAGCATTTCTTGTCAAAGTAATCAAAAAATATCTCTTCAAAACGACATAACCAATGTTTCTTTAAAATTCTACTATCTAACTTAATTGTAGTATTTAATAAAATTTGAAGCATGGCATGCCAAATGCCGGGCATTGGCTAAAAATCGACAGATATGGAGTGAGATGGGAGAGGACTTTCCCCACCAGTGGGACAAAATAGACTAAATACAAAATAGAGCATGGCATCTGAAAAATATTCCTAGAATTGCCACAGTAATACTCGCAATTTTATTACAATTTACCTTAACTTAAACCCAAGGATATACCACAGAGATACTTCACTGGTCTGTACTTACACTGTGGCAGTGAAGTTGGTAGGCGAATGCGGTTTCAAGCTTAATTACGTTAGAGATTTGCATCTGACGCTACGTCATCGTATTTATTGCGTACTAATGACTTCATGTGTGATGTATTGTGCAAGTTATGATGTTATCTTACTTATTCACTTAAGTTTACATGCGGCCAGGATTAAATTGATATCGGGGGCAAACGTTCATAGTAATTTTGATTAGAAGTTGGTGGCAATGATAGGTGGCAAAGATCGAGACGTCCTGGGTTCGAGTCTCAGGTCTCACTATCATCTTTCCAGATAGATTATCTAGACAGTAAAAAACTACTGGATCTTTGAAATAACGGTTTTTTGCCAATAGATAGCGATAAATGTGCAAGACATTAGATGATGCTAAAGGGCTTAAGGGTGAGAGCCATCCGCTCCCCCGCAAGTCCGGTAATGTTGACGAGGCTACTCCAAGCCATCATCATATGTCAGTTAGGAAAAAAGTGCATAATATTATTAGTAGTTGCTAGTATTTAAAATTTAAATGCCCTACCAGTCTGTTGATGGTGAGTGCCGCGTATGGATCGAGAGGTCCTTCGTTCAAGGATGGCTCTACACCAATGTGACAGGGAGACCTCAATAGATCTCACTGTCATCTACCTATCTAGCTAGTCAACTATTCCAGGTGACTAATTACGGCGGCGGAGCGACCCGCCCTGAATATCGCACCGAGTCGCCCGCAATCTTGTTACCGAGTTTGGTTTAGAGATGAGGGTCTGTCGATGGTCGGGCTGGTCTTAGGTTACATTGGTAACACAGCATTTTTTACACACATTCATACATAAATAGAATCACGCCTTTTCCCCAGGGGGGTAGGCAGAGATCCTGCGCTTCGATTAATCTCACTACCGCTTACCTATCAGGTGGAGTGAGGTCATCCTGTTAGCCATTTATAAAAAAAAGAGCGCTGCGCAATTATTCAGAGCTTTTTGATTCAAGTCCCATATAGGTCTTTGATGTTTGTTTACATAACTGCCTCGTTGGTCTATTGGTAGCAAGTGCTGCGTTAGGACCGAGAGGTCCCCGGTTCGAGTCCGGGGTCGGGCGAAATTTGTGTGAGTTTTTCTGTAATGAAATTACTCAGCCCGGAGTTAGGAAGGTGGCGGTTGAACGCCCGTGCCTCGGAAAGCACGTTAAGCCGGTGGTCCTGCGCCCGATCTCTCATCGGTCATGTCGGATTGCTGTCTCACCGAATTGTGAGAGTAAAGGAAAAGAGAGTGCAATTGTGTTTGCGCGCACACTTGTGCATATAATATGGCCTGCGCACTTGGTTGATCTCAATTGAGATCGCCGCCATGGCTGAAAATCGGTCGGACGCCTTATATGTTTATTTACATTGAAGCTTTACTATTTTTTTATAAACAATGTTAAAAATAACTTCATGACTTCCAGATTGTCAGTGACAGTGAGATCCGCAAATGGTCGACAGGTACAATTATTGGTACCTATTATTGAGTCTGTTCTGTAGCCTTCACCCTGAAGTCCTGCATGAATGCTGTTCTGCATAAATCTATCCACAAATCAACTATTTCAGGTGACTAATTACTGACTGCGCTGAATATCTCACCGAGTTGCCCGCAATCTTGTTACCGAGTTTGGTTTAGTGATGACGGTTTATCGATAACCATCGATAAGCATCGATGCGATATGGTTGATGCTCCAATGGTTTGTTGGTAAGCGACCTGTGAAGGAATATCTTGGTTGGGCGAATCGAATAGAAAGTGTAGGTGTTAGGAAATACTTGTTACTTGTTGAGTAGTCAGTATTATTACTGGTTTATTGTCTGGTAAGATTATGACTTTAACCCTTTAGCTGACTCAGGATATTTGAAAATATTAATTTTTGTTGGAAATATATTTACCACCACCCTTTATTGTTAGTGAAGAAACAAATAGTATGATTAATTTATGTTTGCAAATTACATTTGCTTTTTGTATTTTCAACGGGAGTTTTCAGTATCTTAACATACAAATTAAAGTGACATCCGAAATAAATATTGTTGCAAAATTGACAAGCTAAGCATTAATCATTTCTGTTGAAGTAAACAGGATTGCTCGACTTGGCGGGGGCGCTGTCGTGCCCCCAGATGTAACATTCCATGCAGACTTTAAAATGAATCAAAATAAAAAAAACCTTTATTCTATTGGCATTTTAGTGCACTTATAAATCGTCAGTACAATTAAAATGTTGTGATAAATTAGTGATTCTACCAAGATACAATCATACGTTTGAAATAAAACTAATTTTACGGATTAAACTCGCGTGTATTGGTATTCTAAACACTATTTAGAGATCCGACGTTTCGAGCTCTTTATAGCGCTCGTGGTCACGGGTAAGACTAAAGATGGCAGGTGTAATGTAATGGTTGGGTCCGTCTACATCCGGTTTGACAAACCTCAAATCCTCGTGAAAGAGCAACGTTTTGTCATACGGATAAATACATGTACACATGCTGGTGATATCGATTCGGATAACCCTTCAATGTAAAAAAGCTTTGTATCGATGTATATGAAAGACATCACTATTGCAGCACACGTAGTTTTAATGTCTAGTCTAGCAAACTGTGTTATCGGTGGCGGGAATGCTGCAAGTTGCAAATGTTCACCCGCTTCAAGGCATTATCGTCAAACTCATCCGATCATCATCATCATCAGACGAAGTTAGAAATGTATTATTCATATAGGTAGGCAATTTTCATGCACATGATGATATCTGTAACACAAATGCTTAAGCTACTTACCACGGGATCAGATCAATGTATGTGATGTTGTGTAATAATTATTTTTATTTATTTATTTATTAACCCTTTAACGAGTATACAATTTAGAATTTTTTATTCGATTTGGACATTGTCTTGAGGGAATAAGGTTGAAATTATGGTTGCAATTTGGTAGCCATTATCATGTAATGGGTTAAATCAGCAACAAAAAATATATAATTATACCACCGGTTCGGACTTTTCTACTGAGACTTCGGCAAAAACAGTCGAATTTTAATTAGAGATTTGTATATGTCACTATATCAATATATTCATAATCATGTTTCATGTGTCATAATATTATACCGTATTCGTTTTATTCATTTATCGCTCGGCATCTTTAGTAAAGTAATACCAAATATCTAAGAATAGCAACTGTATATTTCATAAAAACATTATTACACATATCAAGGTAACACGGTGTATCGAGGAATATCCAGCCGGATATTAATATCTGGCCAATATCATTAGCTGTCACAGAATGTATGAGCCGTAGCGGGCCGGGTAGGCAGGTAATAAAAAGTCCTCTTTTTGTAGGGTGGCCATGAGATAAGAAATGGTGTTTAGGATTTAATAAATACCTTTCTATTTTAGTTTTTCACTGGCTAGGTGGAACAGAGATTAGTGACCCAAGTTCGGTACCTACGGTTCCAAGAGTCGTGGGTTCGATTTTCACACGGGACAAATATCTGTGCTTTCCACGGAATCAGATCAATGTATGCAAAGTTGTGTAATATTATTTTATTTATCGTAAATTTGTGTTGTGATTAAGTATACATCTCTTTCGCTAAGACGAGACTAGTACTATTATTTTAATCCTTGTTGTTAATGTTGTTATTGCTGTTAAATTTCTGTTAAGTATTTTTTGAGTATGAAATCGTGAGGGTCTTGCTAAAAAAAACTCGATATATAGATATCATATCATATGATTCACGAGTTCTTAAAACACGTTTATATTTTAATGTAATTAGAACTTACATAAAAAGGAAAAGTTCTTAATACATTTAATCGATTTTTGCAAAAGGCGTTTAAACTTTGCTGTATTAATAACTTACCTTAACAAAAAACTTTAGCACTGAACGTGGACCTTAATGTTGATATTGATAAGAGTTTTATACAATACCTTAAGCAAACAAAAAAAAACCCTTTCAAAAATCAGTTTTGCGGACAATGCGTGCGGCCTTACAAATTGGTATACTTACCCAAGATTGACGTAAAGTGCCGCAAAGTCCGAAAAAAGTGCGCTATCACGGTAACCCCACAATACGAAGGGTTTTCTATTGGCGTCCATCGCGGGACCCTTGTCAGAGCACTTTATGTACGGAACCCTTCTGGGCGGTGCCGGCCGGGATGCGAACCTGGGTACTCATCAATCTAGATGGGCCTGACAGGTGACTGGCTGTTATTGGTGGGTGGAGTGGTCAAGTTTTGACTTGGTTTGTGGGTTTGCTCGTCTGTCTGTGTGTCAAGGATAGACTGATGAAGAAGAAGGATTGGCTCGATGGCGTATTAGATAGTGCCTCTGTCTCGTAAGACAAGAGTCGTGGGTTGGGTTCCCACTCGGGATAAATTATTTGTGTGAAGGACATCGGTGTTTGTTCCGTGTTCGGATATGTTATTTACATAATATATTGAAGTTAAAATCTTGTAGGAGTAACCTTAAATACTTATATTTATAAAGTTTATTTTTTTGTTTCAGGTAAGTCATTTCGGAAAAGACGATTGGAAGATAAACCCGTGAGTGCATGGACATTTATAAATAACTAGCTTTCCGCCCGCGACTTCGTCCGCGTAGAGACGTTTAACGGGTAAAACATTACTTCTTTATAGCGCAGTCAGTTAAAAGTAGCCTATAACCTTTCCTGGGCTCTGGACTAAATCTGTACCAAATTTCATTTAAATCGTTCCAGTACTCTATGCGTGAAAGCCTAACAGACAGACAGACAGAGTTACTTTCGGATTTATAATATTAGTAAGGGTAGTTTGACCATGTAGGTCCTTTATATTATTGTAACCCCATTTTGTTGTTTGTTATGGTTTGGATTGGTCGACTGCACATCCTTTTCTTCGTAGGTGTGCGGGTTTCCTCACGATGGTTTCCTTCACCGTTAAAGCGTCGAATAATCGTCCATATAAATTTCAAATTTGAGAAACACGGTAGCACGTAACGTGGTGTGAACTGGCGACCTAACTCATGGCAAGCAAAATTATTCGTGTTAAATCAATAAATAGAACTAGGTTCTCACTCAGAGGTCTCAATGCAAAAGATAGCTCTCTTTTCGAATAGATGGTTAAATCAAACGTATTCGCCCCAGTATTCGTATATCTGACTAGTCTGCCTCGCTCTGCTATCTAGAACTGCCTCGTTGGTCTATTGGTAACAAGTGCTGCGTTAGGACCGAGAGGTCCCCGGTTCGAGTCCGGGGTCGGGCAAAATTTGTGTGAGTTTTTCTGTAATGAAATTACTCAGCCCGGAGTTAGGAAGTTGGCGGTTGAACGCCCGTGCCTCGGAAAGCACGTTAGGCCGGTGGTCAAGCGCCCGATCTCTCATCATGTCGGATTGCCGTCTCACAGAATTATGAGAGTAAGGGAATAGAGAGTGCACTTATGTTTGCGCCTACGCTTGTGCACTATAATATGTCCTGCGCACTTGGTTGATCTCAATTGAGATCGGCCGCCATGGCTGAATTCGGTCGGACGCCTTATATCTCACTAGAATCGTCTAACAAATTCACCTTTTGAATACTTAAAAGGTGAATTTGTGAGAGGTTTTTTTTTTCATCTGTACCTTTGTCACAGGTGTTGTCCCTAGAGATTTGGGTACCTAGATTTTTTTTTCGTTGATTATTTAATCTTATTTGAGCCCGGGGATTATGATAAATAAAGGTCGTTGCTTCTGTCTGGCTTAAAAAAATAACTTTGTTTGACAGATTTCGGTTGTTCCAATATCTTCTTATAAATAAAAATGAATTGCTGTTCGTTAGTCTGACTAAAACTCAAGAACGCCCGGACCGATTTAGGTAATTTTGGTTTTAAAATGTTCGTGATAGTCCAGGGAAGGTTTATAGTATTGGCGGTATGAAATTCGCCGGGACCACTAGTCATTGAATATTAGCGAACTGTACTGAAAATCAAAATTAAGCATATTAATTGGTTTACGCCTGCATAGCCAATGATAAGAACTTGCTACGTAAAGTTAAGAAGACTAAAATTATTAAGAAAAGCATAATCTAATTATTCCTAGAGTATCTTAATGAAAATCTTAAGTAATGTAAGTTTGAGTCCTTAATTTGTATTCTCGCAAGAGTTATGTCTTTAGTTTATTGTACTTCAACATTTATACTATTAATCATCAAGGGTACAATGTAAAGATAACAGTGAGGGATGTACGTATAATAATAATGAATAATGTCATTACTTTTAGAATGTACAGCTATATATCCACTGTTGATTATGATATGTGTAACCACGGGAACAGATCAATGTATGTGATTTTGTGTCATATAATTTTTTTATGGGATTCGAACCTACGACTCTTGAAATCGCAGCCAGAGACACTAAGCGCTGTTCTACCGTTGTAGTGTTTATACTGCCCTCCCATTCAACTGCGTCACGAAGAATCCAGCCAAATATTTCAGTGTTAGTTTGAAAAGTTTAAATCGTCCCGTACACCGCGGCGTTTCGTCTCTCTGTGAATATGTCAGTTCGCGACACACCACTGAGATGTACCCTTTGGGCGCCCTGATGAGAGTCGGTGCAGTCTCAAAGTATAACCGGGGGATATTTTGTGAGAGAAGCCGGGTGTGGTGCTTGTGGTAGCGGTTTAGAATTAGCGAAATCGCTTTAAGACTTAGTTATTTCGCTCAGTGGCGTAACTATACCCGTTGAAGTCCGTGGCAAAAATCTTCGGATGGGGCCCCGTGCACACCACGTTCTTTTTTTTATCTTAATGTGTATGGTTGTTGAGGTTCTGCTATGACCGGGGGCCCCTTTCCGCTGGGGTTACCGGGTGGGGGCCCATGGCATTTTGCCGACTTGCCACCCTGTAGTTACGCCACTGGTTTCGCTCTAGATCTGATCCGAATTCGATCCGATCACCTAAAATGATCGTTTGAAGTAGTACGGTATAGTGCAGTAAACAGTTCTACGGTTCTACAAATTTTCGACCCTTTAACGGTATAGGAAAACCTTGTGAGGATACCTGCACAGTGCACACCCACAAATAAATTCTTAGGTTGTGTAGTCAACCAACCCGCACTTGATCAGCGTAGTTGACTCGCGGTCTTATCGCCCTAGTTTACGGTAGACCCGTGCCCCAGCAGTGGGGACGTATATGGGCTGACGATGATGACTACTACTCACATCGCTTAAACTGGCACCCCAACCTTAGCATTTACCGCCAAGTCAAAAGATTTCGCCGCAAAGAAAGCGCTATCTACAAACACGTGTGTTGAGATGGAGTGAGACCTACCAAGGCTTGATAGGCGTAGCTCGGAGGCTTGCGAATTGTGGCTTTTAGGGCGACACACTTGGTATTCTCTCATATATAGGTATAAACATATACAAACAAACACGGGAGTCTGTTTCTTATCCGAAAATCGTTTGTCCGAAAATCAAAATCCCTAACACGTTTGCTATAATCATCAAAATCCATAATGTTCGAATGTACGAAATTTCATAATCCCTAATTGTCTTTAATTCTAATCATTTTTTGTCATAATATCGAGTTCTATAATAATCAAATCTCCTAAAATTACTTGCTATAAAGTTAAATGCCCGAAGTGTTACATAGTATAATGTTCGTTACTACGAATGGAGCTTTATCATAATATTATTAGTCCGAATTATGAATGATTATTTATAATTTTGTTTTATTCAAAAATTGTTTGGCCAAAAAATGGTTTCGTCAAATCATCATTTTATAAATGACTTACTTTTTGACCAAATGATCAACAGCTAAATTTTCATTTTTATTTTGCAAAATGAATATTTAATAACTGAGTTATCATACCAAACTACTATTAGTCTAAAAAGTTTGATAAAATGTTTTATTTGACAAATGTTTCTTTTATTAATCGATCTGATAATAGATATGGTACGGGTCAAATTAAAACACAATATTTGGAAAATCATTATTTTGATAAATTTGGTTAGGTAAGGTTAGAATTTTGGTTAGGTTAGGTTAGAACTGGTGACAATAAAACGCGCGAGCCGAGCAGGCGAAGCGAAATGCCGCGGCAGCGGCCGGCGAAGCGCCAGAAAATATTTACTACTGTTTAATTTCTATGTAACAGTGGATACACAAATAAAAATAAATATATTTATATATACCGATGTTCGTCACACATAATAAGTCAGTTTTTGTAAGATGGTACTGTTGTTAAATGTCTCGTTTGCCAAATGAATATTTAGGATTTGTAACAAATTATAGAATAGCATTGTGCATTTCACATATTATGGATTGTAATATTTATAGCAAAACATTTTAGGACCTTTAGTACTTTCGGACTTATGACGTTTATGGAAAAGCCTTTTATGTCTTTTAAACTTTATAGATTGTGATATTTATGGCAAAAGATTTTAGGGTAAATAATATTTAGGGATTTCGATTTTAGGGCAAGTGATATTATGATAAATGTAGTTAGGGATAATGATCATTCGGACAAATGATGATTCGGACATAAAACATTATGAGATGTAAAATTATGGATAAAAATTTTATGAGATGAAATAGAGAACCCACAAACACACATGGTCATCTGACCCCAAACTAAGCAGAGCTTGTACTATGGTGGTCAGGAATATAATACATACAATACATACCTAGATATTGTAAATACTTAGTTAAATACAAAATCACACCCAGACACGGAACAAACAAAGATTTTGATCACACACATATTGTGGGACATTGTCCCGTGTGGGAATCGAACCAACAACTCTTGGGACCGTAGCCAGGACTATGATAATACATATATGACAAAAATATTATAGGAAACTTTTACCAACCCAATTCAAACAATGATTTTTTGGATTTTTTTTCTGTTTATCTGTGCATTTGTGCACGTTTTCTCAGAAGCGGCATATCAGATCTAGATGGGGTTTCCAGTAATAAGTATGTTGCGTTGTGTGTATAAGCTCTACTTATAAAAAAAAAAATAAAAAAAATATCCCGGTCATATTCAATTACTTAATGTGGGTGACCATGACAGTTAAAAATATATATTTATGTATATTTTTTTGCTTAATTAAGCTTTGAAATAAATGTACGGTTCATTTCACATAATAGTGTCATTTATATTATTATTACTGGTCTTAAGATTAGTAATTATGTTCTCGCTTTTGTATTACAGTTTACAATACTGTCAGTGTATATTATTATAGTTATGTCATTAACAATTAACCCAGTTTAATTGGCCACATGTATCTCTCTGTAGCAACCGGACCGGATCGATCGTATAGAATCGGAGCTAAGAGGATTAGGGTCTGATCTAGGGCTTAGTGCTAAAGGGGGACCTAAATCCGGACGCCTTGCAGTGCTGAGTTATTGAAAAGCAAGTGTGATAGTTGAAACGGATAAGATTGGCTTGATGGCTTATATCTTGCGACATAAATGAATTCCACACAACACATACATTGTTCGGATTCTGAAGTGGCTGAAGCACTTGTGTTACGGATATCAGAAACAACGGTGCTATGGAAAAATATACTTAAAAACCATTCTGTCTAATATTTTCTGTAAATAAATGTTTGCGGACCGATAGTGTTTGATCACTACCGGTAGGGGCGCCACACGTGGCTAACGGGCAAAGTGATAGAAAAATTCGCATTGATGACTCAACACCTGTGTAGCTCAGTTGGAAGAGCATCCAACGCGATATTGGAAGGTCCGGTGGTTCAAGTCCCCGTTCAGGCGGGGTCATGAATGCGAATTTTTTCAAATTTTAAATTTACATTAAGCTTTAATAGCATTAAAAACAACAAATAAAAATACTTAAATTAATGTTGCGGGAACGGGGTACGTTTAATTCAAGACACGCCAAAAGTCACCAAAAGACAATTAATTTATTTATCGACTAACAATTACACAATTAAACACTCAAAAAACACAATTAAAAACACTTAATTACAACTCTAAACACGGAACACTAAATTACACTAAAGCACTGAAACACACTAAAACACTGAATTTCGCTGACTATTCGCAGGTAACGCGCTCGATCACTACTAGTTCGCAGTAGACTGGTTCGCTTCGCTTTCCAAATCGGAACTGTCCCGGCGGGTCGTACATCCCGCTTTTATGCCCAGAGCCGCAGCTCTTCGCGTGGCCTCGAGAATATTCTCGCGGGGATCGAAATTTCTAGAACTCGCTGGAGCTTGCTCCGACCGACCAGAGTGTGTGACGTAGTATCGTGCAAGCGAATGTAGACCTTATCTATACGTCGCAAAGACTAATTTCGCTTGCACGGTCTCTCTTGGTTGTAACACAATTATTATTATTCTAGAACACACTAGAGCTCGCTACGACCGTGCAAGCGAATATAGACCCTATCCATACGACGATAAGACTAATTCCGCTTGCCCGGTCCCTCGTGGTCGTAACATTATCCCCCTCTTAGTCATGCTCGTCCCGAGCATCATTTGACCCATGGTAACGAGCCAATCGATCAATGTGAACAATTTTCGGCTTGCCTCTTGTCCCTTGTTTGATCCGATAGGTTAAGTCGTTCAGCCTAGTGATGATCTTGTATGGTCCTTCCCACCTTGGCTGGAACTTCGGTGATTTGCCCTTCTTCCTGAGTGGGTTGTGTAACCAAACCAGACTCCCTTCATCGAAACCGTCGGTGTTGGCTTTGCGGTCGTAACGGGTTTTCATTCTTTCGCTGGATTTTAGACTGCAGTCTCTAACGAGAGCATGTACTTCATCCAGGCGCTTCTGTAGGTCAGCCGCATATTCGGTTACTGGTTTCGAGCTGCTGGCGGTGTCCGAGTCAACGCGCGTGCCGGAAGCCGCATTTTTCGACCGAAGTTTACCATTGCTGGGGTTGCGCTGGTGCTATCATGGATCGCAGATCGGTAGGACAGCAAGAAAAGCGGTATGTACTGGTCCCAGTCTCGTTGATGCTCGTCCACAACTTTGGCCAAGTGGTTTTCCAACGTTTGGTTGAATCTCTCGACCATGCCATCGGATTGCGGGTGTGCTGGTGTAGTACGGGTCTTATGCATACCCAACAGTTGACAGACCTCCTGGAACAGTGCTGACTCAAAGTTTCTTCCTTGGTCTGAATGTATCTCAAGAGGCACACCAAATCGGCAAATCACCTCGTGGACTAATTTCTTGGCAACCGTCTTTGCTTCTTGATTAGGCGTAGCAAAGACTTCAGGCCACTTAGTGAAGTAATCTTGGACCACAATGATGTACTTGTTTCCCTCATCGGATTCTGGAAAGGGGCCAGCTACATCTACTGCAATTCTTTCCCAAGGAGCGCCGACGTTGTACAGCTTGAGTTTGCCCTTACTTCTGGTTTGTGGGCCCTTTACTGATGCGCAAGTCGTACATTTCTTGCACCAGTCTTCGACGTCCTCCCGACAGTGTATCCAGTAGAACCTCTGTCTCAGCTTCTCTAGGGTCTTCTTCACTCCTAAATGTCCCCCGGATACCCCATCGTGTATGTCCCTCAGTAGAGAAGCAACTTGTTTACGGGGTACAATCAGCTGTAGTGTTGTTTGATCCCCTTTTGGTGTTTCCCATTTCCTGAAGAGTACTCCATCCTTAATCTCCAAACTGTCCCACTGTGCCCAGTAACTTTTCGTGATGGGGCTTGATGAGGCTACATGGCTCCAAGAAGGTTTCTGACCTACCTCTTTCCATTCAAATATTTTCTTCAGGTCACTATCCTCTTTTTGAGCCTTTTTGATAGCGTCTTCGCTCCATTCAATATCAAGTCCCTGGGTGGTAATCATCCGGACTTCTTCTTTAGTCTCCGTCTTAGAACAATGACTGCAGGCCACAGGACAAGGTCTCCTTGACAGGGCATCGGCATTCAAATGCGTTCTACCACTCCGATGTTCTGTTGTGAAGTTGTACTCCTGTAGTTGCTCTAGCCACCGCGCCACTTGTCCTTCAGGGTTCTTAAACTGCAAGAGCCATTTTAACGCAGCATGATCTGTCCGCAGGGTAAACTGTCTTCCAACGAGATACTTGTTGAAATGCTGTAGAGTCTTCACTACCGCCAACAGTTCCTTACGAGTCACACAGTAGTTCCTTTCAGGTTTTGAAAGTGACTTACTGAAATAGGCGA
The DNA here is from genome assembly GCA_039566165.1 of Maruca vitrata. Classification (NCBI taxonomy): domain Eukaryota; kingdom Metazoa; phylum Arthropoda; class Insecta; order Lepidoptera; family Crambidae; genus Maruca; species Maruca vitrata. The sequence continues at coordinate 835,119 of CM076940.1, forward strand.
TCACCACTTCCCGTTCACCTTGCTCTTGCGACAGAACTCCGCCTATGCCAGTATTGCTGGCATCGGTGTCCACGATAAACCTTCCTTCTCTGTTCGGGTAGCCAAGTATAGGACTGGTGCAGAGGTGTTCTTTTAATCTGACGAAGGCTTGATCACATTCCGAGTCCCAGGCGAATACTCGTTTATCTTCCGTGAGCCGATGAAGAGGTTTCGCTATATCAGAGAAGTTCTTTACAAAGCGCCGGTAGTATGCGCATAAACCCAAAAATGATCTCACGTCGGTCTTGTTAGCTGGTACAGGCCATTCTTGGACAGCTTTTATCTTCTCTGGGTCGGTCCTTACACCTTTCGATGAAATAATGTGGCCTAAGTAGGCGACTTCTTCCTTGAAAAACGTGCATTTCTTTGGGCTGAGTTTCAAGTTTGCTTCTCGTATTCTAGTGAAAACCTTCCTCAGGTTACTAACATGCTCTGTGAAATTTCGTCCCATGATAATGATGTCGTCCAGATAGACCAGGCATGCATCACCCAGAAGTCCAACCAGTACTCTTTCCATCAACCGCTCGAATGTCGCCGGAGCGTTGCAAAGTCCAAAGGGCATGACGTTGAACTGCCACAATCCATTCCTAGTTCCGGTCGTAAATGCCGTCTTCTCTTTGTCTACTGGATGGATGTCAACTTGCCAGTACCCACTCTTAAGGTCCACTGTTGAGAACCACTTCATGCCGCTCAACATGTCCAGTGTGTCGTCTATACGGGGCAGAGGGTAGCTGTCCTTCTTCGTTGCATTATTCAACAATCGGTAGTCCACACAAAACCTGGTGCTGCCGTCCTTCTTCTTTACCAGGACTACTGGCGAAGACCACGGGCTTGTTGAAGGTTCTATGATGCGGTTCTTCTGCATCTCAGCAACCATGTCTGCTACCTCCTTCTCTTTGGCAAATGGAAGGCGTCTAGGCCGCTGCTTTATTGGTGGCGCGTCTCCCGTGTCTATTCTGTGTTTAACGAGACCTGTCCTTCCCAAATCATGGTCACCCTTCGAAAATATGTCGTTGAAATCTAGCAATAATCCTTTAGCTTGCTGAAGTTCTCGCTCAGATAGCTTGTCCTTACAATTTGCTAAGAGCGGCGTGACGTCATCTCGTTGACAGGATTCCGGTTCCCGGGCCCTTTTCAGCCTTCTGATGGATTGACCTGCATCGCACCGTCCGATGACACAGTTTCTTCGTAGCTGCACTTCATCTCCGCTAAGATTGATGACTCGCACCAGCGCTCCTTTTCCGGTCATGGCCAGAGTTCTTGCTGTGATCCAACTCGGATGGTCGCCGCAGTTTTCTATGACGACGCTTCGCCCTTGACACACAGTGTAAGGGAATCTAACTTTGACCAGAGTTTCAGATCTCGGCGGTAGGGTCGTATTTTTCAGGCAGTAAACTGCGCATGATCTCGCTCCCTCTAGGAATACTTCTTGTTCAGGGAAACTAAGTACTCCTTTAGCGACGTCTACCACACACTTCTGGTCTCTTAAAAAGTCCAATCCGATGATGCAATCGTCCGTGATGTCTGCTATGAGAACGCCGTATTCAAAGGTTTGTTCTCCAATGGTTATCTTCGCCATCGTCTCACCGAAGACGGTAACTGGCTGGCCTGTTGCTGTTTGAAGCTGAACGGATGGTCTCTGATTCCACACAATAGTCCTTTTCAATAGCTCCGGACGCACTATTGTTCTTGAAGCACCGGTGTCAATAGTAAAATGACACGTTACGCTGTTCAGCTGTCCAACCACTGTAAGGTTGTTCCCATTACCAATCTGTGAAACAGTGACGGTAGGGGCTCGATGTTGACCAGCCAGCGCCCGCCCCACGGCCCTGGCTTCTTCTAGTTTAACGACAGCTCTTCTGCGTCCACCTGTGTAGAGGACGCTACTGTCGTTCTACGTGGCCATCTTCGCTTGGGGCAACTACTCCGAATATGGCCCTTCTCGCCGCAGCCGTAGCACATCGGACCCAAAGAAGGTTTTTCCTTCACCACAACCTCCCGAAGTCGTTGAGTTCTAGCGTCTTGACGCACGGCTTCCACCTCCAAAGCATGGGCTAAAGCTTCCTGTAAGGTCTGATGATGGCTCAATTTCACGGTGTGTCTGACGTCTGCGTCTCTAATTCCATCACAGAAAGCTTGCGGGATCATTGATTCCACCATTGTCGGGCATGACACGTACGCACGTCTGACTAGCCTTTCGATTTCCGTTGCCCATTGCTGCAGACTCTCACCAGGCTTCTGCTGTCGGTCGCGGAGTTGTGCTCTATACGCGTGTTCCAAGTGTTTGTCACTGTACCTGCCCTCTAGTGCTCTTTGGAGAGCACCTAAAGTTCTGTTATCCGAAGGCAGGTTTTCCAACGTGAGCAGGGCATCTCCACGAAGAGCCAGAGTCAGAGCTATCAAGGACTCTTCCTCGTTCCACCCCTTTCCTTTAGCCACCGTCTCGAACTGGTACCAAAATGCTGCCCAAGACGTCGTTCCATCGAAGTGGGGTACTTCGATTTTCGGAGAATCCGACACTACCGTAGCACCCCGGGTCCCCACTCTTGCCATTTTGGTATGCAGCTGTCGCATCTCAGCATCGACCGGGGACAACCGATCCTCCTGTTGGGGGAGTCGATCTTCATGTTGGGTGAGTCGATCTTCGTGTTGGGTCAGTCGATCTTCGTGTTGGGTCTTGACGCTTAGCACATCATCCTGGAGAGCATTAATCTGCTTTTCTAATACTTCGTGCTTCTTTTCAATAGCCCCCAACAAACTCTTGCTTAGCTCTTCCTTGAGTTCGACCAGTTGCTCCTCCTGGCGGCGGGCTTGCTCCTCCTGGCGAAGGTCTTGCTTTTCCTGGCGAAGGGCTTGTTCTTCCCTCAGCTTAGCAAATTGTGCTTCCTGAAGTCGGGCTTGCTCCTCCTGGCGAAGGGCTTGTTCTTCCCTCAGCTTAGCAAATTGTGCTTCCTGAAGTCGGGCTAGCTCCTCCTGGCGGCGTGCTTGCTCACGGGCTTGCTCCTCCTGGCGGCGGGCTTGTTCACGGGCTTGCTCCTCCTGGCGACGGGCTTGTGTCTGCAGCATTTTAAATAAGTCTGCAAGCTCCACAGGCCCAATTGATGTTTGAATTGATCCCTCCGTTGAAGAGCTTTCACCCTCTTGCAGGGCCGCGGTTTGACTCCTTGTTACTCGACCCTCACTGTCTTCTCGTGGTGTAAGAGGCATCTTGAATCCCACTTCTGACACCAATTGTTGCGGGAACGGGGTACGTTTAATTCAAGATACGCCAAAAGTCACCAAAAGACAATTAATTTATTTATCGACTAACAATTACACAATTGAACACTCAAAAAACACAATTAAAAACACTTAATTACAACTCTAAACACGGAACACTAAATTACACTAAAGCACTGAATCACACTAAAACACTGAATTTCACTGACTATTCGCAGGTAACGCACTCGATCACTTCTAGTTCGCAGGAGACTGATTGGCTTCGCTTTCCAAATCGGAACTGTCCGTCGCGTCGTACATCCCGCTTTTATACCCAGAGACGCAGCTCTTCGCGTGGCGTCGAGAATATTCTCGCGGGGATCGAAATTTCTAGAACTCGCTGGAGCTTGCTCCGACCGACCAGAGTGTGTGACGTAGTGTCGTGCAAGCGAATGTAGACCTTATCTATACGTCGCAAAGACTAATTTCGCTTGCACGGTCTCTCTTGGTTGTAACACAATTATTATTATTCTAGAACACGCTAGAGCTCGCTACGACCGTGCAAGCGAATATAGACCCCATCCATACGACGATAAGACTAATTCCGCTTGCCCGGTCCCTCGTGGTCGTAACAGTAATTTATAATTCGCACTTGGCCAGCGTGTTAGTGCTAGTTTAGTGTATTTTGAACATGTCGCACGACTGACTTATTAATATTTTTACTATTGCAACTTGACGGAAATAGGTCACGCAAACCATAAAGTTGAACCCAAGACCCTAGTTTCGTCAAATAAACAGCTACCATCATAATCTAGCATTAGGTCAATTCGGATAACAAAATCTTGTATAGAAAAATCTACCACAAGTTACACAAATCAAAGAAGCCGTAGTTCAAATAGATTTAATCTCGTTCTCTTCGCGGAAATGTTAATGAACCGACCGGCTGTGACTAAATACTGTTTTTTTTTTTCATCACCACCGCCCTCAGACAATTAGCGACATCTGTAATTCGGTGATAACTAAAAAAGGGCTCCGAAACGGAAAAATACGGTTAAGATAACAATCTGGTTGGGGTGCGGTTCCAATGGTGGACGATAATTTTGTGCTACGACTTTTAGGTATTTGGTTGGGTATAATATACCCCGACTTAAACGTATCTGTCGATCGATGACTCAATCAAGACAGTAAATCAGAAGTTTGGAACTAATCACATATTGTACCATGTTATTGATATGGGTTTATTCCGACTGACTTGTTAAATTATAAAAGTCAATTAAATAAAACAAGTATTTATTAGAAAGATCATTGATACGTATGGTTTAAAATGTTTTCGTCCATTCCTGTTTTTATATTGTTTATTCAATATCCACAGCTCTTAAATAAGAATAACAGATAGTATTGTATTCTATTATTCGCGCGAACATTACACAGTAATAACAGATTTTTACTACGAAGAACAATTTTACTAATAAAACTCGCGTAAATTAGGATACTATTTGGAATACGTTAGTACGGGATTATGATTTTCAAAGTTTTTTGAAGGGTCACATTTTGTCGTGTGTCAATGGCAACGCGTCTCCGTCATAATGACGTGACGAGCACCACTCAAGGGCGTATAATAATGGAATCCCCTTTCTTTCCTCTCCCCCCCCCCTCCCCCCAAAGCGGGTAATATTTCGTTCTGTTTGTTTTCTGAAACAAGTATTTGAATTACGTCACGCCAATGTGCTGTGGAGCCTTTGTCTTTTCATCGTTTTTAACATTTTAAGGGCGGATTCGTTTCCGGGTTTCTTCCTGTTGAATCCTGTAAAAAAATTCTTGATTTGTTTTTTTTTTTATTGAATTAGTTTAGTTTTGTTTTATGATAAGTTTATAAAACAATACTAAACGTGATCAATTGCTTGTTTTATATTTCTTTTTCATCAGCTAAATCTTTTTATCAGCAATATAGCACCTATATTTCACTTAAGTAATTTTATCTGTTTAATACTAGGGTAACCGGTCATCATGACCTCACTCCAACTGATGGTAAGCGGTAGTGAAATCCACATATGAGGTCGAAAGGCACAATAGAACATATTGAGCCTGTTGCACTCACCCTGAAGGCCTGCTTTAATGCCGTTTCACGCCTGAAGAGCCCTAGATCGTAGGACGGAGGGAAAACATGAGCTGGAAGGGCATTCAATGCTTTAATGACACGGGCAGAGATATATATTTTGGAATTAGTCGTACAACAGAATGTTTGGAATTATTCATGTCAATTATTCAAATTCACTATAACCACCAATCTAGCAACAAAACCTTACCCGCAACAAGCGAAATTAATAGAAATTCATAACTCACCCCAAAATCCTAGCAAGTTGCTAACTGCTCACTTATTAAAACAATCGTTTGCGATCTCCAGACTCTAGTTTGTAGTGCATTTGGACATAACTTCGGAACTAGTTCGGATTGTCTTAAAACACTTTGCGCTTGACTGGTTGGTGGATTGTTTGAGTTTGGGAATTAGGTTGGGGTTCTGTTCTGACGGAGACGAGGAGGTTGATGTTATTACTGTGCTGTGTATCAAAAATTTACAATGAACTTTAAAGCTAATTGTCATATTTAAGGTAGGAAATTGAACGATTGTCATCTTCAATATTGGTCTCTTAGACAGGATTTCGTAATTTACAGCGAATACTAAGTGATCATTAGTTGTTTTGATGTGGACCTTTTACGAATAAATGTGGTTTCGTTTGCGTTGAGAAACATTAAAAGATTACAATAGTATTGGGGAATATGATATTTCTGTAACTAATAACGATTGATGGAATATCTACAAAACTAACATTTTAGCCCAAAACGATTTGAAATTAATTCGCTGTCAGAAAATAATAGATTGATGAATATCAATAAAGGATTGATGAAAACTTTTTTTGATGAAAAGTTGATGAAAAATTGGGGGTGAAGGAACAGCAAGCTTTGAATAATAACAATAAAGTAATCTAATTATGATTTGTGTTAGTTTGCTGAAACGAAAAATAAAAAGGGGAAAAATAAACGAAAAAAAAAAGGGAATCCCTTTGCAACAATTAATGTTTCATGGAAAAGGATTATTATACATTGATGATAATAATTTCATAAATGGTGAATGTTTTCCTAATAAAAATAAACTACATTTTCAGGACAAATCTGGCTTTTGAAGCAATGAAGAAAACAACCGTAATTAAATCAAATTGTTTTTGACGTTAACAAACTTTACGGAGAAATATCACTGGAATCAATTTGACAAATCCCTTCCTAGCTTAAGTAACTGAAAGCAGTTACATTAATATAACTTATTATTCCATCGGGATGGTTGTTGTTCATCCCTTGGCGTATTAATTCGAGGGCTATTTATTATTTGAGTCATGCCCTTCTGCCATTTAATCTCTACGCTGTTTGACTTAAGTGATTCAAGTAATACGGGCCCATATATATGTATGTTACTAAGTTCCTCTTGCCGAGTTGTATGGGAAGCGTTGTTTTGTTGTGTTGTGAATAGAGTTTGAAGGTTCTGAATATAATATACTGGTAGTATACTTGGGCTGAACCAGTATTAAAACCAGACATAGATATGAAAGCATTTGTGATGTAAATAAACTAGTGACCCGCCCACGCTTCGCTTCAAAAATCGCTTTCTATTAAAAAAAAAAACCTATCAAAAGACTCACTTATGATAAAGATTAAAAAAGCATACGGACAGTCGCGGGAAGTGACTTTGCACTTTACTTTATACTATGTAGTGTAGTGCATACATGTTTACTAGTCTTTGTTATATTTGCTACGAGGAAAAAAAATTATGATTATATGTTTTTTAAATTTTTGTATGGGTATTATTATTATGATAATATATTGTTGTGATAACATTTGTCGTTTTGCTGAAAAACTTGTGACCTGAGTCGACTTTTTTTTATTTTATCTATCGAATTGTAAAGGGTTTGAAATTAATATTTACGATACCGATTGAACAATTTATTAGCATTCCGCTTGTTTTTCCCGTGACCCAAATCCTGTTGAAAGTACTTCAACATCGCGACATCCGCGCTTTTTCCTCAAACAATACACTGTGCGAGCTCATTAATTAAAACGTACTTAACCCTTAAATGAGCGAGGGGTCTATCGAGCCCGGCACGCATAGGCCGTTCTGATAACCCCATTCCGTGGGGTCCCTTAGGCCCGGTAATATAATTAATTACTCCACTATTACCAGCACTAATTATCTTTATTCCACTGGGTGCGATTACTGTTAATGAGATGTATCTCTGTTTCGGATCGAGTGGCGGTTATGAAATTGGCTTTACGGGCATAATATGCCCAGCATTGCCGTCAGGGGTATTTCGCGGCCATAAAATTTAAGGAATTTTGTTGGTTTATTTTTAATGGTGGTCGTACGTTTTCTGGTATGGAAATTGGTAATTTGAAATTTGCCCTGTCTCTTATGCCAGAAGTACTTGGTTTCATTCCCAACCGAAACAAATACTAAGCTGACAAACGTGTGTTTTTTTTTAAATTTTTAATATTGAAGATTCAATTGATACCCGATCTCAAAAGATTCCAGATTAGTAAGAAATTTTATCTAATGATTTTACGCGTTCCCGATATAAATGACTTAACAAACAGACAGACAGACTAACAAAATAAATGGAATTCATTTAAAAGGCTTCCGTTTTTCCATTAAAGCTCCAGAACCCTAATAACCAACAAATTAACCCGGAACAAGGTAATAGCAAAAAATAAATAGAAACTTCAAAAAGTATAACCCCCGAACGCTGCTATCGTCCACATATTTCCCTCAGGGCGTCGCAACAAGGAATAATTTAAAATTTTAGTCGTCGTTCTACCTGTGATGTAGATCAGACGTGTCTCTGAGGGGTTAAATGAGGGATGTTGTTTCTATGAAGGTGGATTAACTGTTATTTACCTCTTTCGACCCTTATCTAGGTTTGTGATGGTTTTTGATTCAATTTCGGTTTAAGGGTTAAATGCCTTTTGGTATTAAGGTGAACCGTTCTAATGTTCAAACATTAAAGTGTTGATATTTAGTAATTTCAATGTTGTCTGTTTAACTAAATCAGCTTGGCATATTGATAGTTTTGGTAAAGGAATAATAATAATAATATTATCACAATATTTTGGTTAAGTTCAGACCTGATGTCTTAGGTACTGCCGAATAATAACATGATAAAATTGCCGAATTATGTGAGTAAGGGAATATACAGTGCACTTTTTGCGCACACACTTGTGCACTATAATATGTACTGCGCACTTGGGTGATCACAATTGAGATCGGCCGCCATGGCTGACATCGGTCGGACACCTTACTTTTAGGTTAATGCGCTATCCCACTTATTAAGTTGGTTGTTTTATAATATAAAAAAATAAAAATAAATATTACACAACATCACATACATTGATCTGATCCCGTGGTAAGTAGCTTAAGCACTTGTGTTGGTAGATATCAGAATCAACAGTGGATACACAAATATACTTAAATATACTTAATACACACCCAGACACGGAACAAACATCGATGTTCGTCTCACAAATATTTGTCCCGAGTGGGAATCGAACCCACGACTCTTGGAACTGTAGGTAATGAACCTGGGTCACTAACCACTGTTCCACCGAGCCAGTCCATATATAAATACCATAAAAGTCCTAGTGAAAGGTATTTTGTGTTAGAAAAGGTCCTACAAAGGAATTACTCAATACGTTTCCTTTCAGCCACCCATGAATAAATCATCCCATATTATTTCGCACATACAAAAGTAGTTCTTCATAAATTGCCATCTGAAGCGAGAATAAAGCGTATTGCTCCATCTCAAACAAACAGCATTTCGATGGGGATTTCTATCGGCTCAGTCGGTCCGAGTAATCGTTGACCCCACCTAGTCGATATCACGGTACGGTAAATAATCGGGACGGGAATCGAACCAGTACTGCAAGAAATGGCAGTGAGTGAGGTAGCAATAGCGCTACCATGAGTTTAAAAGTGACAGACTCGATAGGTCTAGGGACCGTCAGGGGATACCAGTCACAACTATCTGTCCGGTGGTTGGTGAACGGTATACGGGTAAGCGAACCCGGCTCCTCGAGCTACTATCGACTCAGTTCAAATCATCCGAGGCGATAGTATCCTTCCTCCCCTTTTCCTTCCCCCGTCATATATCCTTGCTACTCGAGGGAACGCAATGACCTTGCTAAAGCAATGCACAAGGCAGAATGTCGGCGACGTGGTCCACAACGCGTCACGTCACGTTTCTCACAGAGGTGAAAAGTGGATCGCTGGAAGTGATCTCTGCCTACCCCTCTGGGAAAAAGGCGTGATTTTATGTATGTATGTATGTAGACTCGATATCGTCTATGTAAAACTGCATACAAACATACATGAAATCACGCCTTTTTCCCAGAGGGGTAGGCAGAGATCACTTCCTGCTATGTGCTACGATCCTGGCCCACCACTTTCGCTTCTTTCACATCCATCAATCTCTTCATGCATGCTCGTCAATGCTCGTCGTAGGGTAGGTTAGGTAATGTGAAATTGTCCCCGGTTCCAGTCCGGGGTTGGGCAAAATATCTGTGAGTTATTCTGTTAAGAAATTACTCTTCCGTCCGGCGGACTGGCCAACTCCGACCCGCACAGCTCAATACCAATGCGAGACTCCACGCCTTGTCTCGTTGTTGCCGCAGCAGTGGTCTCCTCTTTCACGGCTTTCAGGGTGAGTGCGACAGGCTCAATATGGTCTATTGTGCCTGTCGACCTCATATTTGGATCTCACTACCGCTTTCCATCAGGTGGAGTGAGGTCATCTTGTTAGCTTATTATAAAAAAAAAAAACGGAGTCGGAGTCAGGAAGTTGGCGGATGCACACCCGTGCCTCGGAAAGCACGTTACCACCGAACTATGAGGGTAAGGGAACAGAGAGAGCACTTGTGTTTGCGCGTATATTTGTGCACTATAATACGGCCTGCGCAATTGGCTGATTGCCTTTGAGATCGGCCGCCAGGGCCGGAATCGGTCGGACGCTTTATCAAAGCACCAATTTATTTATCTAAGTATGTTTTATCTTTAATATCCACCTCTTAAACCGTTGTCTCACTGACCATATCCCGACTATGGAAGCCCTTTCAAGGTTCGCTTGTTGCGAGGGCGGCAGTCGGCCTAGTCAGCAAAAAAATGGCTTAGTATCTACTATTACAAATGAAAGTATGTCTGTATCTGTATCTGAAATAAACAAATTTTACTTGCGTGTATTGTTATTTAAAACATATTATTAAGACAACCGAAGTTTCGCCAGTGACTTGCCCCTGACCAAGAGCGCTGTAAAGAGCTCTCTCACGCGCAATTGGTTAAAAAGACGGTGTGGAAGCTAAATCACAGCTTACATTTTTTTCTTGATTTCCAATAGATTATGTTTTCAGCGATTATGTCAATAAATTACCAAAACGTTGTCATATTGAAGTTCACGGAATATGAACGAATATCTCACTGAGACACTATATTTTCAAATATAATTTGCGGACCGATTTCGGCCATGGAGGCCGATTGTTGTTTATAGTGAACTAATATTCGCGCAAACACAAGTGCACACTCATAGTTCGGTGAGACGGCAAGATCTTGTTGCATTGACTAAAGTTAGAACTACTGTATTATAAACCAATACTAAGTCGCCTTTTACGACGAGCCAGGACCCTTATTTTTTAATTAAAAAAAAAAAAAAAAGAAGTGAAATAAATTAATCGAAATCATTAACGAATAGATCATTAATACTGACAGTGACGAGTTAGAAATTGTATTGCACAAAATGACACAGTTCCGATCTAGATTGTAATCCAAAACTATGTGTTTACTTGTCGACTACCGACATGGGTAAAAAAAACCCCGATTTGTATATTTCTAACTGCACTTTAAAACAGTTTTGATATTGTAATATTTTCTTGTTCAGTAAAACCCCGTTTGTAAATATCTGACTGCACTAGAAAACAGTTTAGATTTTTTATATTTTCTTGTCCAGTACCAAAATGTCCCCAATCTGACCCCAATACACCACAAGTGTTGTAGTGCCCCAGCATATCGCGTGTCTATAGTCACGCGACGGTATCTGTCCGTGCTAACCTCTGTTCCCTCCCGGACTATGAATATGGCGGCGACGACTCGTCGAATGAAAAAAAGGGTTTTTAAAGGTTCTTCTGGGAGGTTTTCAAACGTGCATGTTCGTAGTGTATGAAGTTGTGTGTGTGTCAGATATGTGTCAAAGTTTTGGCACTATGAATAATGTTTCGTTGTAGGATAGGTAACTGGTCGGTTAAGACCATGATTTGTGTGACCCAGTCGAAACATCGGACAAGTAGCTATGCATTTGTTGTCCTTTTTTTTATTGAGTGAGTTTTTTTCCTAACTGACATACGATGGTGGCTTGGAGTATCCTCGTCATCATCACCGGACTTGCGGGGAGTGGATGGCTACTACTACTACTAGTTTTAAGTGAAGAGTATTCACTTAAGATCCGTATTAAATATTATTAATCATACACCGTGAAATTTTAGTGGTTGTTTTCCCGTGGCAGAACGATTTGCCTTTAGTAATACTATCGAGTTGTGCAAATTATTCCGCGAAAAAAATTATGTTTTTTTTGGAATTTTCAAAATAATAATTTTCTATCTCGAAAACGAGAGAAGATATCGTTCTTTTATAAGATGTGACGTAATCAGGTACTGCTTGCCGCATGAAATCGATGCTTAAAGCTAAAGAAGCTCTACACCCTAAGTCATAAAGCGGTTCGAACGTGCTTTCGAGTTAAGGTTAAACCTTTCGAAAAACCGGCATTTATTGATTTAAACAAAAAAGAACTGCACACATCTTTTGTACTACTAAGATAGAATCATTTTACTGCGGGAAAACAACCACTAAAATTTCACTGTGTATAATTGGTACGTAAACAAAAATTGTGTGTACTTATTTCTACATTATCTCCCAAAGGAACACAAAAATAATGAAAGTTGTCTCCTTAAACTAGACGTAAAGCTTGGACTATATACCGTCATAATGTCGGAAGCATGAGCATTATATTAAACTATGTTACGCCTATCGAGCTATTGACTGTACTTTTCTTTGAACTAATGTAAAAAAAAACTATTCCAAACGAACAAAAAGTATGGAAAAGAATATTATAGTCGTTTATTGGCTACAAAACCAATATTTATGAGTCCCAAACAAAAACGGGACAGCATAAAAACACTTATGTACATATTCTTTTTTTTTATTGTCTCCACAATTGGTCTTAACAACGCAGATATTGCAATGGTATACCGTAAACGGTATGACGTAGGAACGCTGAAAACCTTTGCGGATACAAATATCGCAACGGAATCCCATTATACTGCCAGACATAGGCTGAGGTAACTGTCGGGTAGCCAAACCTTCAGTTTAGTGTCCGGACTGGTCTCCGCCATGCGTAGATGAATAAATAATTAAAAATAAATAAATAAATATTTCACATCACATATATCGATCTGATCCCGTGGTAAGTAGCGTAAGCACTTGTGTTACGGAAATCAGAAACGACAGTGGATACACAAATATACTTAAATATATTTAATGACACACCCAGACACGGAACAAACACCGATGTTCGTCACACAAATATTTGTCCCGAGTGGGAATCGAACCCACGACTCTTGGAACCGTAGTTAGTGAATCTGGGTCACTCACCACTGTTCCACCGAGCCAGTCAATGAATGGGTAATGGATAGTGGTTTTAATGAGGGTTAACTCGTATGAGAAATTCACTAGATGGTAATACGTAGGCGTGAGGTCCAACTGCAGCATGATTAGTGAATATTGACATGTCTGTCAATGTCACGTTAAAAATAACCAATCATGCTGCAGTTGGACCTCACGCCTACGTATTGCCATCTAGTGAATTTTTCATACGCGTTACCTTTCATTGAATTTCACTCACTATACAGAAATGTGTAATGTTTTTAAATGTTAGGTTTGGAAAATATTTTATACTAGCGGCCCGTCCCGGCTTCGCACGGGGGGACTTAAGATTTTTTACATAGTTTTACGTTTTATTATTAAACCATTAACTTCGAAATCCCGTCGCCAAAATGACATTACTTTGGAGCAAACATCTAAATCATTAAAAAGATTGTTATGGGTAAACTATTAAAGGTAGACATAATACTCTCGCAGACTTTTTTAAAGATAATGTTAAGATGAACAATTCATCCATGGAGCATTTTTGTATAACTTTAACTATATGCTCAGCGCACGCCACGGAAGGCCTCAGAAACGATACTTTTCCCCCGTTTTTAAAACATTTTCGGTTACTGCTCCTCAACTATAGAACCTAACGTGATATTATATAGCCTATGTTACTTCTGAATAATGCAGCTTTCTAATGGTGAAAAAATTTTTGCAATCAGTCCAGTAGTTTTTGAGTTTATTCATTACAAACATACAAAAATACAAATCTTTCCTCTTTATAATATTAGTGTAGATTTTTTTCGTGGCCTAGTTTAGGGTAGGCCCGTGCCCCAGCAGTGGGGTCGTATATGGGCTGATGATGATAAAATTTTCTTCAGACGACGAATCCGGAACACGATCGCATGGCGACCCGATCGCAACGTAACGGTTACCGTAACGACATATCGTTACGTTTTACGTCGTTAATAACGACGCTGACCGCATCACTTGTTAGCGTTCGTGTTATGAGCTGGGAGGCTTTGCGTGGCGTGTTGGCTTTTACGAGAGTGTTGTCTTGTGAATGTACTGTTTATGGTTCGATTCTCGGTAGGTATTAGAAGATACAATACAACTACAATTTTTACGAAAAATAGTATTAAAAAGCAATACATTTAATTAGAGCTTTAAAGCAGATACAGTACATCATAGACACAGTAAACCTTACAGTAAGTCTTTGACTGGCTCGGTGGAACAGTGGTTAGTGACCCAGGTTCGCTTACTACGGTTCCGAGAGTCGTGGGTTCGATTCCCACCCGGTACTAATATTTGTGTGACGAACATCGTTGTTCGGCAAACCCATTATACTATGCCGTAACTAACAGATATTAAGAGATAGATAGTTATGAAAGGTATATTAATATATTATGTGAACATTAATAATATTAAGAGCGCCATTATCGCCAACAAACTGGCAACAATTAGGCGATTTTTGTAATTTACTGTACTGTAATTAGTGTCCGACCGAAGGTCTATTTTCGGCCGAAGCCGAAGCCGAAGGTTTATAAGCTCTTAGTAATTTTGTTCAATATTGTCTACAAGCTACAATTAATGTTATAGATTATTTCGAAACTTCAATATTGAAGGTTTATATTGACTGTCTCATATGGAAGTGGATTCAAAGATGATAAAAAAAGTTTGTGATTTATTCGTAAAAAAATAATCATTTATTTATTAAGTAATTTATAAATCACAATCAGACCAATCAATCAGTCTTTGTTTACTCGACAAAGCCGAACAAAACACCCGACAAAGCAAACACGACCGGTCGGTCGCGCTGTCTCTCAGTCTTTCGTAACAGTTCGTTCAATCCCGACGGTTGCTCGGATCTTCGGCGAAACCTTCGGCTTCGGCCGGGTTTTGGGCCGAAGCCGAAGGTTTCGCCGAAGATTCGCCTTTTGGCCGAAGGTGGCCGAAGCCGAAGCCGAAGCCGAAGCTTCGGTCGGACACTAGTAATGTAATTTCTGTGAATAAATGATTAAAAAAGAAGAAAGAAAGAAAAAGCTTTTATTGACCACTACTTGAGGTAACAATGACAGATAGACACATACACAAGACACAAAACGCGCACAAAGAAATAGAACACTTAATGTAAGGACTTTATGAGTGGTCAACGAGGTACAGGCCTCAGCATGTGCCGCATCAGCCCGAGAGCCGCTGCAGCGGCAATAAAAAGACGTGTGGCACTCGGGGACTGCCGCGGTATGGCTATTGCATAGCATCGTCCGATTTCGGAGCAGCTTGTCTCGATTCATGCGAGTTTCGTAGAGTCGTACAATACGTCTAACCGCACGCACACAAACACCGTGCCGAAGTCTACCGAACTGAAACGACGTTAGACGAGTGGGGAGCGTGAGGTTTTTTTCGTTACGGAATTTCTAGATTCGGTCCCCGCGTTCAAGGCCCGCAATAAATGCTATGCAATAGCTTAAAAGCATACAGTTGCCATTAGTTTCACTTCCCACATGTAGCATAATCTTCCCATTTTCACTCCTCACCAAACCTTACGTGTAACTGCCTACTTACCAGTCGTATTAATCTTGTTTTCCAAATGTATCATTGCGGTTATGGCGGCCGTAAAACAATTTATTAGACAATGGGGATGGTCTTTATGGTGCCATAACGTTTCGTCGGGATCATGGCAGTGTGAGAGTGGGTGGGGTCGTAAATCGTGAAGGTCTGACACCGTCAAAAAGGAACCGGATGTGGAATGGTTGTGGGTATGTTTTTTTTTTCTTGAAATTAAGAAAAAAATGTAATAATAATTAATAACTTATTTTATGGATAAAGAATATAGTCGAAAATGTGCTCCTTTTTTTAAAGTCGGTAAAATAAATAAATAAATATCTGGAACATTTCCACACACGGAAATCTGACCCCAAACCAAGCAGAGCTTGTACTATATGCGTCAGAGACTGATATACGAGTACATACATGGATATTTACAAATACATATTCATACCCAGACACGGAAGAAACACATTTATCATCACACAAATATTTGTCCCGATTGGGCATAGAATCCACGACTCTTGGAACCGCCATCCAGGTTCACTAACCACTGTTCCGCCGAGCTAGTTAAAAGTCGCAGATAGATAGGAATGGTTTATTTATATCTACACTGACTTTTCTTTTACAACAATCGTGAATTGGGGAGCTTTCCCATGTAGAATTATTTAAGCAAGATTAAACTATGAAAGTCTAAAGCAGTTAATTTGAAATGTGTAGTAACTGCACATTAGAGACAATACTGAAGAAAAAAATGTTCATCACTAAATCAATAGCGGAAACATTATGAAGAATGGAATCCTAGTATTATTCTATTGAGAAAGACTATCAAACATACGCCTTAGAGCATGTTATGGATGAATCTAAGACGCCCACACTAAATCAAACCGGAGTCACAACTAGCAAGTAAAATGGCCGCCCATTTTTTCCTCAACCAAAGGTGTCGACGTACCTACCATTAATACTTGAAACGTTAACGGGGAAAAATAATAATTTATCTTCCAACAAGTCAGTGGGAACCCCCCCACCCTTCCCTACCCTAATCATTATCTGTTCCCGCCTCGGGCGAAACCGGATGAAACCGGAAAAAACCGGATATTTCTGGCGACCGCCGGACCGGAGAAGTGGGGGGAGTAAGTAAGTAAGCTTTTTCCAGAATTAGGTTAATTGAGTTGTTTCTGTAAATTTGGTTTGTGCGGTTACGGTTTGCGATGATGAGGAATTATAATAATGATGTTATCTGTAATTTTTTTGATGTGATTGCACGGATTTTTTTTTGTGTTTTGGTACTTTTTGGCAGTTGTTCACGCGCCTTACGGTTTTACGCGTATAAATCACTACATAGTATAAAGCAAAGTCGCTTCCCACGTCTGTCTGTCCCGTATGTATGTAACACTAATAGAAATAGCAACTATAACAAGCAGCTCTTCGTGTATTATCTGGAATGAAAATTTATTTCAAGTTATCCAAAGTTATATTCGGCGTATTCAAAGCCATTAAGGCATGAACGAACATTGCCGCATCCATGGTTGAAAAGAAATACCCAGTAATCGGACGTTTTTTCCGTTGGCCAATTTCCCACTTGCACGGTCGCCCGCGGCGGCTGATAACGGAACCGGCCGGTAAATGAAATGTCCGATATTGATTTATTGCCTGCGACTTGAGGCCGTAGCCAATTAATATCGTTTGGTGCAAAAAATGTGTGGTGTGGTGCGATATGGTATCCGATGGGCCAGTCGTGACGTAATGCTATAGTGACGTCATTTTTTTAAGTTATTTTTGGGTATATGAAAAAAACTATTTTTTCATGTGACCCATTTTTTAGGGTTTTTACCCCAAAAAATTATGTCACGTTTATAGGTTACGTCACATTTAAGGTACCGAAGGCAAATTACCAAAGAAACGGGACCCTTATAGATTCTCCATGTTTGTCTGTTTTGGGGTATGATGCTATTTATTAGGTAAAAAAAAAATTAGTGGTGTCTTTCACTGCAAGATTGTTTTTTTTTTTACTATTTATAAATCCCATTTAAGTACTCAATAGCGTAACGCTAAACGCTTTGTTATTTGTATACTTGTAGGAATTAATTTGTAGCTGAAAAACTTGGATACTGTTCAAATTTTCATCTTGAGTGTGTAATGAATGTGTCAAGACTTAAGCATGCAAAGTATCTTATAAGGATTCAGTGCACTTAAAAACGTGGAAAATTACGTTAATGTAATTTTTATTCTTATTACTACAGCATAAATGTTGGGTAGCGTAAATGGAAATTCTGTATCATTTATGAAATAAAGTTAATCAAACTGTGATACAGTAAGTTGATTCGACAAATAAAGAATCATAAGCCGGCCTGAAACGATTCAAAAGGCAGATACGTAAATGTTTTTGCGAAATATACATTTAATGTGTGTAATGTATCACCCGAAAGTTATTTAACATGAATCGAAGCAGTTAACATTTCATTCCATATTTTTGAAGTGAACTAAATATTAGTCTTTATGGGTCTACACGCGTTATTAGGAGTAGCAAATACACAGCTACTTACTGCCCGACGTTTCAACTGGGTTACATCAATCGTGGTCGCGAGCGAACTGTGTTTTTGAAGTGAAGTTGTGAAGTGTCTGTTTGCAATATTAAAATAACGACTTTTTACTAAATGGGTATGAATCTATATCAGGTACCAATAACAAAATCATAATCAAAAACATTTTTGTCTATGTTGATAGCTTCTTGTTTAAACGCGCTAATCTCAGGAACTACTGGTTTGAATTCTGCGATCAATAGGAGCAAATAAACAATAGAAAAGGTGTAAAAATCTGGTGAAAAAGGTGGACGAAGTCGCTGGCACAGCTAGTATACAATGAAACGTCAAAGGATACGGTATAATCTCTGACATGCGAAAGTGGCAACAAATTTATTGAAATCATCATGGCGTAATTAAAAACTCTTCCCGTTAAAAAGATAAACGTTAAATTTTAAACTCTATCTCATTTGAAACAAGTGTCGGAATCCTTTGACGCGATGTTCGTCTGTGTTATATATTTTCTGTGCGCAGCGGTGACTCTTATTGCCTCGTGTTAAGGTCGGTTTTAGCTCTCGGCTTAGTGTTTGCGTGGATTTTAATGAAATACGTGGGAAGACGAACGCCAAGTGAAAGTTTCACCGTTTGCGGAAAAACCACACGTTTGACGTTTGGTCCAAGACACGAGCGAAAGAGGGAACTACTTAGTGTGGGAACGAGAAATGCGATCAATCAATGTCGTTGTGATGATTGAAGTTACAAGATTGCTAGCGGTTTATGTTAGAAGAAAGAAAGATGTTGTTAATAACTTAGGCAATGGCTAGAAATAAAGCAATGTCTTCAAAGTCTGGAGCCTAAGGAATAAAGCGATCTGTAAGTGTCACTGAACTCCTACGGAGTGTCACATACCGGACGCCTATGTAAAATAACGTATGACACGCAATAAATATAATGAATTTAAATTAGTATTTCAGAACAGACTTACATGAAATTTGATACACAAGTACTGTAAAGCCTGAGAAAGGACACATAAGGAGTTGAATCACGAGATGTTTTACGCGATTAACAATGTGATGTGGAAGAAGTGTTCACATAATGAATGTATCCTTCATTCGGGGTTGCCATTCAAGTACCATAATATAGACATTGGTGGCGGAGGGATATTAAAAGTTTCAATTCTTCTTTTCTGCCCCGTGTCATTCAGGCATAAAATGCCCTTCCAGCTCACCAGTTTTCCTTCCATCCTTTAATACCGGTTTCGTCAGACGGTACGCAAAATGCCATCTAAGCAAGCGTTCAAGGTGAGGTCTATTGACTCAATAGGGTTATTGTCCGTGTCGACCTCATGTAAGGACCTCACGGCCGCTTACTATCACATAGAGTGAAGTCATCCTGAACGCCCTTTATAAGAAAAAAATATTTTGTTGTATTCCCTTGGACCATGTTATCTTATAGTGGCGACCGTCTAACCGGTCGACGTCGACCCTACCCCTACCTCTATACACCTACTCCCTGAAGATCAAATGCATTAATGCATTAATGAAAAAGCGTCGATGGCCGAGTGGTTAAGGTCGTGGCTTGCCATGCGAGAGGTCGCCAGTTCAAACCCCGCCAGGTACCAATGTGTTTTTCAAATTTGATATTCATATGTACCATCATTCGACGCTTTAACGGTGAAGGAAAACATCGTGAGGAAACCTGCACACCTAAGAAGAAATTCTTAAGCTGTGTAGTCGACCAACCCGCACTTGGCCAGCGTGGTCGACTAAGGCCTTATCGCCTTAGTTTAGGGTAGGCCCGTGCCCCAGCAGTGGGGACGTATATGGGCTGATGATGATGATGATGAATGCAATAATGTCCTTGGGTCTGAGGTGCGTGTATTCTTCTGGTTTCGGATAAGCCGGTCCCAGAAGTCTGAGCCTGTGTCTGGCCAGTGAGTGACACAAGAGATATTTCACGTCTTCCATTTCTTCCTTGCAGGCTCTACAATCGACTTTCCCTTGGACCACACTCCCTATAGTCTGTTGAGCGCGAGTGTGCGAATAATTTTTTGCCTCGCATTACGCAAACTGAGATTGTGATGTGCCAATTAATAGTTTTTCCTTCCAGCCATAATCATTGATGCCGTCGGGGGAACTTTCGATGTTTTCTTGTACTAGGTGGATTCTGTGGGTTTGCTTGTGTTGTGTGATGTGATTTTTGATACAACTTTATACTGTCATGGTCTTGTCACTTGGGGATTGTCGAATCATTTAACACCCTCTAAAGAAGGCAAAATCGAATTAATTTGTTTTTAAAGAAAGTAAACTCACTTCAAATTTAAGGCTAAAGAAGGATGAATTCGAAAGTTGCAAGTTTGTAAACTTATTGAGGTGACTATTTCCACAATTTTCTCTAATCCAATACATCCTAATATTTTTTTTTTATTATTTATTATCATTATTTAAGTATTTAATCCTTGCGGAGGATAAAACCGTGGAAAATTTTCTAGGCGTCAATGTTCACACTTACATTTTGGGGCCAGGCCTTTTAGGATAAAAACTAGTTACTGTCTGTTGCATTAAGATATTGTAATTTTAAACTGTCATGGTTACACACATTAGAAAACTGTAAGTGTCCGGGATATTTACCATGATTTTTGTTTTAATGAGTTCCGCATATTTAGGCACTGTTGCAAGCGCCATGATCACGGGTGAACTGTAGGACTGCGAGCCCTAAAGTCCTACAGTTTTCTAAGATATTATAATATGGTAATGTTTCGCATAAAATCATTAAATCATGTAAACAGATGTTGGTCAAAGCAATAAACCTTTCTGAACTGAACTACCTTGAAGGAAGAATACTTAGCACTAAGTTTTATTTACTATCGGGCCCTTTAATTTGTAGCCTTAAGTTCGTGCCGGGAATTAATTATTGTTTGCCGATGGGATTCCATTGTCCCGGAGTGCCGGGAAACGGGACTCTTGGGGAATGGGTTAATGTAAACATGGGCGTTAAATGGTATGATTTAAGTTTCTTGATTCTTGGGTGGAGATGTTGTGAGGTGTAATGTGATGAGGATGTATACAATGTGATTTTTAGACCTATATCTCATTTAGCTGAAGACCGGTGGTTCAAGTCTCCGTTCAGGCGGGATCATGAATGCGAACTTTTTCAAATTTTAAATTTACATTTTTCAGAGCTTTAAATAGCACTAAAACAACAAACAATGAAACATCTCATTTGTTCATACTTTATACGATTTTGTAATTGCATTTATTTCGTCTTGTTTCAATATGTCGGGTTACCCGTCCGATAAATCGATAACCGATTTTTTGCAGGAGAGAAATGAAACCGTCACCGTACTTGCGGAGGAACGGATGGCTCAATAAATAGGACCAACATTCAATGAATATGTTTTGAACCTCTTTTTTTCTAGATTGAGGTTAATATTCACATTAATATACAATATAAAACCTATGTTAAGAACGATAAAGATACCTTAACTTATACTTGTGTTCAGTTGAACGCGAGATGATAATAAGAAATTGAATGAATTTTGAGAACAAATTTTTATTAACGTTATTCACAATCCTAAGTCAAAGTTATAAAAATAATATTATTTATATGCCTGTAAAACATATTCAATAAAGCCACTCACCTCGTAGCTTATAACAGTGACTCGTTGAAAAGCTCCACAAGTAAGATTAATATTCTCTTCATAAGACAGCATCCCTGAGAAACGAGGCGTGCGGCGGGACGATACCGCCGTAATGAGATACGGGACTGAACGACAACTAGCTTTTTAACGGTTTCCCGAGGATTATTGATAAGGAGAGGTGATGAAATGGAAGCTGATAAGGTTAAATAGAAGACCGCATCAAAATCGGGTTCAATAAACTGACAAGTATAACAAGTAAAATAGATACTGCTCTTCTAGTGGGGAACTACACTATTTCCATGATCACTCTCTGGCTCCATGCCATTAAATCATGGAATACCTTTCCAGCTCATGTGTTTCTTCTTCTTCTCCTATAAACCGGGCTATAAGCTCAATCTATACAACTAACTAAAACAGAAGTGTCTGCTTGTAATATCAAAAAACGAGTTATTACTGAATGGGTATGAATCTATATCGGATACCAATAACATCATCATCATCTCGGGGTTTTCCCGGTTGCATCCTTGCGGAGCCCGGGGTCCGCTTTCCTACTCCTAACTCTCCACTTTGCACGGTCTTCGGCATCTTTCGCGGAGAGTTTGTTGGCACGCATGTCATCCACTACGACGTAAAGCCAGGCCTTCTTGGGCCTTCCTGTTCTGCCGGGACCGGGCGGTAGCGACATAGCTAGACACTTGTTCGGATACCAATAACAAAAACACAATTAAAATTCTTATCTAATCTAAGCTAATCTCCGAAACGGCTGGTCGAATCTTGAAGGGACTTTAACTAATGAAGGGCTAATTTTACAAAGTACAATATTAAATGTATCATTTCAACCCGGACGAAGTCGCGGACGGCTGCTAGTTAGTTTTAATATCTCTTGGGTTAACAATGGTAAGTTGTTAAGAAGTAGTAGGGTTATGAGCTAGATTGACATTCCCTTCAAAAGACAGCATCCCTGAGAAACTAGGCGTGCGGCGCGAAGATACCACCGTAATGAGATACGGGATTGAACGACAACTAGCTTTTTAACGGTTTCCCGAAGATTATTGATAAGGAGATGAGATGATGGAAAGAAAATTTCCGCTCATAGCCAAGACTTTATTGAAGGCCGCATCAGCCAGGTGTCTAATCACCGACGATGGACTAAGTTGAAATAATTTTGTCGAGTCCTATTGAGTCCAGTATCATTTGTCGGTCTCCTGGTTCTAAGCTACCTTCTCACCGTTTTTCAACCAGATTGATTGAGCCGTCTGAACAGTGACTGACACTACTTTCATTTATATAAATTCTATACATTTTTGTTAACATGGAATATAAATCCATTGTTGCAGCGTGTCTCGAACTATAAAATCGGCGATTTTTAGTTTTTTTTTCTCATCCCAGCTAGCATTTTGACGATTTCCCGAAGATTATTGAGATTAGAAGATGGTTAGAAAATTTCAGACAAAATTACATTCCCGTTTATAATATTAAGTGAAGATTTCATTATTTGTTTAAAGTAACAAATCGTGTTACGAAATCCTACTCTTGTAACGGCGTAACCTGTTGATTCCGCCTCGAAACTCGCGAAAATACTTCTAAGTTGTCGTCAAGTAATCTCGCAGGCCTCGTAGACATTTCCACACTGATTAACTTAAATGTTTCTTTGTTTCAGGTAAGTTTATTACTTGGTTGGCTTGGTCGAGCGGCGGAGGGACGTCAAGTGGTTTTGAAGGCGTTGGTAGGAGTGACTGTAGGCGCGGTGGGTATGTAAATTAAGTACAACAAGATATTAAAAAACTGGCCAAGTGCAAATCGGAATCGCGTACGAAGGTTTCCGTACCAATTATGGAAAAATTAAAGTTTATTGTATCTTTTTCATTTTTAGTACTTGTTGGTATAGCGGCAACGGAATTACATCGTTTGTCAAAATTTCAGCTTTCTAGCTATCACGGTTTATGAGATACAACTTGGAGACAGACAGACGGAGGCTTATTTGACGTGCGGTGTGAGGAACATCAGGTTTTGGATGTGTTATTAAAGTATACTTAGGTATATTTTTGTATCCACTGTTGATTCTGATATCCGTAACACAAGTGCTTAAGCTACTTACCACGGGATTAGATCAATGTATGTGATTTTGTGTAATATTTATTTATTTTATTATTTTTTTATTGGTTTACGGTGTGAAAAATTTAGGATTCTTCTTGATCATCGTGTTTCGAAATATACTGTGTCTAGGGTCCCGTTTTCACATTTTAGGTACGGTACCCAAAAAGGGAAACAACTAAAGTGTTCTAGGAAATTAGAAACATTATCTCATACGTGTGTCGGTGCCGGCCGGGACTTGAACCGGGTTATCTGCGCGCCATTAGTGGATTGAGCGACGAGCATTGTCGCGGCGTCATTGCGGGACGCATTGTGCCCCGGGACGGGACGGACGACGGGACACGGGCGGGTTTGTGTCTTTATGGGGACTTTTGGTTCTATTGGTCATATGGTCATGACTGGCTCGGTGGAATGGAAACCCAGACTATGGTTCCAAGAGTCGTGGGTTCGATTCCCACCCGGGACATATAATTGTGCGAACATCGGTATTTGTTCCGTTTTTGGGTGTATTATTAAATATTTTCAAGTATATTTGAGTATCCACTGTTGATTCTGATATCCGTTACACAAGTGCTTAAGCTACTTATCACAAAAAAATCTTAGAAACATCAAATTTTGTCCTGGAGCCTTCCTTACATTACTGAAAGGAACACTAAGTAAAGGATTTTTGTAGCTTATCTCCTAATCATGCTCCAGCTGGCCGATTTGTAATGAAAAATGTAACATGTTGTTTATCAACTATTAATCTGCAAAAAATTCAGGTTCTTTCCTGGATATTAATCGTATCAATTACTAAGTTTAATGATCTTTTTTGTTCTAATAGTTTTTATAATTTATGTAGCTTTATTTACTTTAACTGTAATTTCTTAAAAAAATATGCTTCCTAAAATCAAAATGCTGGCGAATGTCACTATTTTACGCAGACGAAGTTGCGGGCACAGCTAGTGTACTATTATTATTGAACGCAACAAAAAAAGTCAACGTTTTTCCTTCATAATCTAATCTTTATGTTTTCAAAGTTCAATCTTCAAAGTTTTCTTCAAATTAAACTTACATACTTCCGCTTTCGTTAGAACCCCGTACCACACCTCATTACACTCTGAACTGAAAATAGAGAACAGTGTAGCGATCGTTGAGGGTATCTTTGCGTTTTTAATATTGATGAAAGCCATTACATTAATTGCCGCGGCTGTTGATATCTCGGGACTGTGTACACTGGACAGAGGTTTGTTTTAATATCTGCTATCTGATTAACCTATAGGGATGTTGCACTGTGGTTTGACTGTGATAATAATACTGAAGTTCTGATGACATCTTGCCATTTTTTTAACTAACTCACGATGATGGAGTAGCCTCGTCATCATCACCGGACTTGAGGGGGAGCGGATGGTACCCCTATGCCGTTCAATGCAAACAAGACTAGCATATATGTGCGACACATGACCAATATTACTAATATTACACATAACTCTCACAGTCAAGTTCATACTACTAGTAACTTTAAGCTTTTGTAATTTGCTTCACTGGTCCGGTGTAGGAGAATCTGTCATACAGGTCTCCTAGTACAGACACCAGTCTTTCACGTAGTTTAAATTTGCCTAAGCATATTGTTCCTGTATATTTTACGCATTTGTATCTACTATGTGAGAGAACAAAAAAAGTGTTTTATTATTATTATAAATATTTGAAAGCACATTCCTTAGTCTGATTTGGTGCATCACTAGCATTTCTATTAATATTGTAACCGAAAGTTCTGTCGGATATTTATTAGTTATTTATGGAGTATTCTTCTTTATGATGAGGAGTAATTATTTATGTATGTTTATGGTGGCAATAATATTTGAAGTAGTGACATTGTTCAGCGTACAATATATTATGGTTAACTTTGTGAATACGTTTACGTGTGTGTATTCATGTATTTACAAATGCTTATGTAATCAGATTATACAGCAAAAACTATATGGTTTTGTTTTTATTTCTAAAAATGATACAATTTCCTATTTCTTTCTCTTTTCAATCTATTTGAATAACTTCCGAACAAAAGATCGAATTAGCATTATCAGGATCAACGCTAATGCGTACAATAGTAATATTGATTATGTTATCATTATTTCTTATCGAGTAATTTGAATGTTCGATAATCTACTCCAGTAGGTACCCCAACTCTAGTGCCAGATACACGCGATGGATTTCTCTGGGAAAGTAGTGTTAATAACTGGTGCTAGTGGCAATGTGGGCATACCTACTGCTAAATTATTTGCTAACCTAAACGCATCACTAGTTCTTGTCAGCAAAAGTGAAGATGCCCTGAAAGCAGTAGCTGAATGCTGTCGAGCTAGAAACGGTAAAAAGTCTCTAGCCATTAAAATAGACCTAACCAAAGACGGTAGCTGCGAAGAAGTGATACAGAGAACCTTAGAAGCTTTCGGAAGATTAGATGTGCTCGTCAATTGCGCTGGAAGACTTTCACTAAATTCGATGTTCGATGAGAATATTGACAGTTTCGATGAGACCTTCAAAATTAGTCTTCGTGTACCATACAAGCTGACACACTGTGCCTTACCATACTTAGTACAAACTAGAGGTAATGTTGTCAACCTGAGAGCACAGTGCGATGCTGGAAAACCAGGTTATTTGAATATGGCTGTGATTAATTCGGCAATGTATTCACGAAAGCGGCCGCTTTGGATGTTATAGAAGCTGGTGTGAGAATCAACGCTGTAAATGTGAGTTTAACTGAAACAGATGTAGCGGAAGACTTGTGTGATGATTTGGGAAAAGGAATTGATTTAGATTACTACGAAAGACAACGTGAAGTGTCTATTATGGAGCCGGAGAGAGTGGCAAGAATGATAGCAGTGGTGGCCAGCGGAAGGTATAGGAGTTTGAGTGGTGCAAACGTTTATAACGCTTAGACAATGCTGATAAGTGTTTGGTGTGGTGATAATTGACAAGAGTTAAGTTTGGTTTCTAAGGTCACGGAAATAGCATAGAAAAAACGGTCAGTACCTAATATTGAAAGAGAATAAGTAAGTGATAGAATAGGACAACTTTGTCTGCTTTTGTTAACAGCTTTTAAACGCTTCAGAACATAAAATATGTAATTAACATAGGACTATAACTTTGCTACTTTCGTTTTTAAGTTAATATCAAGCACTATGTTTAGATTAAGTGGGTTTGAAAGAAGGCTATCTTGTACCTAAGAATATATTTCTCAATTTGTGTGATGACAAATTTTAATACTCTGATGATTTATGAAAGAATATAAAGCTATATAATATCTATTGATAACTTGTACTCAAGCTTTTATCTCCTTTTTGTTCAAAACAAAATCGTTATCGTTTAAATAATACGTTATAAATAATGATATGAGGATATGATATTATCTAATGAGATAAATTTATTTTGTAAGGTATACTTAAGGTCATAATTACGATTGGCAATTTTACTGGGTGTTATCATAATAATATTTTTGATAAACAATCAGTTGCAAACAAATTTTGAGATAAATAAATTTATGGTAAACCATAAATGGAAATGTCGACGAAGAGGTTGGTGGTAGCACATGGCAGGAAGTGATCTCTGCCTTCCCCTCTGGGAAAAAGGCGTGCTTTTATGTGTGTATGTAAATTAATGACGGGCTCGATGGAATAGTGGTGAGTGACTCAGGTTCACTAACTACGATTCCAAGAGTCGTGGGTTCGATTCCCACCCGGGGCAATTATTTGTCTGAAGAGCATAAGTGTTTTTTCCGTGTCTGGGTGTGTTATTACATATATTTAAGTTTATTTGTGTATCTACTCTTGATTCTGATATCTGTAACACCAGTGCTTAAGCTACTTACCACGGGATCAGACCAATGTAGGTATGTGATGTTGTGTAATAAAAAAAATGGGAGACCAGGGAGTTTCTATATGTGTTTTAAATTATGCCTTCTATATTCAGTTACTGAAATGTTCAAGATTCCAATATCGATTCCATGTTAAACTAAGTTCAGCAATGTATTCAGTGAGTAAGCATTTCTGGAGTGTGCATTGATGTAAATAGGTTTCCATTTTAGTTATTGATGAAACAAGAATAGATGAAAACTTCATAAAATATACAAAATTGTTGTTCAACATGAATTGAACCGTGTGTGGAGATATATTGAAAACTTTGACCGATATTGATACTGTTCACTTATAAATATTTTGTTTAACAAATTTTCCGACGCAAAGTTTTAAATTAATATTTATCGTTTCTTGTATCTGAGCGGATGCCGGTTGAGCAAATATTTTATTGTTCGTGGTTTACTGTTTTAAAAATCTTTCATTTTATGTTCGTTGTTGGAATGGATTCAATAATATTGAGAGTTATGATTAAAGTGATGAGTTTCATTAAATTGATTGGATGAAGTAAGTGGCTTTTCTGTAAAGTTATTCATTATTGTTACTGTAGTGAATTGTAATTCTGCTGATATAAATGTTATTTCATCGGTTTCCTTCATTAAAGAAGATAGATTTTAATGTTGTGATTTTTCATATTAAATGTTTGTATTTAATGCGTGTTTTGTATTAAAATTTGCTATTTCAATCCAATCTGACTTTTTATGTTCATCTTGTTTGAAACATTATTTTGGAAATACATTAAATCTATAACATTGATAATACGCAAAACGTGTTTTGCAATAGACGTTAACTCGACTCGACGCAAATCAACAACGTTAACATAAATCTTGACTATGGTTTTATGCAAATCGCTGTTGCATAGACAGTGCACTAACCAGATGAACGGGTAATTCTGACATTGACTGACACCCGCACTGCCAGGGGTTTCGGCTTATTGACCGTACGCAGACGATATCGAATATCGATTTGGTCAATCCGAGAGAACATTTGGGTATGATGTTTCGCATTTGTGGATGATGTATTAGTACTTAGTGGAAGTGCTTTATGCATCTTTCAGGTTGTGATATTTTTGGATGATTGAGCAATGGACGGGCAAGTTTGATCAGAACTGTGTGATTTCAACTGTGTCTGGTTATTTACATATGTCAAAATAATGTTTTTGATGAAATGGACACAACTCAATGTAGATGCAAATTTCTGTTAATAATATGTTGCTATAGTATTGTCCATTATTTGCTCGAACACTACACATTTGAAATAAAAGTTCTTGGTCACAGGATAAAGTCTTGCCGCTGTAAACAGCTCGAAACGTCGGGTTTCTAAATAATATGCTAATAATAATAATACAGGCGAGTTTAATCCGCAAAATTAGTTTTATTTCAATATATTACTAGTTTTAAATTATGACATAGATTGTCAAGACTAAGTGAAATGTACACTAGATCTTTGTGCTTTAATTATGGTATTTAATATATTGAGTCTCCACTCACATTATCTCGGAATATAGTGCAACGTGAATCCTTTTTTTTCATGAGTATATATTTTATTATTATAATATTGACGTGTTATTTACGTGTCAAAAACTCATCGGCTGGCGAATCGTGTTATCGGTCAGTTTTATTGAGTCGATACGCTATAGTTATTGGAAATAAACTACGGCCATTTGTCACACCGTGTGCGTTATATGTGCTCGTAAAATATTGTTTTAATTTCTCATTCAATACGGTTCTATTTTTATCTAATATTTTTACGATCATTTGTATTGTTAGTTGTATTTATGAATTTGCTAAATTCCAGTCACGAAGACAAGTAGGTAGTAATAAAGTATGATTTTTCTTTTCCCTTTAGAATTGCATCTTCGCCTCTGATACAGATGTTACTTGTAATTGTTATTTTTAGTATCTTCTTTGCTATTTTTTATATTTTCTCACAGTTCAATCCTTTTTTGGACTTCCACATTTATTAAAAGACTAAATTAGCATAATCGGTTCAGCCGCTCTCGAGTCGAGACAAACAAACGGCAATTCATTTGTACTTATACAGATTCATAGCTTTGAATAGAAAAGCCATAGTTGTGCGAAACAGACACCCGTCCAATACTCGCAACATTTCTAGACACAATTCATCGTTCCGTGGCGTGTTCACAATCGGACGGAACCGGAAATAGCGTTGAATCGATACCCGGCATCGGCCACCATTCGAACACTGTGGCACCGCCACGTGACTAGCACTTGTTACATTATTAATTAAGCTGTGGCGTTTGAGGAGTGTAGGAATAACGGACTTGGCCTATTTATTTTATTACATACGGGTTTCCTGTCTGCTAACAGCTGTGTGAAGTCGTTTGTCGTTTACAGCGAAGTTTTTATGTCAATTGATTACGATGATGGCTAATGATTGCGGGGGAGTGGGTGGCTCTCACCCTTAAATACAGCGAAGTATGTTTAAAAGTAGTCCATGTATTTTCTCATAAGTAACTTTTTGACCGACAACAGATCTACGTAGATAGTGTAGTGTACTACTCTAGGTGTGTGTACAAAGTACAAAAAATAAGCATACAGAAGATACTTTCGCATTTATCATACGTTTGTATGTTTTCAAAACGTGTGAAATTTAGGAACTCAAAACGATTATTTGAATACAGATTTAACTTTAATTACTCTTACAATAAAGTAAACAAAATGTTTCATTAAAATTTCACACACTTTGAGACAGAGTCATACTGTCATTGATAAATGTATTAGTAATAAGAAAAGTAACTATTTCCAACCTTGCTCACTCCAAACGTAGATTAAGAGAAATTCAGCTCAAACCTAACCCAGTTTAAACTGGGAATCGATAAAACCGGATATAAATAAATTTGAAGCAAGCATAAACCTTAAACTTAATCTTAGCTATCGTCCAATTTGTCAGGTCGGTTGCATCTACCTTGAAGCCTTCCTTACCTTCATAAACTCAAGAGGGTATAAAATTGGCCCTATTAAAATACGTCACGTCCTACTTTTGGGAGGGGGGGGGAGGGGTTATATTTATCTACCTCCACTACTGTAATTGGGGGACCCTTTGAATTTCACCCGTTAGCATGGTGTCCATGAGTGTTTGTAATCTTCGGATTCAGTTGGTAAGTTTATTTTAAACTTTCGCGTTCCATTACACTAGTTCGCTCGCGACCACGATTGGTGTAAC
Organism: Maruca vitrata; assembly: GCA_039566165.1. Classification (NCBI taxonomy): domain Eukaryota; kingdom Metazoa; phylum Arthropoda; class Insecta; order Lepidoptera; family Crambidae; genus Maruca; species Maruca vitrata. The sequence continues at coordinate 865,962 of CM076940.1, forward strand.
CCAGTCGAAACGTCGGGCAGTAAGTAGCTATGTAATTTGCTACTCCGAATATCGCGTGTAGACCCATAAAGACTAATTTCAGTTGGTAAGTTTATTGTTATTTTAAACTAGCTGTGCCAGCGACTTCGTACGTTCGTTTTTTTATACAATTTCCATTGTTTCTTTACTCTTGTTGGTCACAGCGTGATGTTAAATAGCCTAAAGCCTTCCTCGATAAATGGATAGGTATCCAATACAAAAAAAATCTCAATTAGAATCAGTACTTCCTGAGATTAGCGCGATCAAACAAACAAACAAACGAACATACGCTTTATAATTTTATTACTCGATCTTCATAATAGTGACTGCCTATGATGCCAGATAGTGGCAATCAATTGCATTAAAACTCAAAAACGACCACTAGCGATATTTCAAGGACTGTCCTATTAATTACCTAACACACGGTCTCTCTAACCACAGCGCAAGATATACTACCACCGTTCCCCAACTCCGGCTGTAAAACGAACTGTAGCACCAGATGCGTCTCGCTGATTACTGAATAACAGAATTGTTTACAACTGAACGCCGGAGTAGCGTAGTGTAGCGCGCGGAAGATTTACAAGTTTATCCATTATTTTGCGTTATCCGTGCGTTAATGGGTTGCAATTATTGTAAATATCAGTTGGGTTGTCTTCTGTAGAGCGTGAAAGAGAGACATATTGGATCGGTAATGCCCTTGTCTCTTGGGCCGAGAGTTGCACTTCGATTCCCATGTAGGAAATTTAACTATTTGTGCGATGAACATCGATGTTGGTAGTAAAAATCATCCTATTTTTAAAAGTTTTTTCTTTATTAGAAAACTGAAACTGTCCGGGATATTTACCATGTTGTTTTGTTTTAGTGACAGTTTCAGTTTTCTAATGTATGCAACCAGTTTAAAAGTCTATATTTTTTCAATATTCTGTAATCCTTTAAGTAATCTCATATTAATCGTGAATCTTAAACCTCGTCAAATATTGAGCTTTTTAAAGTTCCAACTTTTCCCGACTTACTACTGCGAGCTTTTTATGCTATTACGCCTTTTGCATGTCTCCTTTGTTCAGAAACGCCTAATCTGAAAGCCATCTTTCCCCAATCTCTGTATCGCTCTATAACATGTCCGACCTATCAAATGCCAATAAATCGTCCGCCAGCCAACGCTGATCTATATCCAAACTTATTACATGTGTAATAAGGTCTAATGTTCCAAATTTCTCGTTGTATGACACGCGTTCTTTATTGGCATAGAGCCAAGTCGTCGACCAATTTATCTAGATCCCTGACATGTCATATGTTTCGGTTCTCACGTGTTTTTGTGGTTTGGCGGCTACGACCAGTGAAGGTCAGTTTGTGATGGTTGCCTTTTATTTGTAAAATTTTCAATGCAACCAAATGGGAGTGTGGTAAGCGAGAGCCAAGTTGTTATTGAAAGTGAGGAGATTTGTTTTTAGTTGACAATGCATTTATTTAGTTAATGTTTCAGTTGTAGTAGCTGTACGTATATTTATTTACATACAATGAAACTTATCGTATAATTTATTTTTAAATTGCACATGTAATGATACTTTTGATAAGAGAATATCTACTTACATGAATTGTTTACATAAATCGTTTCATCAGAAGAAGACAGACTAATTAACAGACAAACGGAAAGCGTTAAGTATTTTTTAACTTTGGTTGAAACCTATACAAAATGCAAATTTAACATTAAAATGCATTATTTTATTTAAATGATCATCTGGTACTTCTTTTCTTAGGTAACATATTTCGTATTACAACAAAACAACACGATAAATATTCCGGACATTGTCAGTTTTCTCAATCATTTCCTTTTGGCACATTTATTTTTATTTTATTTATTTAGGTAAACCAACGACAGTTACAACATTATTATTAAATACTAGTGGTCCCGGCGAATTTCATACCGCCAATACTGATCTTTTTCTATATTTTCTCATTGAAACCTTCCCTGGACTACGACGAACATTTTAAAACCAAAATTACCTAAATTGGTCCGGGCGTTCTCGAGTTTTAGTCAGACTAACGAACGGCAATTAATTTTTATTTATAAGAAGAAGAAGATTATTTAATTGGTATATTAACTTGGTGCATCCACTGCCGTGCACCCAACACGGCTTACATTATTAGGGCAGTTGCTAATCGCTACACAATTTATTCTACCGTAGAAGATTTGTAAATTGGCGTGTAAATGTGTGTTCTTGTCTTTCTTGAGTATTTGTTCTGAATTATTTGTTTATTTTTGTTTTACGATAAAGTTTAATGAACAGTTTTGTTTTATTGGCTTTGTCTATAGTTAAGCTTTTGATTAATCACAGCCTTATGGTTATAGTATTTTATGGTTAGAGTCAATGATATTAAAATATACAAATAACAAAGGTGCCCTTTTTAGACTCTATCGTTTCTGTTTTTTTCTTAACTATTATACGATGTTTGCTTGGAGTAGCCTCGTTATCATCACCGGACTTGCGGGGGAGCGGATGGCTCTCATCTCTAGCTTTAGTTTAATCATTTAAGTAAATTGTCAAAAAATTGCACGAAATAGATTTAAATTGCAAATTACTACTATTTATATAGTTTAGTACCTAAATCATTGGTAACAGTAGTTCTTCTAGAGTTTTATTTGTTAAGGAACATAAACATTTACTATGGTAAAAATACTTCGTCTATAGACTCTGCAAAAAGAAAGTTTGTGCTAATTCAATATAACAGCTGTTTTCATGTACACAAATAAACACGCATTCGTTTCGATCTATCAACAAAACTCCAACTAATTCATCAAAGCTATCAACACAAGCCAAATATCTCATAATCAAATGATTTCACGGTCATTATGTTTCAACAAACCGTTCATCTCTTGCATGATGTTTGTTACCTCTGCCAAGAATAAATAAATAAACGCATTTCACTCGAAAAAATACGGAATGACTGGCCCATGAGTGTACACGAAAATGCGGCAATCATTTATGAACTGTACCTCCAGAAAATAAGATTTATTATCGACTGATTCATTTTGTCAAGTGACAAACGACAGACAAATTTTATTGCTGTAATGTTTTACTCAATTTTCAACTTTATATCGTTTTCGTAAAAAACAGATTTCAGTGTGTATTTTGTATTTTATTTCTCGGGAATTTCTCCTGTCTCTGAGTGTCAAGGTATTTTTAACCGTGTTTTTTTTAGGATAAGATTTAAAATACTTTTGGCATTGTGTGATGTGTCGTTCGGACGCACAGAGTTATTTATATGGATCATGGTTGGTGAATGGAGAGAAGTATTGTTAATTGCGGGTTTTTAATTTGTGTCATCAACATACATTAATTCTGTTGCGGGAAGCTATCTAACATTTAGACATTAACATATATTATTTCACGTTTGTAATTCCTTGAGTGTTTATGATTCCGTCATTAACTACTCTAGTTTGTATTATTAGGTTAATACAAATCTAAGATGTATACAAGATTCTAACGATTGAGAGTTCGGCATACACATTTTTTTTACATACACTGTAGGCAGTGCATTATGAAATTATTAACAATTAGTATTAAAACTTATTTACTTTGACTGGCTCAGTGGCACATTTGGTAGAGCCCCTGTCTCTTGTGTGAAAAATCCTGGGATCTATGGTTATCATGTTAGCTGTATTAAAGCTTACCATCAATATGCAGCAATATTATACAATCCGAATAAATAAAATCCATTACGAAACGTGAAAATCGCGAATCAGATAATCGTTTAACCGATTCGATATCGCATCGATTTCAACTAAAAATATAGGCGACACGATTCGATTCTCGCCCGGTAATAGTATTAAAACTCAACGCTGGATACTCGCCGATATTATCATACAATAATTGATTTAATTTCCGCGACGTACGCTGACGTCCGGTCGGTACGGCGGGTGCAGCGCGAATGGCGGAAATTTAAAAGTTCTACCCCCACTACTTTAAGTTAATAATCTTGATTTGGTTCGAGGTGTTATTGGTACGTTCTGAAAACTATGATCTAACTGTGAGGGAATAAAGTGACTCTTTAATGCTAGTATTATATTGTAAAGTAGTTGTTGGTAAGACAACGTTGGTAATTTATTGAAGAAAATCATCATACGGACATAGTTCAATCCGTGATAATATATGCGAAGGTAACTCTGTCTGTTTGGCTGTCTTGCTTTCACACTAAATCTACAAAGATTGATTAAAATGGTACGCAGATAGGCTCAATACTGAAAAAGAATTAATGCAATTTTTAACCGACTTCTCTACAAGGAAATAATATTTTGCGCAATGAATCGCTAGCTGAATGCTAGTGAATTATAAAAACAAATCTTCCAACCATAAGTACACATTAAAGACTAACAATTGTTGAGAATCCCTACGTCCGTTAATTCATCTTCCCCATAGGTAGAAAGCTTGACGAAACGCTACATATTTAACATTCTTAACCCGTCACAACACGACCTAACCAAATCTCCGAAACTAATCACCATTGTGTCCCACCGCGTTTACACACTCATAATCCCCTTAATTATCTCCGTGAGGCCGTTAATCAAGCTGCAAGTATGATTTGTGACGGTCGGGTTGTGTGTTGAACGGGTTAAATTAGTTTATCTTAGTGGTGGTATTCGTACCTGGGTTAGGCAAACATTGAGTTTTTTGTACTTAGTTAACTAATAGATGTTCGTTTACCTTTTCTCTCTAATTAATGGTAGTAATAGTAATTTATTTAACTACGGTCATCATCTATGGAATGTAACAAAGACAGACCTACGGACTGACAGTGTTATTCCCGCTTGTTTAATATTAGTAAAGATTTCCGCTTTTATATTATTATGTCTCTACATTTCATTTTGTTTCTTATGTTTTTTTGTGATGTATTACTGTTACAAGTTATTACTTCATCATCATCATCAGCCCATATACGTCCCCACTGCTGGGGCACGGGCCTACCCTAAACTAGGGCGATAAGGCCTTAGTCGACCAACCCGCACTTCCTTAGAAGTTATAACTTGTTAAAAGTGATTACTAAAATGCGTTAAGTTCGTTGCTTGCATGCGAGGGCAGTTCAAACCACTTACGCCTGCGTTTTTGAATTGGAAATTTATTTGTACGATTAATTATTTGACGCTTTAACGGTGAAGAAAAATCATCGCATCGAAGAAATTCAAAGATTGTGTAGTCGACCAACCCGCACTTGGCTAGCGTGGTTGACTACGGCCTGAACACGCTAGTTTAGGGTAGGTTTGTCCCCCAGCAGTGGGGATGTATATAAATAAAAAAAAAATATTACACAACATCACATACATTGATCTGATCCCGTGGTAAGTAGATTAAGCACTTGTGTTACGGAAATCAGGATCAACAGTGCATGCACAAATAAACTTAAATAAATTTAATTTGTTTTTTCCCTTGGTATTTGTGTATCTATTGATTATTGGTTTATCTATTTATTAATATATATATATATATATATATATATAACTATCTGTTATTTTTGTACTAATGTGGTTTACATGTATGTAATGTGGTGTTAACCTATGTATTTATATACATATTTTTAATACCAATTTATTTACTTGTTGCGAGCATCATGTGTCCGATCGTCTCTCTTGTCAATTGTTATGAAACACTAATGTATTTAAAATCCGTTATTAGCTGTAAGTTTAGAATTAAGATTTCCTGTAAGTTTAATTAATAAGAGCTGTGGATTTTGTAAAATAAATAAATAAATAAATAAAATAAATAAATAAATAAATAATAATACACCCAGACACGGAACAAACACCGATGTTCGTCACACAATTATTTGTCCCGAGTGGGAATCGAACCCACGACTCTTGGAACCGTAGGTTTAAACCTGAGTCACTAACCACTGTTCCACCGAGCCAGTCAATATATGGGCTGAAGATTACACATTTAAATCATGATTAGTTTCTTATTACCCGTTGTATACAGATGTATGGTTCAGTTCTTCAGTGGGATTGGTTTCGGATTAGCATTTGAGTGTAATAGTTGTAAAAGCAATTACAATCGAGCATTACACTTCGGTCACGAGCGATCGAGCTAGGATATTAAATAAAGCGACTACTGTATTGGTGTGGCCCAAGTATTGGCTTTAAGCGGATAGGCATATGTTAATATGTCATAATTTGGGACTAAGCGACTGATATGTCAAAGTTTGGGGGTGAGAGACATCCGCTTTCCCACATGATGATGACAAGGCTACTCCAAGCCAACATCGTTATCAGTTACAAAAAAAAAACCATTGTCGATGATTCAATGTGACTTCATAGCAAGTTATCGAAATATTACTTATGTGTGTAGATACTGCGTCTCGGTAGTGTGGGACACCCCCAGGCCAGGTGAATTGACGATCTGCACAGGACGGCTGGTGGGACCTTCTCGCCGAGCCACCAGCCCTTACATGGTATGCGGATGGCAGCGCTGTCCAGCACTTCTTGTCATGAAGTGGAAAGTGGAAAGAGAGAGGGACTTTTTTTTTATAATAGGCTAACAAGATGACCTCACTCCACCTGATGTTAATCGGTAGTGAGACCCAAATATGAGATCGACAGGCAGAATGGATCATATTGAGCTTGTCGCACTCACCCTGAAGCCCCGCTTAAACACCGTTTCACGCCCCGCCTGATGAGTCCGGGATCATAATGAGGGAGGGAAAACATGAGCTGGAAGGGCATTCTACCTCAATAAAACGTCGCAGAAAAGAGGAACTTAACCATTTGGTCCAAACCACCAGCCCCTACATGGTATGCGGATGGCAGCGTTGTCCAGCATGTGTTGTTTGGAAATGGAAAGGGTAGGGAGGGACTAGGTGAAATGTGTTTTAATTGCACTAATTAAGTCATCAGCTCATGACTTGCAGCGTTGGTAACGGTTTGATGACGAACATTCCGCTCCAGTTAGCGAAGTTAGTTTGGCAACGTCCAAATATCGCCACTATATAAAACCCTGCCGCATTGTCATCGGTACTGAGACGAGCGCAAATAATCATACGACCATTGATCTCCTTCAGCCGACGATGTAAAAGGAAGGTGTGTGTTTGCCAGTGTAATGTAATGTATGTCTTGCCTGCCTCGTTGGTCTATTGGTAGCAAGCGCTGCGTTAGGACCGAGAGGTCCCCGGGTCCCCGGGTCCGGGGTCGGACAAGATTTGTGTGAGTTTTTCTGTTAAGAAATTACTCAGCCCGGAGTCAGGAAGTTGGCGGTTGAACGCCCGTGCCTCGGAACGCATGTTAAGCCGGTGGTAATGCGCCCGATCTATCGGTCATGTCGGATTGCCGTCTCACTGAACTATGGGAGTAAGGGAGCAGAGAGCGCACTTGTGTTTGCGCGCACACTTTTGCAGTATAATATGTCCTGCGCACTTGGCTGTAGCGGTACCATGAGTTGGCTATCGAAAACGTACGTACGTTAAAAACCTATAGAGTTTTTTTTTCATACGACCGATTTTAGTTCTTAGCGTAACCACCAGGGGCGCTGTACAAGATTTTCATAGACATATTTACGTAGGCGATATCGAGTTTGTAACTTTTAAACTCATGGTAGCGCTGCAGATCTCATTTGAGATCGGCCATGGCCAAAATCGGTCGGACGCCTCATTATAATGTGTGTCTTTCTGTGCCACCGTAGTTCTTCCATTGAGTATCTACTAGGTCCTGTAGAAAGTAATAGTTGTGACTATATTTAGGCATTGGGTTCTTCCTTAACTAGCCCGAAATATTATCCTTTTATTATGCCGTGAGCGACCTCTTTTCATTATTCTTTTTATTCGGGTACCATGTAAAGTAATAACTCACAGTTGTTTGTTGAATGACAAATCTCAACTTTTCGGATGTTTTCGATTTTTTATGTTGTTACCTTTTTGTTTAAATAACATCTTGCTATGGGTGGGTCTTTACCAAGTAAAATATGGTAGCAAAACAGACTGAATAATGTAGCCTCATATATTCTGCAATGAAATGTAGGTAATATATTTTGGCAATGTAGTTTCGACCAAAGTTAAGACCTAGCAAATAAAATATAGTATTATTAAATTAAATAAATTAGGACCATTTTAGAGTAGCTACGTACTGTTATTTAAATTACTCTTATATCCAAAATGGGTACTATATTTACCACCGAAGTTCAATATCTCTTAGTTAAAAGCATGAATACTAAATTAGTATGAGATTTTTTTATTTGTAACAACTTAATCGACAAATCGGCGCTCAAAAATCGAATAATCGTTCCACCATTCGGCCGTATGTCTGTCTGACCGTTCTAAATCGGTAACTCTCGCGAGAAACTCAAACAAAAGACTGCGCGCGCGCATACGACGTTCGTAATGTTAGCATATTTTGCACCACGCTCATATTAATAACATCAAAATGATTGTGATTAATATACGATGACGGGTAACGGGTTGGCTGTAAATAATCGGGATGGTAAGTGCGGATTGGATGTGTGAGAGACGTTTTGAATGGCCGACGCGGTTGAGATTTTGAGTTGTGTCTCTTTTATTATTTTACTATATTTCTGTTCGCGATTTTGTCCGCGTTGAGTCGTTTATATTATCGCGTTAATAAATGATATATTTACTTTTTATTTGCTTACTTAGTCTACAAACAAATTACTGCTTGCCTACAATTACATTACTCTATTATAGAACTGTCATTAGAAAATTGAAACTGTCCGGGATATTTACCATGTTGTTTTGTTTTAATGAGCTCTCGATATTTCGGCGCTGGTGTTCAGTTTTCAGTTCAGCGATGAGTAATTTATTCACAGTCTGAAGTCACACAATATTGGCCTTACTCGGGACTCGAACCAGGTACCTCTCGGACCTTACGAAGCGCTTACCACCAATATCATTAGCACCAATATTCTTACAAAGCATTAAAATCACTACATAGTAAAGTCGCTTCCCGCGCCTGTGTCCCTATGTATGATTAATTCTCTGAAACTACACAACGGATTTTGATGCGGATTTTTTAATACATAGAGGGATTTGAGAGGAAGGTTTTTATGTATAGTATACCCGAAGCGAAGCGAGGGCGGGCCTCTAGTAATATATATAAACTTAGCATAATACATAAACATACTTAGCACATAATCTAGACGTAATTTAGCAACGTTAATTTGGGCGTGAGATTTGTCGGTCGTCCCGAACAAATAAATAAAACGTACATAACCCTTATTTACACAGGCGGGTGTTGCGTAAATTGTCGTGTTATGTGCCGTTGTCGTCGTGTGCACATCGCCTAATCTCGTGGTTTATTATGATTTGTGGTTTCGCAGGCTAGCAATGTTTACGTTTAGGAGAGATTGTGTAAAACGACTCATGTACACGGGAAAGAAAGTAGCTTGATCTGTAGACTTTACTATTAATTATACAACTTAGAAATAGAATTGAAGTGTCCGTTTCTAATATAAAAAAACGAATTTTTACTGAATCTATTTTGGGTACCAATAACAAAAACACAAGAAAAAAAATGTCACTGTCCGTTTATTCCTGATAATCACCGAAACGGCTCGACCAATTCTGACGGGACTTTCACTAATAAATAAATAAATTGTACAAGGTATATTATAGGCATCATACACGACATCTTTAGAGTATTGACAGTTTAAACAAAATGTTTCAGGTTAAACTCTTAGGTGAAACTTTTCTAAGTCCAAATTTTTCGCCCGGATTTGAACTGACGTCCTCTTTGCTCAGTAGACCAGTAAGGAATGCTCTTTCTATAGTAATCGTAAATAAAATGCAGAAATAAACTAATAAAATGATTCGCGGCACAATATATGATGCGTGACACATTATTAATATAAAATTAGTAAAGTAGAAGACGTTCTACTTGGTGACGTCCAACATCAACTTCTTCACTAATATTATAAATGCGAAAGACACTGTCTGTCTGTCCGTCTGTTGCGCTTTCACCCCAAAACTTTTGAAACGATTTAAAAAGAATTCGGGACAGATATAGCCTAGATGTAGTGTAGGACGCCCGCAGGCCTGGTGGTGTGACATCTGCGCGGGACGGCTGGTAGGAGCTGGATGCGAATGGCCGAGGAGAGAGAGAAGTGGCGTGCATTTGGGGAGGCCTATGTCCAGCAGTGCACATAGGCCATTTCTGGCTGATGATGATGATGATGATGATATAGCCTAGATTCTAAGATGTATTTTTAACTAGGCAGTATCTCTTAGCTCTAAGAGAAAGAGGAACTGAACCTCTTTATCTAATAACACTTTTATTCTCTTGTCTTTTGTCTTTACCATAAAATGTACATCCGATTTATCACTCTTTCAAATTGTACGAGAGCTAAGGTTGTATTTTAATTTGGGACAAAATATTGCAACCAAAACGTGTAGAGTGTGGCAGCACTGTTTTCTGATCAAAATATGTGGAAGTGTGAACAACGGGTGTGCCACAGTGTAAAAAGTGGTTGAAAGGTGATATTCAATTTATTTTCTTTCTCCTGTAGGTTATATGTAGTAGACAGCTGATAGTGAGTTTGTTATCCTATGTAAATATGAAAATCAATGTCTGATATAGGGGTGAGAGCCATCCGCCTCCCCCGCAAGTCCGGTGATGATGACGAGGCTACTCCAAGCTATCATCGTAAGTCAGTTAGGAAGAAAAAAGTCTGATTGTTTAAAGAAACTGATCAATTGTTAGTATAATGATGAGTGAGCATTATGCTAACAATTTTATACCCAGTGACCTAATTATTTCCGCTGTACAATGAATAAAGAAACAAACAACGACCAATACCATAAAGTTGAATTATTTAATGTTTTATATATTTAAATAAACCCATAAAATACGAATTAAAAACGAATATGTGCAATAACCCTCATTCTTGCGTACAGTCGGTTAAAAAGCTATACTAAAATTATAAGTCCACTTAAATATTGTGGTAGAGACACCATACTGCAGCTCCCTGTACTATAGTAACACCGAACAATAGTCCGGGAGTCCTCATCAGCGTGCAGCGGAATTGTGCTCTGTTTTCGTCTGTTCAAAACTATTTCGCCGTAGCAATAGTTCTCTACGTGTTTAAGAGTAATAGTTTATTTGAATGTGTCCAAGGAGTTGATGGGTATGAGAAATGCATGCATATTGAATTTATTTTAATGCTTCTTCTTTTAATTTTTCTTTTTAAGTTTATAGGATCAATTATTTTTTCACATATTTGTTAATCTGCTTGTAAAAACGTTACCAATTTACCAACACACAATTATTTAAAAATAACACAAAAAGCATAATTTTTTGTAGGACTTGCATGAAGGTTTGAATGAAACTAAAAATAATTATTGAGGAACTAGTCCTTTTGGAAGTTTTAGCCGACTCCAACAAGTGGAGTTTCTTATCATCATCAGCCCAAATACGTCCCCACTGCTGGGGCACGGGCCTACCATAAACTAGGGCGCTCAGGCTGCGAGTCAACCACGCTGGCCAAGTGCGACTAGGTTGTATTTTTTTATCATTCAAAAGTATGCACCTCACTTTAAAAGCTGATCATGGCTATTTTTTAACCGACTTCAAAAAGGAGGATTATGAGAATTTCTCAGTTCGTCTGTATACACCGTGAAATTTTAGTGGTTGTTTTCCCGCAGTAAAATGATTCTATCTTAGTAGTACAAAAGATGTGTGCAGTTCTTTTTTGGTAAAATCAATAAATGCCGGTTTTACGAAAGGTTTAACAGGAACTCGAAAGCACGTTCCAACCGCTTTATGACTTAGGGTGTAGAGCTTCTTTAACTTCAAGCATCGATTTCATGCGGCAAGCAGTACCTGAATACGTCACATCTTCAAAAACAACGATAGCTTCTCTCGTTTTCGAGTTGGAAAATTATTATTCTGAAATTTCGAAAAAAAAAAATTTTTTTTTTCGAGTAATAATTTGCATGATTCGATAGTATTACTAAAGGCAAATCGTTCTGCCACGGGAAAACAACCACTGACATTTCACGGTGTATATTATTCTTAAATTTATCACCTTCTATGTCGGAAGCCTTTTTCCCTCGCACAGTGGTTAACCGCAGTTTTTAATATCGCATAATCATTTCACTCATTTTCCTTCAATAAGCAAACAGTGAGTATTAAATTACATCGTACGCCCGTACCTAATTACAGCCCTCGGTCACAAATTACACAAGATTACATCTAATCGTCGTGGCATTACGGCAGTAATTGTATTCGTGACGTAAACGCGTATTCATTGAATTAAATATGGCGACGTTTGCTTGTATTATTGAATGTTAGGACGTGGTAATTGATTTGTAGGCTACTTCTTGTTTCTTTTTTATGTTTCCTTAGAGTCGTGAGGTAGTATTATGATTAGAGGGGGTATTACGATTTCTAAATTCCAGTCAGTTTAAAAATGGGCACCATCAGGTGTATTATGATATAGAGCTGTTAGTCTAAGTCAATATTTTACTGGTATTATATTACTGTAAGAGTTCCGTTTTTTTTTCTTATGAGGCCATGAAAAGTAAATTGCTCTGGTGAAAAAAAATATTGTTCATCTTCGTATTGTTATTATGACATCATTAATTGTCTCTTAAATAACGATTTCGTCATTCAGTTACCAGGTCATATGGCTTAATATGGCCTTGATATCTGGTTGTTTGTACGAGTTTTTTTTCTTCTTTTTGAAATCATCATGTATTTTTCTTTTGAACATGTCAACATGCTTGTGATACATTATGATTTAATTCATTGATAAAATTTTACATCTTCATGGTTTTTGGAAAATTTATCTACGATTAAGTAAATAATGAAAAATCAATGTCACACAATAACCCAAACATAGCATAATTTCCGATTCTGAAGTAATTTGCCTAAGCGCTTGTGTTGCGGATATCAGTAACAACAAGAAATAGTAGAGGAAGGCTGTAGAAGACATAGATGGATTGCGTAAGAGATGATGGGAGTGAAAGGAGTAGACGCAGAGCTGACGAATGACAGGCCCGAGTGGAAGAAGTACACATGTTGCGCCGACCACACTTAGCGTGGGACAAGGGCAGGAGAATGATGATGATGATGATGATTTACTATAAGAAATTTCTGGTTGATTAGGTTCGGTTACGTCCAATGAACCCGCGATTGATAAACGAACTTTGTTTGTGTACATAATATGTTTATTCAAATACTTAAAAATAACTTAACGTTAATTAAGTACCATCACCATGATAACGGTCCGGTCCAAGTCATTAAAGTTGCACAAAAACATGTTTATCGGAGTCTGTGATTCATATATTATGAATTTACATATTTTCCTGTTCTTTTGAAGCAGTGGTGCCTAACCTTTTATTTTGTATTCGACATTTATAAAGAAATTGCACCTTCTATACACATTTATATACCATATTCTTATAATAGACGTACAGGATGACCTCACTCCGTCGTGAGGTCCACATATGAGGTCGATGAGCACCAAAGTGCCTATCGACTTCATATGTAAACCATATACTTAAAATATTTGTCAATAGACTTTTGTCAATCAAACAAACTCGTACTTATAACCAATGACAGCTCTCTAATGTCTTAAGTAATGTTTTTACTCATAATTAGCTAAGTCACAGCTCATTTGTAATTAATTTGAATGGTAATGGAAGTATTTGTCATCGGTTAACTTAGATTATGATCTTAACTAAGATTAAACGATTAATTAATTTTACTTGATGAATCGATTCCCTATTTTTCAGACTTGTTATTGGAAGACGTATATTCTTATTATCCTAATGTAACATCACTTAAATACATCAATGCTTATCAAATATTCTATGGGCGTTTACTCGAAATTCACAGAACAAAAGATAAATTTGTCTAGATAATTCGTACACACCTTGCAAATTGCGATAAATGTACCAAAATACGTTCGGGGTTTATCAGCTTATCAGATAATGATTTAGTGTGATGATAATAAATAAGCTTAGTGTCTATATTTGCGCCTATACTAAACATATATATTTTCAAAATGAAAAGTATTGCTAGGCGCAAATTTTGAAGAGTTGAACGAATTTCGCTAATCCTTTTGTTTGAAGTTTGAAGTTCGCTGTGTCTCCTAATTTTAAGGATGACCTTTTGTTCTTACGATGTCTGCAAAGTGCATCTTATTTTCCACTCACACTCACCACTGCACTTGTTGGTAAGCGGTAGTGAGATCCACATATAAGGTCGACAGGCACAACAGACCATATTGAGCCTGTCGCACTCACCCTGAAGGCTTGCTCTAATGCCGTTTCACCCCTCGCCTGAAGAGCCCGGGGTCATAAGGCATTGTAATTAATTAAGACTCCTACACTTGCTACGATCTGTTTGATTCTCCACATACGTGTAGATCAAAGCAAAATTCAAACTCTGTTTCCTAATACGAATACTAGCTTTGACATTAACCTAGGAAAGCGACGCAGCTCCATCCACAATGATATTGGACCCGTTCAAATTGGGGCAAGTGTCGCTCGCAGCGAACATTATCATCCTTGCTATTTCGTCCGGTTCGATTATGACTGAACTAGGCAACATATGCGACAGTCTTTCATAAGTATGATCTATCAAATCGTCATCTATGTTCAGGTTCTTGATGAAATTTGTTCTAGTTATACCAGGTCTTACACCATTAACTCTGACTCCCTCTGAAGCCAGTTCTAAGGCTGCTGCTTTAGTGAATCGCTCTAAAGAGTCTCTGATCATGGAGAATGGTAGGAAACCTGGTCTGAACCTCATTGGTGAAGCGTACACGTTTACTATGCTGCCTTTGGTCTTCTTCAGATGCGGTAGACACAACTGAGTCATCTTGTAAGGCACCCTCAAGTTTAGAGCGATTAGTTCGTCGAAGGTTTCCATGGAATTATCAAACAGTGATGTTAAAAGCACTTTGCCAGCGCAGTTTATTAAGATGTCCAGTCTTTGTCGAGTCTCAACTGTTTTCCTGACGACTTCTTCACAGCTGTTCTCCAATGTCAAATCGACGAGGACACAGATAGGTCGGTGGCCTTTGCTGGCTTCACAAGCGTCGGCCACTTGGAGTAGTCTGGGTTCGTTCCTGCCGACTATGGTCAGTAAGGCGCCCTGGGCGGCGAAGAGTTTGGCAGCGGAAGCTCCTATGCCCGAACTTGCACCGGTGATGATGGCCACTTTGCCTGTGAAGTCCATGGTTTCAGAGTTGTAATAGTTGTAGTCTCTTTGGTCAAGTGCTTGGTACTTCTACAGAAAATCTGTCAGGTAGTTTCGGGGCAACAATAATCAAAACGTTCCTCTTTGGATGTGAAATGCGGACGATGTTTAGATGAAGATTCCTTATTTAATTACTAAGCAAATGCTTGATTTAGAAGTTGATAGCCTTGTAATAGTATAACTTTGGTCTTTATTTGCCTTGCAATCGATACTGTAATAAGTCTTAGATGTAGATATCGATTGAAATCACCATGGAAATTGTTTGAAATTTGTTGCAAGTTTGTAGCGTTGTAGATTACACAATGTTCAAAATGTTTGCATTAGATCGATTGACTTGTTAATCCACCTTAAACACTTCAGTTAGTTCATTGCACTTCTCATGTATTGTTTAGTAACTCAAGGCCTTTGATAATTATAATGGATGTGTTGTTTAAAATCACTTGTGTCAACAGCTAATTGGTCGCACAAAATGGACGATTTCAATGAAATGTTGACAGTATCACTCACAATAACACTTTTGTTTCACTAAAGTCACTGCGAGAATCCGGTATGATAGATTAGTTTAGTCATAAAAGTTTTTATTTGTACACGTTCACGGAAAATTGTTACCTACACGATATTTTTGTTGGAATTGTAAGTCACTTTTCGGTCACTTTTTCCTGTCACACAAATAGCGGGATAGTCAGTGGCAATCACAGTTTTAATCAGAGAAGCTTTGGAATGTTGAAAGTAAACATTTTGCTGGAACAATAGTGATGATAACGTATTAATTGTTGTGAACGGAGATACATGTCCACACTATCACGTACGATGGTCGACTGAATCGCTCAAGGCGAACGATAATGGTCGACGCTTTAAAACACCGGTTCCGCCAGTACGTATAATGTTTGCGGTACGTCATATATATACATATGTTGATAATATACGACCTTCACCTTGGCTGTTGAACTGGACTGGTCTGTTTTATTTATATTTGTGTCTTTTTGAATGGGTTGTGGATTTGTGTGCGGATTTTGTAGCGGTACTTTTATTTTTTATTTTTTGGTACATAGAACAAGTTTTAGTGTTATGATGGATCTGTAGAGTGCGTGTTAGTGTTTCTTATGGTAGGCGTAGTAGGTTCGATTCCTTTTGAATCCTCTAGTCTAGAAGTTTTATTTGACGAACGTTTGTGTTGTGTCTGGGTGTATTTTTGATCTTTTAACCCTTAATGAGGAATGTTTTTAGCCATATTTACATATTTGACTATCGCTTCTAATGGTGGTACCTGGTTTTTTTTTTACTTTTTATCTTTTGCCTTATTAAGTTTACTTACGACAGACAATATGAATACTAGTACTAACTATGTAGTAGTTGAGATAAAACTATGGTACTCTTTATAATTTACCAACATAGCACTATTTAAACCAATTTGATTGCTTGCCAGGTGCGAATAATCCTTAAAATGTTCTCCAATAAAGGTTTTCGAATAAATCTCATTTAGTGTTGCTATTCGGATTGTGGTGGCGATTTTTAACCGGTCCCCAATCGTTCGCTCAGTGAATGAACGATGGATGTGCGATCAGTTCATTAGTTGGCTAATAGGGTTGACTCTTTGAGATTACACAACTACTTTTTACCGATAATTTTATTATCTTTTTGTATTTAATCTATGAAAATTGTTATTTAAAAGTCTTGTCTACTACTAAAATAGTAAAAATAAATTGAAACGACATCGGAAACGAAACTGCTTAAAAATACTAGTTTGTTAAAAACCTTTCCGAGTAGTTTTTATTGATTTATTTAGCACAATAAATAACATATTAGATAAATTTTAGACCTAATTAATTATGAATATTCTTTTTATGGTTCCGTACCCAAAGGGTGAAAACACGAGAAAATAAAAGGAATATTTAAGATTAGCACCCATACCAAAACATTGTTTTATTTTTACTATGTTTGGCACGAAACTACCTACTAAGTTTAAACCTACTTTGTTGTTAACAGATAAAATAATATGAATGATGTGGTGTACATTATTGGCTTACATACTAGATAAAGATACCATAATATGATGTATCTTCTGTAGCGCTACCATAAGTTTAAAAGTAACATACTCGATATCGCCTATGTGAAAAAATTCTATGAAATAATGTACAGCGCCCCAAGCTGTAACTCTACTAAAATAGGTAGTTATGTAAGATTTTATACTTTCGCGTTCCATTACACAAAATATAAGTCTTTATGGGTCTGCATCTCATTAGTAAAATCGGTAGTATGAAAAAACAATTCGATAGGTTTTAACGTACATAAGTTTTCGATAGATAAATCATGGTAGCGCTACTGATAAGTTGTGTATACCGTTGGAGTACCTAATACTAAATCATCATCAGCCCATATACGTCCCCACTGCTGGGGCACGAGCCTACCTAAACTAGGGTGATATACTAAATAAATAAATAAATAAATTGACTTCCACGCTTATCTATTGGCAGCAAACGCTGCGTAAGGACCGAAAGGTCCCCGGTTCGAGTCCGGGGTCGGGTAAAATTTGTGTTAGTTTTTCTGTAAAGAAATTACTCAGGTTGCTAGTTAAGTAGTTAGCGGTTGCACGCCCGATCTCTCATCGATCATGTCGAATTGCCATCTTACCGAACTATGAGAGTAACAGAGAGTGCACTTGTTTTTACGCGCATACTTGCGCACTATATATATTATGTCCTGCGCACTTGGCTGACTTCAATTGAGATGGGTCGCCATGGCCAAAATCGGTCGTACGCCTTATTTTTATCCAAATAAATAAATAAATAAATGGCAACCCTAGTGACGTAGCGATCCGGCCGACCGGACGGAAGCGCGACGCTAATGGGATACCGGATTTATTTCCGGTTTTGTTCCGTGCTCGCGCGACGCCCAATCGGTTTTTAACTGACACCGGTTTTATTTATTTTTTTGTTTTGTTTCAGGTAAGTGGAGCGTCTGTTGTTGGTGAACTGTGACCGGTTATTTTTGGAGTTGGTTTGGGGTAGGGTACATTTCTATCGAGCGTGTGCGATGAAATGTTAAACCGTGTAAGTATGTTTTTGATTAAGTGTTGTATATTGTTAGTATGAATAGGAATTGTTAGGGTTCCACCCCGGATTTGTACCTATGGAAATTTTTTAAAACATTTTTTTTTTTGGCGTATTACATCATTCTTTGGTTGGTCATTCAAGAAATGATAACTCAAGACGTTCACGTTCCATTACACTTTAATATAATTTATTCCCTAGGATTTTACGCTATAAGTTATAAGGGATAGGTAGCAATGTTGCTCCCGTATTTCTTGATCAACAGTACAAATCCGGAGCGAAACCCTAGTCAATAGTATTAAAAATAATGTAAGTTCAGAATTGTAAATAATGACTAATTGCAAACATCATCGACATCAACATTATCATCACTCATCATCATCATCAACCCATCGCAGTCTACACCTGGATATAGGCCTAATTTTAAACACTTTTTTTATTAGCTTGTATCATCCCACTGTTGGGCAAAGGTCTCCTCCAAACCTGTCCACCGCTCTCTATCCAAGGCCAGCACTTGCCAGCTCCTTGATAGCTGGACCAAATCGTCCACACCATCTTTTCTTGGGCCTTCCCCTTCGGCGATAGCCGTCCTCAGGTACCCATTGTGTTACGATTTTAGCCCATCTAGCATCCTTCATCCTGCACATATGACCCGCCCATTGCCTCTTCAGCTTCGCAGTCTTGAGCCCTTGATCAGCGATACCGGTCTACACGTTTACATATTTTTTTTTCCAACCTTAAAAGTATCTTCTTGACTTTAACTTGAGTAACCTAATTTTTTGAAATCTGCTAATAAACACTTAACCACTTCCAGAAAAAAAACGGGTTGCGAATACATCACCCTCGCCGGTTACTTCCGGCCTTCCATAAAGTATTCTGACGTTACTCGTTACCGGAGCTTAAAGCTCGGAATGCATGTTTTAAGGTTCCGTAACCAGAGGGTAAATACGGGACCCTGTTACTATCCGTCCATCTGTCCGTCTGTCAGGTTGTATCTCAAGAACGGTGAAAGCTAGACTGTTAACATTTTCACAGATATTTCACAAACATTCAAGGGGAGATACAATACAATAAACATGTTCGTTTTTTGTTTTTAAAATTGGTACGGAACCCTTTTTTGCGTGATTTAGATTTGCACTTAGATGGATTTCACTTTTTTATGGTTCCGTATCTAAAAGGTGAAAACGGGAACCTTTTACTAAGCCTCCGCCGTCCGTCTGCCTGTCTGTCTGTCTTCAAGCTGTATCTCATAAACTGTGATGGCTAGAAAGCTGAAATTTTAACAAATGATGTATTTTCGTTGCTTTAAAAGTAAATTTAAATTTAAAAAAGAAAAAATATAAAGGGTGTTCCAATACAACAAACATGTTGTTTTTTTTTTACAAATTCGCTACGAAACCCTTTATACGCGAGTCAGACTGGAACTTAGGCGGTTTGTACTTTTTTTTTACAACAATTTGAGCACAAAAGCACACCGAACTAGCTAGGAGGGTGAGGGGTGAAGGGGGGAAGGGGGGGGGAGGTTTGGTGTACATGAATTAGTTCGCGTTTCATCGCGACGCCGGCCGGAACCGGATGCGGCGGCGGGCTTCCATTGCAAGCGATGAATTATACATCTGGGAGGGTTGTCGTCCAGGTGGGAGGCTTAGCTTCTCGAGAGCTTTTGGTTTGAAAACCACATGATAAATAACCTATAAAAATAAGGTAGCCCTTATAGTAATTAATATGAAATGCTCGTGTCTCAGTTTTCGTTCCCGTACTCCTCCCAACCGGCTTGACCGATTCTCATGAAATTTTGTGAGCATAATTATTGTATAGTTCTGAGAATCGGCCAACATCTATTTTTCATACCCCTGTGTGATAAGGATTGTCCACGCGGACGAAGTCGCGGGCACAGCTACTGTGCTGCGCTGTGTACACTACTTAGGAATACTGTCTAGGCTATGCTCAATTGTTACAACCTACCTATACGTGTAATGACAGGTATCTGTTTGTGTACCATGATAAATAATAATAACCCCTTACGGTGAACGATTTTTCGTTGGGGAAAAATGCACCTGCTTAAAGTATGTCGAATGAAAAGTCTAATCGATATGATCTCAAATTTGGCAAACTGAAAGTTAAATATTAGTCTTCATTCAACAAAGTGTGATTCAACGCGAAAGTCTAAAATCTTACGAAACCAAAGATTGTGTGGAAAAGATGATGGAAACGATTTTGATGAGATAATTTAGAGAGGAGACTTAATAATCGCTCTGAAATACCTTTATCTTACATTTTTTCTATAGCATCGCTTGGACTGGCATCACACTATAAGATTTGTAATGCGTTTTAAACATCAAGTTTTGGGCATTAGCATAAAATCGTGCCTTTGTGAGAGCTTAATGCTCGGAGGCCATTTTTGTCCGCCCTGCAGACGATAGGGTTGTCCGCTCATACACTGACTGGCTCGGTGGAACAGTGGTTGGTGACCCAGGTTCACTACCTACGGTTCCAAGAGTCGTGGGTTCGATTCCCACTCGGGATAAATATTTGTGTGACCAACATCGGTGTTCGTTCCGAGTCTGGGTGTGTTATTTAAGTATATTTGTGTGTCCGCTCTCGTTTCTGATTTTCGTAACACAACTGCTTAAGCTTCTTACTACGGGATCAGATCGATGTATGTGAGGTTGTGAAATATTTATTTATATTTATTTATTAATACACAGAGTGTTACCATTCGCTCATCATTCGCTCATACACAGGGTGTTGTTTAATGAAGCGTGAGTAGATAAGTCAGTGAATTCAATTTGAAATTGATAATGTTTGTGGTGAATAAATCGGGTTTTTTTATGTTGGCTGATCTGCTCTTTGTGATGGTTGGATTCGGAAAAAATATGAATTATAAATATTACTAAAGGTCACATACATTGATCAGATCCCGTGGTAAGTAGCTTTAAGCACTTGTGTTACAGATATCAGAATCAACAGTGGATACACAAATGTACTCAAGTATGTTTTATAACACACCCACACACGGAACAAATACCGATGTTCGTCACACAAATATTTGTCCTGGGTGGGAATCGAACCCACGACCCTCAGAACTGTAGGTAGTGATTCTGGGTCACTAACCACTGCTCCACCGAGCCAGTCTGCTCTGTTACTATCAAATGGGTAGGTTAGGTTAGAGACAGCATAATATTTTCCGAATGCTAATCCGAATCTGACGCGTTGCGAATATGGGGAGAGGAGAGGATTATAAATAAATATAAAATATCTGGGACATTTCCACACACGGTCATCTGACCCCAAACTAAGCAGAGCTTGTACTATGGGCATTAGAGACTGATATACGTACATGTATATTTTTAAATGCATACTTAAATACATAATCACACCCAGACACGGAACAAACACCGATGTTCATCACACAAATACTTGTCCCCAGTGGGAATCGAACCCACGACTCTTGGAACCGCCAGCCAGGGTCACTAACCACTGTTCCACCGAGCCAGTCGATAAGGTTATAAGGTTACCTTATGTTTTACCTTTTTATTCTGTTTAAAAATGGTGATAATTAACATGCCTTTTGATTCCAGTAGAATACTACATACTTTAATCTGTATCTTAATTCATTTTGACAGTGTACGTAAAAGGATTAAATCTTGCATAAACTGTACATGAACTATTCAACTCACGTTCATATTTAGCCATATCTTTACTAATATTATAAATCCGAAAGTAACTCTGTCTGTCTGTCTGTTACGCTTTCACGCATAGAGTACTGGACCGATTTAAATAAAATTTGGTACAGATATAGTCCAGAGCCTAGAAAAGGTTATAGGCTACTTTTTAACCGACTGCGCTATAAGGAAGTAATGTTTTACCAGTTAAACGTCTCTACGCGGACAAAGTCGCGGGCGGAAAGCTAGTCTAGATATAAGTGGCAACCATGATACTTTTAATAGGGGGGAAATTAGAGAGTAGTGGGGTTTCTTAAGAATTCACTGTTCATGGCACATTTAGATTCTTTTGATGTTATAATTCGACACGATTTTAAAAGTTAGCACAAAGACGCAGTTTTCTTGCTGCCAACTTCTAAAGTTTCTGTGGCAGTGGATGAAAATACATATAGGATACTAGCTGTGCCCGCGACTTCGTCCGCAAGGTCTGCAGGCTTTTAAAAACCAAAATATTTTCTCAATAACTCCTGCTCCCGTGGGAATTTTGCAATATTGCGTTGCCAGGAAGCTTTACGTTCATTAGGATACCTGCATGTCAAATTTCAACCATCTATCTTACGCGGTTTAGATACATATATGTATATTTGCCTATGGTCTTTTAATGAAGAGAAAACAGGGGTGAGAGCCATCCCCACTCCCCGGCAAGTCCAGTCATGATGACAATGACAACAAGCTACTCCAAGAAATCATCAGTTAGGAACATTTTAAACTATACAAATTATTCACTGTAGAATCGCTTAAAAATTCGATCCGCCATTTCTTTTACAATTGTACGATCCATTGTATCCGGAAAAGGACAAAACACCCACCGAATGTGTCTGTAGTGTGCTCTATCAAAACGAAATATCGGATATTTCACGTCGATATATCCGTTGTGCATTCACCTTTGCGTTGCAGCCAATTCATCATACGTGTTGTTGCATTGTGTTGCTGGAACTATATATAACAAGTGGTTGTTGTGGCGTGATGAAATTTCAACGTTAACATAGTGTTGAAGGGAGTTACGGTTTTAAAATGATGGTGTTAATATTCTGTTTGTATTTTCACGCCTTTGTGGTTTACTAGTGCTACAAGTAGAAGACCGTAAGGTATCATGTATGATTTTAGACTTTCGCGTTCCATTACACTAAATATTAGTCTTTATGGGTCTACACGCAGTAAGTAGCTATGTATTTGCTACTCCTAATAACGCGTGTAGACCCATAAAGACTAATATTTAGCGTAAGGTTCCATGTTCGAGGGTCAGCTTGGGTTAAATTGGAGCACTGATAAGAAATTACTCAGCCCGGATTCCGGAGGCTGGCGGATGCACGCCGGTGTCACGGATACCACGTTAAGCCGGTGGTCCTGCGCCTGATCTCTTATCGGTCATGTCGGATTGCTGTCTTACCGAATTATGAGATAAGAGAGATGGAGATAAAATTGAGATTTTGAGATTGATCGCCATGTCATGGTTGCTGAATTCCGCCGGACATCTAAATTATCTTATCATGTCGTAATTTTAATGGAGATTTGTTGGTCCTAGCTATGATGAGCATTTTCTCACGATGTTTTCCTTCGCCGTTAAAACTTCGAGCCATCGTACATATGAATTCAAATTTGAAAAATACACTGATACGTGGCAGTGTTTGAACCGGTGACCTCTTGCATGGCAAGCAACGGCTCTAACCACTCTGCCATCGACGCTTAGTTATCGACGATATATTTGTTCGTAAACTCTCCAACACTTCAGTTCCACCCGCATCAAAGCCCATTTGTCTAGACTCGAGAATTTCCCCGTTTGTACCCCGTAGCACATTCATCAGTCCCGTGTCTTATGACACTTCGCTTCCTCTACGGGATCGAAGTCATTTCCCACCTCCTATGCTTTTGTGTCGCTTCGTACTTCGTGTTTTTTTATTTATTTTCTTTATGATTTGTTGGTTTGGGACGTAAAGATAGTGTTAGACTATTCAGTCCTCGAGTATGGAATGGAGATGTGTACTAATTTCATTGACAAGAGCAAAGCGTTTTTTAATATTTTGACACAAGTCTGTCAAGAAGGGGTGGGGTTAATTTTTTTATCGGCTGTCATATTTTTTTTTTCCTAACTGACATACGAAGATGGCTTGGAGTAGCCTCGTCATCGTCACCGGACTTGCAGGGGAGCGCATGGCTCTCACCCCTAATCCTAACTGACATAAGATGATGGCTTGGAGTAGCCTCGTCATCGTCACCGGACTTGCGGGGGAGCGGATGTCTCTCACCCCTAATCCTAACTGACATACGATGACGGCTTGGAGTAGCCTCGTCATCGTCACCGGACTTGCGGGGAACCGGATGGCTCTCACCCCTAATCCTAACTGATATACGATGATGGCTTGGAGTAGCCTCGTCATCATCACCGGACTTGCGGGGGAGCGGATGGCTCTCACCCCTATTCCTAACTGACATACGATGATGGCTTGGAGTAGCCTCGTCATCGTCACCGGACTTGCGGGGGACCGGATGGCTCTCACCCCTAATCCTAACTGATATACGATGATGGCTTGGAGTAGCCTCGTCATCATCACCGGACTTGCGGGGGAGCGGATGGCTCTCACCCCTAATCCTAACTGATATACGATGATGGCTTGGAGTAGCCTCGTCATCATCACCGGACTTGCGGGGGAGCGGATGGCTCTCACCCCTAAATCTATCGCAACAATAGTTCTACGGTAATATGGGTCAAATTGGAGCTTTCTTTGTTTCTTTTGTCGGTTAATAAAAAGCTTCTTGTGCAACGAAATTTGCTGCCAAATCGCTGTTTCAAGTTGTATTGAATGAGTAAGACAATATATAAAGCCAACTACTAAAATAATTTTGTTACAACTGCAATAAATAAGTAAAATAAATATTACACAACATCACATACATTGATCTAATCCCGTGGTAAGTAGCATAAGCACTGTGTTACGTATATCAGAAACAACAATGGATACACAAATATACTTAAATATATTTATTAACACACCCAGACACGGAACAAACACCGATGTTCGTCACACAAATATTTGCCTCCGGTGGGAATCGACTCTTGGAACTGTAGTTAGTGATACTGGGTCACTAGTCATTGTTCCACCGGGCCAGTCAGTTCATAAATGAAAACGTTCTCAAGCTCCGAAATTAAACATTTCATTTTAATTGTATCATATTTTGCTAAAACACTATCTCATTTCTTAACACAGGAGAAAATTTGAATTTTATCTTAATCTCATTACTAAAGTGCCTCGAATAAAATGGAAACTGCTTTATATAAGTTTAAGCTCTCGGTTTAAGCTTAGCGCTTAAGTAAGTTTTGTAAATTCACTTCATACTTAGAACGCGTTGTTTGTCTTCTAAGTTAATCGAACACTTTGTTTTTTTTTGTACTTGTTTGCGTGAGTTTATGTAAGAAAGAAGAAACTTGTGTTCATTGCAAGACTGGCTCGGTGAAACAGTGGTTAGTGACTCAGGTTCACTACCTACGGTTTCAAGAGTCATGAATTCGATTTCAATAGGGTATTTGACAATTGTTGTTATGCTTGCCATTTTTATGATAATCAGTGAGATTTAAGTAAATCAATATTATTAATGAAATCGAAACTTAAATTTTTGGCGAAATGAAAAAGACATTTAAAGTTGGGTGGGCAAGTCCATTTCAAAATTGCAAAAATCATTTAAAATTTCATTGTGATCTAATAAATAATATAATTAGTAACATCTTTCATTATGAAAACATATCCATAAACGCAACTTTTGATGAACCTACCGAACAAACTTCCTAGGCGCTGCATACAAAGAACTTGCGTGTGACATCACACGCCAGGGGCCGTTTGTTTTTTTATTTTTTTTTATAAAGAGCTAACAAGGTGACCTCACTCCACCTGATGGTAAGCGGTAGTGGGATCCAAATATGAGGGCGGCAGGCCCAATTGACCATATTGAGCCTGTCGCACTCACCCTGAAAGCCTGTATGGAGCGTTTTTGAGCTCGCCCAAATAATGTGCAATTAAAATTGTAGTATCTCGTCGAGCTATTGAGATATCAAAGTGATACTTTCAACAGGGTCTTTGTGTTCGAGTGGTCCATCCAACTACATCAAAATAAAAAAATAGTCAAATACCCTATTCATGAACACAGGCGTCGATATGTTGCTGTCGTATTGGGTTATGTTGAAGCATGTCGTGTTTAGTTTAAAGGGGACGTGACTAGGGTTTTTACTAATATTGTAGAGTCATTATTGTAATTGATTTTAGACTAGCTCAATTGAGAGCCATCCGCTCCCCCGCAAGTCCGGTGATGATGACGAGGCTACTCCAAGTCATCAGCGTAAGTCAGTTAGGAAAAATTGAATAAAAATCTTTGATCTATATTATTTTGACTGGCTCAGTGGAACAGAGTTTACCAGTGAACCCATAGGCTGAGAAAAATATAAAATATATCCGGATATCCGGTTTGTTAAGGCTTTTGATTTGTAACTCATCATGACCAAGACGTTTGGTTTAAAAATCTTCTTTTTTCAATAAAAATAATACAAGACAGGGAAAGAACTAAATTTGGACAGCGATCGAACCCGGGCCCTTAAGAACCATTAAACCTCTTAGCCATTGAGCCCTTGCGGCGCCCAAAATGAGGCGTGCATTTGAGAGACACTTGAGCAGATTCTGAAGATTTCATTGTAGAGATCGGTAGCGTTGTGTTGCGCTGTGATGAACTGATGACTCATTGAGTTAACTCAATTTTGAGCTGGGTGTTAAATTGGATTTGTTCTAAGGTTCCGTACCTGAAAGGTCAAAACGGGACCCTGTTATTAAACCTCCGCCGTCCGTCTGTCTGTCTCCAAGCTGTATCTCATAAATCGTGATAGCTAAAAATCTGAAATTTTCACAAATGACAAATGTTTGATGCTTCGATGCCGCTATAATAACAAGTACTGAAAAATTACAAAGAATATAATAAACGTTTTTTTTTGTACATAATTGGTACGAAACCTTCGTGTGCGAGTCCTACATGCACTTGGCCGGGTTTTTGAGTTAAGTGACTCATAGCGCCGGCGTACTACACCGCAATTGAGATATTGAGTTTTTTTTTATTTATTTAACCTGTGGGCAAAAGGTCTCCTCCAAACCTGTCCACCTCTCTCTATCCAAGGCCATCACTTCCTGCTCCTTGATATTGAGTTAACAGACAAAAAATAAAAGCGTTACCCATCACTACTTTATGGAGGGAAAAGCAGAGGTGAGAGGATTTGAGTGATACTCTGAAAGTGGGAACGGCGATCGGCGATGTAAAGTGTTCGTTGGATTTTTGATTTGTGTGTACCTCTGTAATAGGTATGTAGTTCTGATTCTTTGATCGGCAGCCTACTGACGAATCTAATTTATTTGTAATCCAAATTTATTAGATTTTTGCTTTGTTACTCACAAAAAATAAGAAAACTGAGTGTTTATTTATTTATTTACTAGTGACCCGACCTCGCTTCGCTTCGGGTATTTATTTATTTATTTTTGGGAAACATACAATTACACTAAGCACATAAAGATAGAAAATACATAAATTGCACATAAATCAGTGAAGTTTCCACCGTTAAATATACCGTATACGCCATATACTCGTATTTTACATAAAACCTTCCTCTTAAATCCCTCTATTTATAAAAATAACCGCATTAAAATCCGTCGTGCAGTTTTAAAGATTTAAGCATACATAAGGACAGACAGACGCGGGTAACGACTTTGCTTTATACCTTGTAGTGTTGTTTCTATTTGTACGAGTTCCCGGTATTTATGTTTTATGATTGTAAGATAGAAAAAATATATACACCGTGAAATTTTAGTGGTTGTTTTCCCGTGGCAGAACGATTTGCCTTTAGTAATACTATCGAATCATGCAAATAATTCGTCGAAAAAAAAAACATTTTTTTTTCAAATTTTCAAAATAATAATTTTCCAACTCGAAAACGAGACAAGATATCGTTCTTTTATAAGATGTGACGTAATCAGGTACTGCTTGCCGCATGAAATCGATGCTTAAAGCTGAAGAAGCTCGACACCCTAAGTCATAAAGCGGTTCGAACGTGCTTTCGAGTTTCGGTTAAACCTTTCGTAAAACCGGCATTTATTGATTTTAACAAAAAAGAACTGCACAAATCTATTGTGCTACTAAGATAGAATCATTTTACTGCGGGAAAACAACCACTAAAATTTCACGGTGTATATGTATGTCTGAACAACAACTTTTAATACTAAAACAGGAAATAATAGACAAGACTAATAGAATAAAATAGCTGTTAGGTATGACTCCAAAGTGAAACCTTGCTTACTTTTTTAGATACTTTGAAATTGCTCAACCGATTTTGATGAAACTTGTTCAGAGAACCATCTTTAAAGCACAGCATTAAGGCTCTATGGTGATCAACCCCTTCTATTTGTCGTTGGTTAAAAATCTACCTAAAGAAAATAATAAATAACTGACGCATATAAGTATGACTAGATATCAAAAGTAGCATATTTTACCCTCTCAAGAATTCCCAAAACTCAAAATAGAACATTTCTAATGAAACGGAACGGTTAAATGTACCAATTAGCATTCTATATATATTTCCGTTGACAACTTGATATGCCAAAACACTTGTCTACATTAAATTACGCTCCGCGGAAGGATGTTATATATGTATGAAGCAGGATCGTATATTATGAGCAAGGTTTTAATAAGCTAATAAATCCTTCGTAAAGTTTCTGAGCATAACTACGGGAAAGTTATTGTTAAGCTTAAAATTGCTCTTATGTTGTTATTGCTATGTTAACCTGGCTTTGATGAGCATACAAAGGATATAGGAACTATGTACATATTTTGTAATTACAGTTACGTATCTTTTTATAGTGGTGGAGGCATAGGTTCAATTTCCATCTTAAATAAGCTCAGATGTTTCGAACATTTTTGCTATATATTCAAACTTCAAAATTCAAAATTCAATTCAAAATCATTTATTAGACAACACGTAAGTACAAAACACTTTAAAAACGACAAAAGAAGAAATCAGTGTATTCTTACAATATTGCATGGAACATTACTCCGTATATTTAGATTTTCAGTATCGTCCTATTGGCTAGGTCAGTAAATTAGTAGCCATTGTCTCTTCTCAGTGTCTAAACTATGTACCAATTTTCATTAAAATCAGTTCAGTAGTATTTGCGTGAGCGCGCGGCATATAGGCAGAGAGATGTTTTCGTAACATAATTAATTAGTTAGGAAATAAATATTTGTCAATATTATTAAAATATGATTAGAGAGTCTAGTTGTAGTATACGTAGTATACTCGTGTACCTAAGTGATTATTCAGAAGTCTAGATTCGAAAGCGGAATCGTATCCATTACCCCGGGGCATTAGGCCATCCGGTGGGCTAGGCAATCTCGCGGGCCATTAGAGCTAATTAACCGCTAATGAGGACGTTAACGCGTCGGTCCACGACCCGACGTTTTAGAGTGTGCGTGCGTGATATGAGTGGAATTTATGTGCTCTTTTTTTTTGAAAGAGCGACATTTCAAATGTGACTGCATCTCTAATCTCTTGAACATATTAATCTGACAAGATTTTTTTTATGGTTTATATTAAAATTTTAAATATTTTTTAACTAAAATCATAGCATTTTTGTGTTCTACACAATTGAATTAAAGTAGTTTTATTAGCTCAAGAGCATGCAGTTGGCATAAGCTTAATGTTTGTGTCGCTAGTATGAAGTTTATTTTGGGTTGAGTTTTACGTATAAATGTGGGAATTTTGCTATTTTTAATGAACGTTTCACTATTTTCCAGGTTACATTTCTTCTATTTTCTAATCGTTATTAAATAAATATCACACACCGTCACATACATTGTTCCGTTTTCGAATTAAGTTGCTCAAGTACTTGTGTTACGGATATCATAAACAACAGTTATAAATAAATAACCCGAAATATTCATGTAAATGAAATATTTTGTATTTACACCCAGACATGGAACAAACACAAATGTTGATGACATGCATGTTGGTTCCACTAGGGTCCCTAACAGCTCTGTAGGGCCTGTTTTGGGCAACGCCGGTGGCGTCGTGGCAGTAGAAGACTAGGTCAGAGTCCTATGACGCCACCATAACGCGATGAGGTACACCGCGGTGTTTAAGTCGGTAAGCCCCCTGGGCATTGCACCCCGCCCAGGAGCCGCGGCTGGCATTTACCATCTCTTCGCCAGCCGCTGGGGAGTCCGACACACCACATTCTATTCTATTCTATTCTATTCCACTGGAAGAGAACCCGCTCTCCCAGTTACGGTGCGAAAAGCATTTCACCGCGATAAAAAAAAAGGGTCCCTAACAGCTGGTCCACCGAACCATCGAAATGCAGATGGGTTTGCATTTTCTTTTTTAATTTGCAATCGTAACTCATTAAAACACACCGGCACAGTGCAGTCTGCACGCTGTGACGTCACGAAGTAAACTTTTAATAAGCTCGAGTCGGCTTTGAGCTTCCGTGTCGCTTGTATGAAGCTTATTTTGGGTGGGGTTTTACATGAAAATGTTAGAATTTGGCTGTTTTTATGGAACTTTTCTGTGGACTCTCTATTTTCTAAGCATTTTTTTATTTGAGACATCTTCCACACAAGACCATCAAATCTCTAACTAAGCCAAGCTTGTACCTACTAAGCTTCCAAATCTGATATACATACATAGAAATTTATAAATACATACTTTAATATGTCTTATTTACACCCAGACACGGAACAAGGGGTGAGAGCCATCCGCTCCCCCGCAAGTCCGGTGATGATGACAAGGCTACTCTCCAAGCCATCATCGTAAGTCAGTTAGGAAAAAAAAACTGTTTCACGGAACCATCAAAATGCAAATGTATGCATTTTTTTTCAAATTTGCAATCGTAACTCATTAAAACACACCGGCACTCTGCAGTCTGCACGCTGTGACGTCACGAAGTAAACTTTTAATAAGCTCGAGTCGGCTTTGAGCTTCCGTGTTGCTAGTATGAAGCTTATTTTGGGTGGAGTTTTACATGAAAGCGCGGGAATTCGGGTGTTTTATTTTTTAAGTTAAAGTTGTAAGTTGAAAATAGAAGAGAAGAAAACAATTTCAAATCGATTTCTTATAGTTCTTTAAATACTAACTACCCGGGTACCTATATTAAAAAATATTAAGAAAAATATTTTTTAAAAATATTGTACACGTATTTTTATTTTATTTTACAAACAATACCGCTATATATTAAAGATGTTGTGCTTTGATGTTTCGAATGACGTCACTATATGGTAAAATTTTGTCTAGGAGTGTAGTCATACGTCCCCACCTAGAAGTTTGATGGCCTAATATATTTAGAAGATGTATTCCTGACAAATACCAAAATACGAATACCACCCGTTCTACCCATACGAATAACGATTTAAATTAACTTTGGTATTCGGTTTTGGTATTAGAAAAGTATAACTTTTAAATTTTTTCATAATTTGAAAAACAATGATCATTTGTCCCATATTTCCTATAAACTTACCCACGGACTTCATAGCATAATTTTGAACCAGTCGTCTCCCTCATTTTGGCAGCACTCTTAACCCAATAAAATAAATCCAATTCCCTCTCCGTCTTAATCCCCTCTCACAACACTAACTCGTTCACCCGTCACTCTTTGAACAAAGGCTCGTTTTACACTAGCAAGTGATTAGCACGATGATTTATTGTCATTAACATTAGCCGGCTTTATTGGTGTTGTTTATTGATATAGATTGCTTCTCTGTGGCATATTGTCGACTGGCTAGGTGGAACAGTGGTTAGGTACTCAGGTTCACTACCTACGGTTGCAAGAGTCGTGGTTCGATTCGCACCTGGGACAAATATTTGTGTGACGAGCATTGGTGTTTGTTTCGTGTCTGGGTGTGTTCCGTGTCTGGGCAAAAAACGCAATCTGTAAACATTTGTCATGTCTGTCTGACTGCTTGTTCGTCCGTCCGTATGTCAGAGCCACTTTTTTTTTCATTTTCATCATCATCATCATCGGCCCACTTTCGTCCACTGCTGGAAATAGGCCTCCCCAAATGCCACCACTTATCTCAATCCTCGGCTACTTTTATTTTAGCTAAATAAAATTGCTTAACATTATAGCTTGGCCAATAAGTTTTTTATTCAAAGGTTATTTTGTATTAATTATTATTCAAATGTAAATGTTTGTTTCAACGCCCGTAATGACTAACTTTCACAAACTTTTCCCAGAACTGGCACCTTCCGTCTCTGTGGCGTATTCAATTAAATTATCAATCCTTAGTTATATCATAAATGCAAAAGTAACTTTGTCTGTCTGTAGCGCTTTCTATAAAAAACTTCCGAACAGATTTATACGTGAATTAAATTTGGTACAGATTGGTTTACAGCTTGAGAAAGATAAATGAAAAGCTATTTCTTAACCGAATGCGCTATAAGAGCTATGTTTTACTGACTAAACTTTACCCAGATGGAATGCTAAAGAAATTGATTTTTGAAGGTTCTAGCTATCAAAAAACTGGCACGTCCTGGCGTTGAATAGAGAGCAGTGAATAGGTTTGGAGGAGACCTTTGCCCAGCTGTGGGATGACATAGGTTAAATAAAATAAAACAAAGTTCCGTACCAAATAGGTTCAAACGGGACGCTATTACTAAGACTTGGCTGTTTGTCTGTCCGTCCGTCCGTCCGTATACAACAATAGTTGTAAGGAACCCATCGCACGCGAGTCCGAATCGCACTTGACAGGTACTTTTAACCCTCACGTCAGCTGTTCAACAATACGCTGACAGACAGACAATAAAAGCTTTACTATATGGAACCTTTCGGGTACCCCGAAAACATGCAAGCGGCTTACACAAATTACATCAAAAAGGTATTATCCCTTACCGCGGTCAACGGAAAGAAAGTTGACATTAACTTGTTGAAAGCCCCCGAAAAAGTACCGGGACTTTTTTCTACTTTACTCCAGTATTGAGTTATAAAGTGTCGGAACTTTGGTACAACGAAATTAGGGCGTTTGTTTCGGTTAAAGAGACCGGTGGTTGTTACGGTGTTTTAGTAAATAATATATATATAGGTACTGTCGAGTTGAAGGAAAAGACGGCGGTGGCTGAGTGACTAAGGTCGTTGCTTGCCATGCGAGAGGTCGCCAGTTCATACCCCGCCACGCTCCACTGTGCTTTTCCAAATTTGAAATGAATATGTACGATTTTTGCTTCAGAAAAATCTTCCTCTCTTTTTATTTAAAACACTGCATCAAAATCCGTTGTGTAGTTTTAAAGTTAGTTTCTATACTTAAAAAATAAAAGATTCGAGCATACATAAGGATATATGGACAGATAAAGCGACGAGAAGGGTCTTTATTAAGTAAACCAATAACTTTAATGGTAACTGGAGCTCAATGAAGTATAAACAGCGAATAAAAAGATTAAACTGCGAAAAAAAAAAGATTAATTTCCACACGATGGTCAGTTGGGAAAATCCATTCCCATCAGCAACATGAATGGGTCAAACGGGAATTTGTATCGCAATTCCTCTTCCGCGATGAATAGGACAATTGATACAGTAACAACTCTGCAACGAACACAAATTGACTGGCGCGCGTGAAAAAGAAAATATAGAGCCAAGTATTTTTTTTTTACATTTTTTATTTTTTTTTATTTCGCGAAATGTGAATACGTATATCGCGTATTCAAATTGGCTCAGCCAATGTGTGAGCTACGCGTGACTTTTATCTTTGTAACGGTTTAAATGCTACATTAAAGGTTTTTTTTTCGCGAAACATGTTAGCATAGTTTCGGATAAATTGGCGGAAATGTTTGGATGAGCGATGTGAGGGTGTGGTTCCTCACATCCATCGCACATCCAAACATTTCCGCCAATTTCACATTGTGTGAATAGCGTAGGTGATTTTAATAATATATTATTTATTATTAAGAGGCTACACAAGGGCCTGCAAGGTGGATAAATGTTTTTTTACTGTAATTGATAATGTTACGGAACTTTCTAAGGTGTTAACTGTATATTTAAGTCGTTTGATCGATTTCGGCCATGGCGGCCGATCTTAATGGAGATCAGTCCAGTACGCAGGACAAATTATGGTGCACAAGTATAGTCCATTGGTAGCAAGCGCTGCGTAAGGACAGAGAGGTCCCCCGGTTTGAGTCCGGGGTCGGGCGAAATTTGTGTGAGTTTTTCTTTTATGAAATTACTCAGCCCGGAGTTAGGAAGTTGGCGGTTGATCGCCTGTGCCTCGGAGAGCACGTTAAGTCGGTGGTCCTGCGCCCAATCTCTCATCGGTCATGTCGGATTGCCTTCTCACCGAACTATAAAATTAAGGGAACAGAAACACTTGTGTTTGCGTGCACATTTGTACTCTATAATATGCTCTATGCTCTATGCTAATGGCTGATCTTAACTAAGATCGATCGCAAATCGATCGGACGCTTTACTTGATACATATAAATTTGTTCCAGAAGGACAAGTAGGTACATATTATGTGACGTCTGCAAAAAATGCAACTTTTTTTTTAACTGACTAACGATGATGGCTTGGAGGAGCCTTGTCATCATCATCGGGCTTGCGGGGAGCGGATGGCTCTCACCCCTAAAAAAAATGCAACATAGTGGATACTAATATTATGTAAGTCTTGTTACCCTTTGTAACGGTAACAATCGGATATAGTTACACACACATTCACGATATTAGCATGGATTGTTCCATCCAGTAACACGACACCGGGACTCGCTTCCATCGGCCTTTGTTCGCTAAACGCTAATGCATTTCTCTAATGTACGTGGCCTGACGTTCAATTAGGAGACTATAAGATTACATTGTGTTCCTGGTCGATTATGAACTACGTGACATGATTAGCATGATGGCTGGCGACAATGTCTGTTGAGCTTTGTTGTGATTTTTCTGGTATTTTGTCTAGAAGTCATAAAGCTGGCGGTGAAGACTTGGCTTGGAGATGTTAAGCTGTTCGTTCTGTACCTGATCTCTTGTGGGCGTCTTGGAACTTTGATAGTGAAGCGACAGATGGTTGACTGTGGAGCTTTAGTAAGTCCAATGACAGGTGCTGTCACTACTCTAGAAACTGATTGATTGACTAATATACCACATAAAGTCAAGATAATGTTTCTATTACTTGAGCGTGCAAACCAGTTTCTTTCTATTTCCCTCGTCAATTAATTGGTCAATATACGTTTTAAAGATTTTAAGAGACCGAAAGCTTTAGAGTGAATTGGGGGATGCCTTTATCCAGCAGTGGATCTGTATAGCCTAAGTAAAAAAGTGTTTTCCATTTCGTTGAAAAATATTGTATTCGTCATGAAATACAGCTGTCCGCTCTGCTCGACGCCTATAAACACAAACACGCCATTGGCCAAAACGAAAAATTTAAGCAAAATTTCACAATTTCCGTGACCGACGTGGAAATGCACGAATGAAACAATTTATTCGGCGCATTCAAAGCGGACAATAACTGTTTGTTGAAGGCAATTCGAATCCCGCCACTAGCCCCGTCACGTCGCTACCGCGAGGTGTCACGCGGGCGTCATAATGACGTATTACGTCATTGGACAGTAAAACATAATTATTTTCTATATTTTTTTGTAGAACAATTTTTCTATTATGTCAAAGTAACTATGTTCTTTTTACTATTATATAGTAGATTGTATCAAATATTTTTTTATAGATGTTTAAAGCGACTTTATTATCACAAGTTCATAGTCCTTTTTGATGGTATTTGACTAGAGTCCAGTGGGGCTACCATGAGTTTAAAACTTACGCGCTCGATATCGCCTACGTAAATATGTCTATGAAAAACATGTACAGCGCCGCCTGGTGGTTACGCGAAGAACTACAATCGGCCATATGAAAAAACAACCGATAGGTTTTTAACGTACGTAAGTTTACGATAGGCAACTCTTGGTAGGCCCGGTTAGTCAGTTAGATAGTTAGTATTCCTTTTGTTCTGCCGTTTGCACGTCATGTCGTTAACACGTGGTGTCACGCAAGCGTCATCTGCGTCATGCGAGCGTCATCTGTGTCACGCTCGTGGCTCGGTTAGAGCGTGTTTGGATTTTGGTAACGTCTGCACGGTACATTGGGCTTGGTAGCTGTTGGCTTGGTGTAATGCATGGAAAGTCAACAAAGAGATGATAGACTACCATATTTGTCCACGTAAAACATCGTCATGCATTAGTCATGTTCGTGGACCCATTTTTAAAGGATTTTGCGCTAGCAAGACACTAACGTTCGTATAGTAATCTTCAATTGATGAAAGTGTGATCATGAAGTGCGGTTACTTGGACAATATATGGATATACAATACTTAGGAATTGTGTATCACAGCACAATAAAGTTCAATTTATTACGTAGCTTATTTTTACCAAAATCTCCACAAACCCTTAATTTGGTAATCCATTGCAGACAAAGCCGCGGGATGAGCCATTGCCTAATACTGTTTGTCACGACGTCGAAAATTGAAACATGCATTAGCGTTTACGAACAAAGCTGTCATACATCAAACACAGGTATCAAGTAACATAGTAACAATATGCTATTCATAGTCAAGACCTGACTGCCGGCAGTGTGTCGTATTGTTACATTATTGTACCACAATGTGGGGAGATGGGACGGTAATTTGTCTTTAGTCATAATGGCAGTGTTGTCCAAGCTATTTGGGCTATAATGGCCGATCTCAATGGAGTTGATCTTCATTGTTATCAGCCGCCATATTAACAACGCAGGACGTATTAAAAAGCATCGATGGCCGAGTGGTTATGGGCGTTGCTTGCCTCGCATGAGGTCGCCAGTTCAAACCCCGCCACGTACCACTGTGTTTTTCAAATTTGTACGATTATTCGACGCTTTAACTGTGAAGGAAAACATCGTGAAGAAACCTGTACACCTACGAAGAAATTCTTAGGTTGTGTAGTCGACCAACGCCAAGTGGGTTGGTTGTCTAAAGCCTTGTCGCCCTAGTTTAAGGTAGGCCTGTGCCCCAGCAGTGGGGACGTATATGGGTTGATGATGATGATGATGCCTTCCGTAATCGTAGTAGTTCGATTGGACAACAACATTTAGTGGTGCACCCCTAAAACCCGACATAACAGTTTTACAACATTGAACCGATATTCAAACGACCGGTTTTGCACTTGTAAGATATTCCGAAGCGATAGTGGCACTTCACCGGTTTTCCGATACATACGGTTTATCTTTACTTTACCTTTTTCGAGCCTTTTAGTGTTGAAGGGGTATAGAGCAAGGTTTTTATAGATAATGTTAGTGGAGGGGTTTTTAGTAAGGAGACATTCAAAATGTACTCTAGTTTAGATAATGTACTACACCATCGGCACACTATAAATGAAATGAAATGAATGTTACTATAGGTACTAGTTTCACATTTAACCCGATAGGATTTATAGTTATTATGTGATTCAAATAAATTTTCCTCCAAAGGTTAAGGAATTGTAATTCATTATAGTGATGTATTTTCTATTTCTTTTTTCCAAACTAACAGGTGTACTTGTATCATAATTTAAAAAATCATAAAATTCATAATAAACAAAAACAACATGACTGAAAACTGAAATATGACCTAAAATATTTAATGGTTTCTTAAACGAATAAGCAACTTCTAAATTATTTGAAACTAGCACACTCGCTTTATGTTTAAGAGCTGTTAAGCTGTCAAACGTTGACTGGTGTTCCCTGAAATAGCTCCATTTATTAGTGTAGTTTAAGTTTTAAGTTTATTATTAGCACATAAAACTTATATTCGTACGAAACATTCACAAAAACATTAAAATTTAAGGGCGAGATAGAATAAATAAAACACGAACCGGCAACAAATTCTCTACGCGCGATTCAGATTATAGAAACAATTTAGCGATTTATCACCGGCCATAAATTATTATTTATGGCTCTGAATGCAATATTCGTGGAAATATTGGTACGCGGCAGTCAGAGAGCCAAGTTGCTTTGAAAATATCTTGATTTTAACATAGTCATAGAATCACGCCTTTTCCCCAGAAGGGGGTAGGCATAGATCACTTCCTGCCATGTGGTACGGTCTTGGCACTCCACTTTCGCTTCATCCACATCCATCAACCTGACCTTTCTTCTAGATGTGACCTATTCGGTCATAGGAGGTATTTCTTTGATTTCAAAAGTTATTAAATAGAACCCTAAAAAGTTAGGGTTTAGTTTCTAAGGTTTTGATCATCAAAAGCTCGGTTTCTCGTCAAGTATTTAATTATTAATTCATATGCATTTTAAATACAGAAAAAAACCTTTTAACATCTTTCTTCTTAAAGAAACTTGTGTTTCATTAATGTTATATTCAAACATATTTTTAAAATAAACTTCTTCAATATAACGTTTTTGATGTGCAATTATACTCGTATACGTACTGATATTTTGAGATCTAAAACCCCCAAACACTTTATATTGTCAATTTTCACCTAGAAACTTCGCCTTAGACTTGGCTCCCCGTTTACTTCTTAACGACTTGCGTGCACGAGAGTAATTTTCGTTGAACGTTAAACTTCGAGACTGTTGAAGTTATTAGTTGTAGTTTTAAGGGGTACTTGGAATCGTTGCCTATTAATTTCGTCTTTGGCTTATGTTTCTTGCTTTAAAAGAGCATCAAGCCCGGGAAGATTTGTTAGGGGCTTTGTTAACCGACTTCAAAGATAGAGGTAGGAGGTGGTAGGAGTATTATTGATTGTGTAACTGATTTGATGGCCTATTGTACGTTCGTTAGTTCGATTTCCGGGTCAGGCTAAATTGATGTTTGATTTGTTTTTTTTTGTTGTTTAGAATTGCCTCAATCTGTAGTCAGAATTTGCTCGTGCCTCGGTAAGCACGTTAAGCCGGTGGTCCTGCGCCTGATCTCTCTAGAGATTCGAACCAACGAACGAACAATAGCCCAACGATATGATGTCGGATTGCCATCTCACTAACTTTGAGAGAGACAGAACAGAAAGTGCGTCTGTGTACACACTTATGCACCTTCATATGTCCTGCACTTATGTCTGATCTATCTTAAGATTGACCTCCACAAAAGAAATCCGTGGAACGACAATCGGATTTAGTAACACACACAACGATTTGAAATTACCAATTTGTTCTTGCAGTCTAAATGCAAACACAGGTGCAGTTCTTTCAGCCCCCAATCCGTTGTAACAGCATTAATCCAATCGCGGACGTACGGCGGACATTCGGGAATCCCGTAAAAGGCTCGGCTAAACGAACGGACAATAGAATTTGAATCCGTACCGTAGCGGATTGAGTTCCGAATTTAGATTCGCGTGTGCGGAACGCTTGGATAGAATGTGCGGTGAAAAACTTGCCGTGTGAGGCTAGTGGGGAAGAGGTATGCTATGTGAGTACCGGACGTTTGTAGACTAACTAGGATGGTGAGTGTCACATAAGATAATCCACTCTGGTCTGTGATAATATACAGTTGAAGGTTTATACCTTCGCATACATGGTACATCTAAAAAAAGGAGAAACTGACTGACTGATTGACTGAATTTTCAACGCACAGCTTAAACGGCTAAACGTAGTTGAAATTTGGAAAGGACGTACCTTAAGTACTGAAGAGGTGCACTAAGAAAAGAGTTCCCGAAATTCCCACGGGAACGGGAATAAGCGGGAAAATCCTTTTGGATAAAAAATCTAAACCGCTTAAGTTGGGCGCTTAAAATTTGGCATGCAGGTACCTTATTCGTAGTAAACTTAAAGCTTAGTTGCAACAGGATATTGCAAAATTTCTACGGTAAGAGGGAGTAAGCGAGAAAAAACGTTTGTGTAAAAAAATCTAAACCGCGTGAATAACTATTCCACGCGGACGAAGTCGCGGGCATACCTTGTATGTTATATATACGTATTCAGTTATAACTTGTGTCAAGACACAAACAGTTCCATTCACATTTGAATATACCAATTTACTGGCTCACACCTCCCACATCACTACGATACCTTTCAGTGCTTCCAAGAATCTGTTTCAATATGCAGCGGCGGAATATATTTAGATGCACTTTTACATAATAATGCGTCTTTGCGGCTGCTCTTTGTACCGCTTCTGAAAGCATAGTACAATACATTATGTGAT
Source organism: Maruca vitrata (assembly GCA_039566165.1). NCBI lineage: Eukaryota > Metazoa > Arthropoda > Insecta > Lepidoptera > Crambidae > Maruca > Maruca vitrata. The sequence continues at coordinate 906,092 of CM076940.1, forward strand.
GTACAGACAGTGGTCTTTATGTGAATTCGGTAACTGAATATATTTGGTGTTCCGTTTACAGCTGCTTGCCGCTGTTTTGCGATTTCGTAACATGATGTACTGGTATCTGTTGAAGATATATATTTCATGCTGATTCGATGTTATTGTTATGTGATCAAAGTGATTTCACTGTTTGTCCAAAGTTCGAATTTAAAAACACGTTGTTATATCGGCTAATTTATTTTGTAGCATAATTTTTTTCATGATTCTAAGCTTAATATTATACCGATTTTGTTAATGTTAATATCAACAAATACTACACTATATAAGCTGTACCTTTGAGAGCTCGTACAACAAAATGAACAGTCCTCTGTATTTAGTTCAGAGAACTTGTCACTACACGTTTAGCTACATGTTGGGCGCCACGGTTCAAGCATTGGCGCCCAACGTGTGGCTACGTAATATGATTGCGGTTCAGCTATTCGAATCGTGTGGTCAACAAAGTGAACGGCGATTTGTTGGAAACTAGCTTTGGTGAGCTTTAATGGTCAATTCCAGTGAAATGACCTAATCATTTCACTGGTAGTATGTGTAATTTACTGATCTGATGGCAAAATCTCCACGGTATTAATCTGGTTGACTGATTTGTTGATTTTAGATAGCGTGTGTCCCTTAGGACAAAATGTGAATGGATAATATCGAATAGATCTCTATTATTGGCTGTATATTAGATTATTATTATGTATTAGAGTATTTGTTTATATGAATGTATAAATGTATCGGTCTGATATAAATAGTTTTTCATATCTTTATTAATCGACGTCAAACAAGTACTCACAAACATTTATTCAATAAATTGACTATAAAAATCCATACCGCCAAACGATGGGAGTTTAATCCCATTTATTCGACTGTGCAAAGTCAACGTATTTCGTTTTTCACCGAATTCAATGATTGATAGACCGTTCAAGTCAATTTCAAACAGATCGTCGGCCGTGCAAACAGTTTGGGTTATTGAAAATGAAATTTATTCGATGCTTAGGGTTTGTACACACGGCGACGTATAAGGGCTAATACTGAAGTGATAATTTGATGTCTTGTCTTTAAACAAAGACGATTAAGAAAGTTCTAAATACAAAAAGCGAATAAACCCTTTTTTACCTGGCCTATACTGTCCGACTGCTGCCAGTTAAAAAAAAATACTTACATATTAATTACATCAATCTTTTGCTTCCCTAAGAAAAAATCTAAATGTCAAAGTTTTTATTTCATGCGTTCTATATTGTTTTCAAATTTAAAAATGCTTCGCTCAATCATCTCTTTTCACGCGACTGAAATTCATAAACTTGACTCTGCATATTGATACTCTGTTTGTCGATCCAGTGTAAATCTATTAATCACAAAAATAGGCTATTCTACTATTTTTCCAAATATTTTTTAAAATGTTCATTTACATGCGATAGTCAGGTGTAATTTTTATTTTTGCAAAATATTTATCCTGTAAGCAGGGAAAAAAGATCAAAATATTGTCGTAAAATAAAGGCGCCAAAATGCCGACCGCCATATTGTGACGTCAATTGTACTAAAATAAAGAAATGTCAAACGCCGCGTGAGTGATAGAGCAGATACGCCTAATCAAACAAGTTCGTGTTTTAAAAAAGATTACCTACTACGATTACCTTATTTTAGTACTGTTGATCATCATCATCATCTTTGCATTTTCCCGGTTGCATCCTTGCGGAGCCCGGGGTCCGCTTTCCTACTCCTAACTCTCCACTTCGCACGGTCTTCGGCATCCTTTATGGAGAGTTTGTTAGCACGCATGTCATCCACTACGACGTCAAGCCAGGCCTTCTTGGGCCTTCCCCTTCTGCCGGGACCCGGCGGTAGCGACATGGCTAGACACTTGTTCCCTACGTAGTTTGCCGGTTTCCGTAAAACATGACCGTACCAACGTAGGCGGCACTCTTGCAGTTTATCAGCGATGTCTCGGACATGAAGGCTGCCGCGAATACGGGAGTTCTTTACGCGATCTGCTCGCGTAACTCCCGACATCCAGCGCAGCATCTTCATCTCCGTGACCCGCAGTTCCTGCTTGTGCCGCTCAAGTAATGGCCATGCTTCACTGCCATATAAGAGAACAGGCCTAATGATGGATTTATAGACCTGTCCCTTCAGCTTAACCGGCATTTTAGGGTCGCAAGTGACGCCGCTCACCTCCCGCCATTTATCCCACGCAGCAGCAATGCGTGCCTTGACGTCGGAGTCGATGTCGCCGTTCGCGTGGAGTACAGATCCCAGATACTTGAACCGGTCCGTGCGCTCGACCGTGTCTTCGCCTATGCGGACGGACATGGGATCTGTAGTGTTGCAGGCCAAGTACTCTGTCTTCGCCACGTTGAGTTTCAGACCCCCGTTCTCAAGCGATTCCTTCCATGTGTTAACACGCCTCACCAGCCGTCCCCTGTCCGAGTCCACCAGCGCGATGTCGTCAGCATACATAAGTAGCCATGGTGGCTGCTCATGGTGGTCTCTGATGCTGTCTGACAATACGTCTAATATCAGGCTGAAGAGGAACGGACTCAGGATACCCAGGGGGTAAGGGGGAGAACGGACCTAAGATCTTTCCGTCCCCAAATGTCATCCTCACCTGCTCGCACTGGTGGTTCGTATGAATAGCCAGTGGCGGCAGCTTCCGGGCTGTCGCGGTGCCCCCTGCTAGATAACGGACGAGGCTCTGGCGACCGAGCAATGGCGGTAATAACCACACACCCGGCCGGGCAACCGGTCGGAAGAGGCTACAGCGAGCCTTGGGGCCTAAATAACTCCAAAAATGTCTGGTGCAGAAGGCAACGGGAAACCACTGCACTAACTTCCCAAGAAAGTCACCATGGAAAAAAACAAGAAAAGTAAAGCGAGTTCGTCATGCGATCCGGCTGACCCCCGGCGCCGCGGGGCTTCCGGGACCCGTGGTGTGAAGTCTGCTACCGGCCATGCATATGTCGTGCACGAGGCTGCACGTGGAGAATATAAACCTGCCAAAGAAACATCTGATAGCAAACAATCAGCAATACGTCCAAGTTTGATCGGCACGTGGAACGTCCGGGGCCTTAACGATGATGGAAAGCTGCAAATTGTGGAGGACGAAGCAGCACGCAAACACTTACCCCTTTTAGGCTTAAGCGAGACTCACTGGAGAGGGGCAGGCTGCTTTAAAACCGATTCGGAAAACACGGTCTACTTTTCAGGGCCCGAAGACTCTAGCAGCAACGGGGTCGCTTTCATCGTAGCACCCCAGCTAAACAAATATGTCCTTGGATACAGTCCCATTAACGATCGGATTATCACCATTAAGTTCAATACTGCTCCATGCAAACTTAATTTTATCCAAGTTTACGCACCCACTTCTCAATCATCGGAAGAGGACATCGAGAAGTTTTATAATGAGTTAGGCAGAACCCTGAAAAAGATTCCAAGTAGAGAAATAGTGATGATTATTGGAGATCTGAACGCCAAAGTTGGCGAAACCAAGAACGATCCACACCTGCGCAGAATGGTCGGACAATATGGAACGGGAGTGCGTAATGATCGCGGAGACCGTCTGCTACAGTTTTGTGCAGAGGAAAACTTCACCCTAATGAATACCTGTTTTAAACATCATGTAAGACGACTCTATACTTGGATATCTCCGGACGGTCGTACCAGAAACCAGATAGACTATGTAATGATCCAATCCCGATGGCAATCTTCGGTCCTAAATGTAACGACTCACCCAGGAGCAGACTGTGGAAGCGATCATCAGCTTCTTGTAGCAACGATTAGAATTCGGCTGAAGCGGATACTTAAAGCAAAGCCTCAACCTAATTTAAGACACGTAAATCTTGAGGGGTTCAGGAACGAAATCGTCGAAAAACTGGAAAAGCTCTCACCGTCGGCAGCAGACGATAGTAACTCTTCTTGGTTGGCGTTAAAAACAGCCGTGGTACAAGTAGCCACTGGTAACGCCCTGCCCGTAGATGCAGTCTCGATGAAAAAGTACATCACTGTTGAGACTGCAAAGGTAATTTTAGAAAGAAGACTACTTAAAGTGAGCGGCATAAAGTCTGATCAAGATCGTCAGAAATACTCATACTTGAGCCAGGAAATACAGAGGCTGTGCCGTAGTGACAAATCCGCATTCATAAATAATATTTGCTCTGAACTTGAGCGGCACTCGGATAGACACGAGACTAGAGACCTTTTAGGAAAGTCCGTGCTTTAACTCAAAAAAAGTCCCCAAAAACCTGCGCTGTGGAAGACGAGCAAGGACAACTTCTGTCAGAGATGGACAAAGTTCTTGACAGATGGAAAAGGTACTGTGCAAACCTCTACAACACCAATTCCGATATCGATAGCTCGGAAATGAACATAGATGAACGAGAACCAGACATTTTGCGCTCCGAAGTTGAGCATGCCATTAGGTGCCTCAAAACCAACAAATCTCCTGGAAAAGACGGTGTCCCAGCGGAGCTCCTTAAGAATTTACCCGTTAAAGGAGTTGATTATGTCAAGGATATCTGTAATGCCATATGGACTACCGGAAAATGGCCTGATGAATGGACGGAATCGGTGTTTGTCCCTCTACACAAAAAAGGCTCTACTAAGAAATGTAACAATTTCCGTACCATTTCCCTAATCTCACACGCCAGCAAAAGTATTGCTTAACATTATAAACAAGCGACTGAGTTACTATCTAGACTGGCAGATACCACAGGAACAAGCGGGTTTTGTAAAGGGCAAAAGGCACGAGAGAGCAAATCCTTAATGTGCGTCAAATAATTGAAAAAGAGTCCTGAGTTTAACACACCTGTCATCTTGTGTTTCATTGATTACACCAAAGCCTTCGATTGTGTCAGATGGGACAAACTGTGGAATGTTCTGCTGGAAATGGGTGTTCCGGCTCATCTTGTAGCTATGATTAGAGGTCTATATAGTAACAATCGCTCGTACGTGCGGATTGACTCCGAATGTTCAGATGTATTCCAAGCAAAGAAGGGAGTTCGACAAGGCTGTATACTTTCACCAATGCTTTTAACATCTATGGCGAATACATTATGCTCAAGTGCCCAGAACAGCGGAACAGCGGTTTTACTATTGGTGGTAAGAAGATCACTACACTCAGATACGCGGATGATACAGTGCTGCTAGCAGCTGATATCGCAGTACAGAGAGAATTGCTGCACGCTCTAGAAACAGCCTTGGTGTACTCCGACGGTAATACGGAAGGGCAATGTGTCGCCAACAGCGGTCCTAACTACAGAATCGGAATCACAGTACATGTCTCTAATGATATCAACATACGTTTCTGGCACTCCCTTGGACCTCAGGGCCCACCAAATCATCGCACGCGGAACACAGTCGAAGGCCTTCTCCATGTCCAGAAATAGGAAGTGGAGAGGCGTGTTCTTCGTCCTGTATTTCTCCATGATGATTCTTAGGGCAAAAACGGGGTCCATAGTCCCATGACCGGGGCGGAAACCATATTGACATCCAGAGACAGTGCACTCCTGACGGATTCGAGAGTCTACTATCCGCTCGAATAGTTTCCATGCAGGTGTGGGACATGACCTTTATACCGCGATAACTACCGCACTCTTGCACTGATCCCTTGCCCTTGAAGACCGGGGTGATAACACTCAGTCTCCATTGGCGAGGAATCCCGCCGGTGCTGAGTATGCGGTTATAAAGGTCAGTTAGGATGCCCACACCACGACCACCCATTGCCTTCCAGGCTTCGATGGGGACTCCATCGGCTCCGACAGCTTTCCGATTCTTCATGCGGCGAAGAGCATTCTCTACTTCTTCAGGCGTTACCGGTGGTACAAGTCCAAGATTCGGAGGGAGGTCCGGTGGCTGCACTTCTCTATGCTGTTTATTTAACAGCTCGTGGAAGTAAGAGCGCCATCTCTCCTTCACCGCGAGGTCCTCGCATAGTAGGTCACCGTGAGGGTCTTTAACACAGCGGCACTTGGAGATATCCTGTGCCGCTTTGACCTAGAACGTGCCAATCTATAGATAATAATAATAATAATAATAATAAATCTTTATTTCAGATAAGGTATCCATATTTTGTTAGTAACATTGTAACCTTAAAACTAATGTTAGTAGCACATAAAAAGACAATAAATAAAATAAGTAAATAAGGGGACAGACAGGCTGACCCGTTCGCTGGCGGGAAGCATGTCTACTTGACAGCGTGTAGCCGTATCCAGCGACCCACCATCGGGGAGTCCCACCTGTCCGCCCACACGCCCAGGATGGTGTTGGGGCTGTCACGAGTGCGGCGCAGCATCGAGGCGCAGCGTTTGCGCATGATGGCGGCAAAGCCATCAGTGCGCGCCTCAGCAAACATGCCGGAGGCGCTACAGTATCGCGGCAGCCCCATCAGCACCCTGAACGCGTTGTTATACTGGACACGCATGTCTTCGTATGCCCTCCGCGTATAGTTCACCCATAGGCTGCACGTGTAAAAAGACTGACAGTATGCTTTGAAAAGCGTAATCTTAACTTGTTTAGTACATCGTGCAAACCTGCGGGCCAACATATTGCATCGGACAGACAGAGCTCTGCGTTCCCTCTCAACATCCACATTGTCTTTTAGGTCCTCGGTGACCCAGTGACCCAAGTACATACACTGCTCGCCCTTTTTAAGGGACTACCCGAAAGTGAAAAATTTGGTACAGTTTGGTATCGAAGTTTGTCCGGTCTGAAAATCATGATTTCACTTTTCTTTGCATTGTACTTAAGTCCCTGGGCCTCCGCATAGGACTCACAGATTTTAAGCAGCCTTTGCAAGGCACCAATCGATGGGCTCAGAAGGACCATATCGTCTGCATAGCTTATGTTATTGATGCAGACTCCGTCTATATGACATCCGACGCCGGTGCTGCTGAGCTCATCAATCAGACGGTTCATGTACAGGTTGAAAAGCGTAGGCGAGGTTAACCCCCCCTGCCTCACCCCGCACTCCAACATGTACTCCCCCGATAGAGAACCTGCCCATCTTACATAATTTTTCTGATTACTATACCAATGCATCAGCAGCGATACAATCTCTTTAGGAAGACTATTAGCTTCTGCTTTCATTTTATCCCACAGTATATCGTATGACACGAGATCAAAAGCTTTTGACAGATCGAGATAGCATGCATATACTGGGGTCCTTCTTGCGGTATAGTAGTGCACAGTCTGCTTGAGGCACATGATAGCACTCTCGGTGGAAAGGTTGGGCCTGAAACCGAACTGTGCGTCGTTCAGCGAGACGTGCTTATCTAAGTGCTGACCAAGCAGACTGTCCAGTACTTTCGCGATTACCGTAGCAAGAGATATCGGCCTATAGTTCTGTATGTCTGATGAGTCACCCGTTTTATTTTTAATGATTGGAGCGACTATAGTACGCATTAATTTATCGGGTAGGTATGAATGACCTAAACAGAACGTGTACAGCATAGACATCACTCTAGGCAGATGGACTCCTGCGTGTTGCAGGTGCTCGATACTCAGGCTGTCATGTCCAGGCGATTTACCCCTTACCATGCGTCTAATTACCTCCGCCACTTGCTTCGCGGTAAATTTAACGCTGCGCTCTGTACCTCCAGCCCCAGAATCAGGCACCTGCCTCGCTGGCCCCAGTGGGGACTTCACCTCAAAGTGCCGCCGGAACAAATCGGCTATCTCTCCGGGCTCATGCGCCCCCGCTACGCTCACGGGCAGGTTCGACTTAGGATTTATTTTATTGGTGTTTTTCCAAAACTGACTAAAATTCTTTTTAGCATGATTTTCAGCAATTATATTCATTTTTATTTGGACTTCGTTATTCTGGCACCATTTTAATTTAGATTTGAAAATTCGCCTCGATTCACACATTTCATCGTAAACTCGGCCAGTTCCGGGTTTCCCACAATTTATCCATTCTTGAAAACAAAGTCGAGCCCGACCGTGAGCGCAACGAACGTGCTTATTCCACCCTGTCACGTATTTGTAATTAGGTTTCTTCCGAACATTACAGCTACACACAGCGGCTTCAGACAATATAGAAACTATGTTATCGTACATTTCATCGATCACCCTATAATGACTTTTGTCGTTACACATACCGTCGCAGCAGTCAAGAAGTTCTAAAGGAAAATCTAAGTTACGCAGTTTAGAATGACACATTTCACGATATTTTTCTATTTGCGTAGCATCACGCTCACCCCAAATAACCTTATTTATACATACGCCCGGCATCGTGATCTTTGGCTTAATTAAATTAAAATTACACACAATAGAAATTGGATGGTGATCAGAGTAGTACGTATCATATAGCACTGACGCGGAAAGTACCGACTGCCGCGCAGCAGCTAGTCACTACACAGTGATCAAGCCAGCGTCGGCAGCCGTGTGCATCACTAACAAAAGTATAACTATCGGTCGGTAATAGTTCCATGTCTACACAGCTCCACGATTGTTCGGCACAAAAAGTCAAAAGTTCATTGGAAAACGACTCACCAGGGTGTGCGTTGAAGTCCCCCACTATAAAAACTGACTCCACATTGTGACTCTCAATTACGGCCGTTATTTCACTGAGACATTCCGTGCACTCCACCAAATTATCACTGCAATCCGTAGGCATGTATACAGAAAAATATCATAATGCACCGATCATCTAACGCAACTTTTATTGCTGCCAGACGCACACTACTGCACTTCACGACGGTAACCACAGGGAACACAGATTTCTTCCATAGTAAGGCCACACCGCCGTGCGGCCTTCCGCGCAGCACACCAGCCGATGTATCCACCGCAGAGGTGCCCGTGTAGGCAAAGCTGTCGTCCACTGTCCCCAAGCACGCCAAGTCGTGAGGTAGCAGCCAGGTCTCTTGCAGCGCAATCACGTCGGCTGAGCGACATAATCGCCGCACACATTCCATCGATCGTACTACATTCTTACAATTAAAACTTACTATATTTACCATCTCATTCATTGTGGACATTGATTTTTATCATTGGCCTTAACGGCCACCCCACTTTCTCGCTTCTTGAAGTCTATAAAGCGCCTATACGCCACTCCTTCAGGCCAAAAGTCGTCAGACATAAATATTTCCAATTTATGTTTAGGCACAAATATTTTGAAAGACTCATATTCTTTTTCCATCTTCATATTCATCTTTTCCACCTTTACTTCAATATTACATTTTTTCATAACGTAGTTATTGATGTCACACACGGACACTCCCTTTGCAACGTTGAAGATATACAATGGGATTTTCAATTCCGCGGCTCTAAAATTTGTACCGGGCTCTAAAATAGCTTTACCTCTATTCCCCATAAATCTATTTCGCAGCCTTTTTCTCTGTATAAGAGTCCATTCCACCTTTTGTTCTTCAGGTTTCCATACTCCATTTCGTACAATGTCTGCCATACACTTTTGTTTCGATATCAACTCATTATTACCGCCCGAGGCGGCCGTGTGTCCCGCGCTCTCGACGTGTGACGGCAGCGGCAGCGGCTGACTCATCGCTACCGCATCTCGCTCTTCGTCGACGGTCTCCGTCGCGCCGTTCGGTGGTATAGGGGGCGGGCCGTTAGACACGCGAGAACTACCCTCCGATCGGAAATATTTCTGCCCGATATCACGATACATCTTTTTTGGTGATGAAGTGGTGTGTTGTTCAATCCGACTTATACTCTCATTGCTAAGCGGCTGCATCCCCATGGGACCCCTAGCACACTCGAAGGTGTTCATGAAACAACCACCGCGCCTGTTGTTTACATTGCGCCCATTCCCGTAGTTATTCACTACAGACGTATATTTCAATGTTTCGATTTCACAGTTTAATTCATCCAATTCTTTCTTCGGGGCATAGTCTTCTTTAATTGTCTTTATGTCTTGCTGTAACTTCACTATATCCTTTAAAAGTCTCGATACGTCGACATGGTCGAATAGAACCGGTGGTAACTTTTCCAGATCCCGCGCTACGAAGATCGGGATATTCTCAGGGTCAGTATCTCGGATTAGACAGATGATGTCGTCTAGATCCCGCAGAGTTTTGCCGTCTTTCTTCCGATTTATCTTGCGCTTCTTTGTCGTAATTGAATCAAATAGCAAATTTTTCGCTGTCACAATATCACTTTCGGAGAAAGCACTAGCACAGATTTTACTAATGCTTTCATCGTCCATCACCGAAATTTTGTTATGTACAAAAGCAAGGAGTTCGTTAATGACAACATTGCAGTTCGCGCATTTAACCACGTTAGAAGGCATAGTTGCCTTTTCACACCGACACGCACAGCGACCGCGACCGCGACCGAACGCAAGCGCACGCGCGGCAGAGACTGAGCTTCTGCCCCTCAGACGATTCCAGCCTATCGTAGAGCGGCTGTAGGTGGGCTCGCCTGGCTCTGGCAACAGCTTTCTTTGTTGCACGTTTTGCGGACCTGTATGCGTCGCGATCTTCAGGAGAGTTGGACGCTTGCCACTTTTTAAAGAGGGCTTTCTTCACCCTGGTCTCCCTCTGGACTGCGTCGTTCCACCACCAAGTCTCCTTGTCAAATTTGCGTCCACCCTTAGACGTGCCAAGCACTGACTTCGCCGCTTCGGTTATGGCTGCCTGAATCCTGTCCCAGTGGTTCTGAACTGGTTCGCTCTCAGCCTTAGCGCACTTGTCGCCGATAGCTGAGACGAACACCTGGGATTTGTCTTCGTCAAGCCGCCACCACCTTATTTGACGCCGACAGTGCTCAAAGCTCTTGGCTTTGGGCTTCACGCAGAGATCCATGACAAGTAGACGGTGTTGTGCAGTGAGACTCTCTCCGGGTATGACCTTGCAGTTGACTACTTTGCCGATGTGGTGCCTCCTAGTGAGTAGGAAGTCGATCTGGGTAGCGTGCCGCCCACTCCTGTAGGTGATTAGATGTTCAGGCCTCTTCTGGAAAAACGTGTTCACAATAGCCAGGTCGGCAGCCGAACACAACTGGAGGATGTTCTCCCCTTCAGTGTTGCGTCTGCCGAAACCATAGCCACCATGTACACGCTCGAACTCCTCAGGCTCCTCACCCACATGACCGTTCAGATCGCCCCCCAGAACGACTTCCTGAGATGGTGGGATTCCCCGCAGCACCTCTCCAAGTCTGTTCCAGAATGAAGTCTTTTCGGTGTCGCTGCAACCAGCCTGTGGAGCGTATGCGCTTATCAAGTGGGTCGTAACCCCTTCGATCAGCACCGTTACGTCCATTAAGCGGTCGCTGTAGCGTTTCACCTCCAACACGTCGTCCTGCAACTCCCCGGATAGCACTACTGCAGCCCCGTTCTCTCCACTAGGTGCTCCTGTGTAGATCAGCTTGTAGTCATTCCCAATGGCCCGGGATCTGCTGCCTTTCCACCGAGTCTCCTGCAGGAACGCCACTGCCACCCTCCGCCTGGTGAGTACGTCGGCCAGCTCTCTCGCGCGACCGGCGAGCGTGCCCACGTTCCACGTCGCGAAGCGGAGTTGTATTTTAGTACTTTAGTACTGTTGATGTCATACCGAAAAATCATGGCGGTCGGTGTTTTCGGTCACGTGATAATAAAACTTCAATTTTAAATTAGAAATATAAAATTTATCTTACGTTTTTATGAAAAATAATATAATTTCTGCATTCCTCAGCACAAAAACTATATAAATAAAATTATTTCACATTTTTATGTTATAGCATGAAAAGTGCCTATTGACAAATTTATGCGCTTTATTACGTCACAATACACCCGCCATATTTGTTTAGCGGCGATTTACGAACTGCCCCTCTGTGTTTCAACTAAACACAGTCGGTATCTAAAACAGCGACCGGTCAGCGGATATTTCACTGGCGATTTGTAAAAAAAAAATGGCGGCTCCGAAACAAAATGGCGGACGCGGGAAACAATTTGCGCGCGAAACCGTGTGACGTTTAATTAGTCGACCGTTTATTTATCGACGTGCTTGTTGTGACGTCACTCTATCGAGGAATATGCAATAGGGTATTGTTTCGTATGGGGCGAGTTTTGTGTTTCTATCTCTATGACTAGAATTTTTGTGACTATTGAATGGACAGGCTAATAGATGGAAATTCATTAGCAGTGTGTCATTATATTTGAAGCTCTTACGGCAATTTTAAACTTCGTGGGGAAACCTTCACCTTCGAAAAATTAAGTTGTGTGAAGACCAACCCGCACTTGGCCGGGGTGGTTGATTCTTTGGCGAATCTTCTTCTTATCGTATGGTTGATGAACAACCTGGTGTCAGAGTTTTAAACCGCCCGTAGGCCTCTGACATGGCTTCACACATCACACAACTTGCACTTGGCCAGGGTGGTTGAATAAGGCCTTATCTAGTTTAGGTTAGGCCCGTTCCTTCCATTGGGGACGTATATGGGCTGACGATGAGGAGGATATTATTAATAACAAATTTTTGTTGATATTCCGATAAAGGTTTGGTTTTAATAATTTTTTTTTATGATACGCTAACATATACAGATGACCTCACTACACCTGATGGTAAGCGCTAGTGAGATCCACATATAAGGTCCACAGGTACAATAGACCATATTGAGCCTGTCGCATTCACGTGAAGGCCTGCTTAAATGCCGTTTCACGCCCCGCCTGAAGAGCCCGGGTTCATAGGAGGGAGGGAAAACATGAGCTGGAAGGGCGTTCCATGCCTTAATCTTAAACCGAACCTCTTGGGCCGAGCCACCAGCGCTTGCATTGTATGTGGATGGTAGCTCTGTCCAGTATGTATCTGTCAATACTAAGAATTTAGGTCAAAAGACAAGCGTTTTGCAAATTCTTGCTCAACTCTCGAGTATTATACGCTCGATCCGGGATACAGGATACGGCTCTGTGAGAGTTTTTGTTGAAGCAAAGATATTTGCATAATAAAAGAGCAGCGTTCGCTATGTAGAAGCGCGTTTTATTTTCAATGCAGTCTCGTCTATGTTAGAGGATAGCACCTGGTCCGAGCAGAACCGTGATGGCTTGGTGTATAGAGTTGGTGAAACTTTTATTCTGTAGCAGTAAGGTTTAAAGACATTTATTCTCATTAAGACATAATATTACATCACTTACATGAGAACTTAGATACTAAAACTTATCACTAAAGTCCTTCGTAGTTGCATTAAAGGTCTGTTCTGTAACACTGTTATCAATTTAACATTTAAGCTTAACAATACATTACACAATTAAATTAGTAGGTTTTGAAAGTTTAACATTTTAAAATTATGTGCTTAGCTAACTGTTTCTTTCGTAGCAGTAGCATGAGTTAGCCATCGAAAACATACGTACGTTAAAATCCTAGCGAATTGTTTTTTTCATACTTCCAATTTTAGTTCTTAGCGTAACAGCTAGGGGCGCTGTACAAGTTTTTCATAGACATTTTTTACATAGGCGATATCGAGTCTGTCACTTTTAAACTCATGGTAGCGCTACTGGTCGGAGCAGAACCGTGATGGCCGCGTTGGCCTATCTAGAGTTTGTGAAACTTTTATTATGCACTAGCTGTGCCAGCGGCTTCGTTCGTGTGGGAAAAGGAATTTAGGTAGCGTCTTTGAATATACCCGCGCCTCCAAAATCGCAACAAGTGTGATGTGATTATTAATTAGCATTTTTTGGTTTTGTACCGATTGATGTTACTGAAAGCTGTTTCTGATGTTATTGTGCAGACATGCACAGACAAACACGCGGACAGACAAATAGACTAAAATGCTAAAATCATTCTTTATGGTACTATGTATTTTCTAATCATCTATCATCCATGTACAGATAGCGAGCCGTTATATTTTTATTATATTTATGGATACCAAAAGCAGACTTAGACTCCTTTAGATCATGATGTTTGTTATGATGATCTAAGGAGTACACGATTTCAAACATTTCATTCCTACTATTTCACTGTATTTCTCTTTTATCGTAATGGCGTAGAGTCCTAAATATGAAATAGAAATATTTAATAGAAATAGAAATGATTTATTATATGAGAATAAATTAATATCGCACAATAAAGAGGATTCTGGGAAAAGGTTCCAGTATATTCCAGGATAAGGGATATCCCTGTATTATTATCGGGAAGATAGTCTATTTTTATCACTATGGTATTAATTTAAAATAATTTTAGTTTGTATACTGATTCGAGTTCAACAGCAGCGGTAAGCAGTTTAAGCAAATGTGTACTCAATCAACAGTCTTTGTATACCTATACCCATCTTCATACCGAGTTAGGACACTCTCGGTAATCGGATTGTATGAGCGCTCTCTGGTTGATAGCGTATGCTCTTTATACAGATGTGTTCTCGAAGCACCTGCTCTGCACTGACTAGAATAGCTGCAGTTTGAGTGCACCGAAGTGCAATGGAAAGATCTGACAACTTTTCAGGTGTTTGATGCCTATATTTTGATAACAAGACTCCGTTATTCTTGTTAAAGGCAGTCAAGAGAACTAGCTCGGGCTAGAATGGGTGCAGTTTGAGTGCATCAGAGGTGCAATGGGAAGATCTGACAACTTTTCAGGTGTCTGATTCCTATATTTTGATTACAAGAATAATGGAGATAGCCAAGTATACTAGCTCGGGCTAGAATGGGTGCAGTTTGAGTGCATCGAAAGTGCAATGGGAAGATCTGACAACTTTTCAGGTGTCTGATACCTATATATATATTTTTTATATTAGGCTAACAAGACGACCTCACTCCACCTGATGGTAAGCGGTAGTGAGATCCAAATATGAAGTCGACAGGCACAATAGATCAAATTGAGCCTGTCGCACTCACCCTATATTTTGATAACTAGAATAATGGAGGCAGCCAAGTTAACTGGCTCGGTGGAACAGTGGTTAGTGACCCTGTCAACGATTCCTATGAGTCGTGGGTTCGATTCCTGTCCGGGACGAATATGTGTATGACGAACATCGGAGTTCGCTCCGCGTCTGGGTGTGTTGTTAACGATATTTAAGTACCATACTTGCATAGAATCACGCCTTTTTCCACGAGGGGTAGGCAGAGATCGCTTCCTGCCATGTGTTTTAAGAAATGTGTCGAAACTTTTGTACGTTTCTTTTACCCTTTAGGATTATGCGTACTACCCTATTATTTTTGGTACTAATTATTTCTTTCTTTTTTTCAGGTAAGCAAAATACTTTATTAAGACGTCAATCTACATACATTCAAGACATGTAAGTAAGAAGTATGCTGGATGTTTTTTTTTTTTGTAAAATAATAAATACTATTAACAGTTCATTTAGTTCAAACCAGTTTAATTAAAATTATGCTTGTAAACGTATGTAATGTATTTCGTGCCCTTCATTTATTTCTTACAAGTGACCCGCCCTCGCTTCGCTTCGGGTAAATTTTACATAAAAACCTTCCTCTTGAATCACTCTATCTATTGGAAAAAACCGCATCAAAATCCGTTGCGTAGTTTTAAAGATTTAAACGCACATAGGGATATAGGGACAGAAAAGGCGACTTTGTTTTATACGATGTAATGTTGATACATCGAAGAATGTCGTGTAATATTTTTCATAGAATCTGTTAAATGGTTTTAATATATTTAACCATTTCTGCAGATAACACAATCACACCGCTTTCATTATTACCGATTCTAACGAATGGTCTGTTAAATCGATTCCATCCGAGACGTTCCATCAATCATGCTAGATCGAGGGCAGTCTGATTACACCCTTCGTTACTCGATGAATAATCTCGATTCTGATTCGATTCTTATAACGTTATTCTTTGTGATGATATGACCATTTTTACTTATCATAATCGTGCTATTTATTTTCGTGAATGTGAATCGTTTTCACAGTTTTTCTTTTATTTATGAAAGTAATTTCGATCGTCCGATTTTTAAATAATCAATTTTCTGTGACCAATTTCAATAGAGATTAGTGTAATGGGTACGAATAAAACAGAATCGCGAACCCGTTAGACTTTGTTGTCCTACAATGCCATTTGACGGGCTGATTTGAAAATTAAAGTCAACCAGAATAA
Source organism: Maruca vitrata (assembly GCA_039566165.1). Lineage (NCBI taxonomy): Eukaryota > Metazoa > Arthropoda > Insecta > Lepidoptera > Crambidae > Maruca > Maruca vitrata. The sequence continues at coordinate 922,089 of CM076940.1, forward strand.
TTCAGTGCCACTCAAACGCATACAAAACATTATTCAAATCCGTACAGCCGTTTAGGAGGAGTTTAAAAAACACAGACAGTATAATCATATCATTATCATCATCAGCCCGTTTACTTCCCCACAGCTGGGGCACGGGCCTACCTTAAACTAGGGCGATCAGGCCGCGAGTCAACCACGCTTGCCAAGTGCGGGCTGGTCGACTACACAACCTTAAAATTTCTTCGTAGGTGTGCAGGTTTCTTCACGAACTATATATTGAAAGATAATAGTGCCCTCGTGTGCTATAGACCTCTTAACATAATACATTTTTACACAAACGTTTTTGTTATATCATTGGGACGATAGGCAACTTTGAACCCTCCAAAAATAAAATGCACCCTCGGGACTTATGATAAAAAAAAACTTGCGTGACATAACCAAATTGATGCCTCGTAAGGAAATGTATAGTCATCCCCCTGGCGATTTTCCTTTGTCTATAAAAGAGGTATATATTATAGTGTAGACGACACTATATATACTCCGCTATCGAGTTATTGATTGCTGATAAAATAAATAAGATATAAGCAAAGTATTTGCTTAAGTGTAATATTTTACTGAACTTTGGGCTTTTTAGATGGAGGTTGAAACAAGCTCAATAGGGTATGTAAAAAGCGTCATTGGCCGAGTGGTTAAGGTCGTTGCTTGCCATACGAGAGGTGGCCAGTTCAAACCCTGCCACGACCAATGTGTTTTCAAATTTGAAATTCATATGTGCGTTTATTCGACGTTTAAATGGTGAAGGAAAAAAACGACTATCAGGTGGAGTGGCGTCATCCTTGGAGTCTTTCACTAAAAAAAAAACTCGTACATCTATCATTTCTATTGTGGGATCATCATCATCATATCTTTATCATCATCATATCTATTGTGGGACAGAATGTAAAAATAGTTGTTTAACTCATTCTGTTTAATAATAAATAATAAATAAATAAAAATCATTAGAATCTTCTTAATGCGCTAAAATATCTACTTATACTATATTATTCTTATTTTTAAGTTAATAAGTTCCCGCGGTGTCTTACTTGTGCTGACACAAACGCGTCAGTTTCAAGACAGTGTACCGTCGTAGCGTAGCGTTTTGCTGACTCTGCTACGGACTCCAACATCGATCATTCCCTCTCGCGATGAGGGCGTAGCTGTAAGATTAATCACATGTCTTTCGCTGATCCGTTGTTGTCTGCGAGATTCGGCATCGACGGGGTTGACGCCCCCTGTGTGATGGCTTGATTATTCGGGCTAAGTTAATAGTTGGTGGGATTGGAGTAGGGATGCGTTTACATACGACTTTTTCTATATAAATATATAAATATTGAAACACACACGACACGATGTGGATGGCAGCGCTGTCCAGTTGCTGGCTTAGCTCCTCATTTCTGCCCCGTGCCATTAAGGCATGGGATGCCCTTTCAGCTCATGATTTCCCTCCCTCCTTTGATCCCGTTCTCTTCAGGTGGGGTGTGAAACGGCATTGTAGCAGGCCTTCGGGGTGAGTGCGACAGCTCAATACGATCTATTGTGCCTGTCGACCTCATATTTGGATCTCACTACCGCTTACCATCAGGTGGAGTGAGGTCATCTGGTTTGCCTTTTATAAAAAAAAAAACAAAAAAATCAGATTGGGCAAGCTTTTAGCACGTAAAAAAATAAAATTTATGATGAAGAAAGATACTACCATACAGTGCCACAGGATAAAAGAAGAACAGAATATACAAAACAGTTTGAAAATTTAATGCTATACAGTTATTTAAAGCGTTTAAAAAACGGCCAAGATCGAGCCGGACTCGACAGGAAGGGTTTCGCGTCGTATTAGGATTTCGATTGTTATGATTAGCCGTTTACAGTGCCAATATGAACATAACCCCGTTTCGTTCTATGATCTTCTTATATATAAAAATGAATCGCAAAATGTGTTGGTAAGCGCATAACTCAACAACGCCTGAACCAATTTGGCCAATTCTTTTTTTAAAATGTTCGTTGAAGTCCAAGGATGGTTCTTACGCCGTAGAAAAGATCTAATAATTGCCGGGAAAGCCCTGAAAACAGCCCTTTTTTTTCTTTTTTTTTTTTGATAGGACGAAGTCTGTCGGGTCAACCCTTAATAAGACACGGGGAAAATAGTTCCCACCAGATTTTGAACCTTATGTGGTTGTAATACCGGCGAAAACCAATGAAAAAATTCTATATGCTGTATTTGATCAAGGGTTAAAATAAATTGAAATAAAACTTTTTCCCGGATCATAAACTGAAGTTTATTAATATCTTTTTGATCGAGTGATGTAAATAAATAATTAAATAATAATTCTCCTAGAACAAACAAACAAACTGACGTATTAAAACCGCACTATCAATAACAACTGCGACTGCATTCGTAATGATTATATCAATCATATCACAGATTCAATTTCAAAGCTCATTACCCGCCGACTGGTGGCTAAAACCCGCAACGACGTCGAATTAATCACATTTAATATGCCGAATATATTATCATAATAAGCCACGGGTATTTTAGCTGATAAACGTTAGGAAAAAGTCAAGAGACGGTATTAAATTCGGCTGGTTCGAGCAACTTTTGACAGAACAAGAGTGCGTGTCTTTACTGATAAATGTACGGTATAAATTGGACGATTCAATTGTGATGGTAAAAGAAGGTTCGTTTACTTTGAAAGTATTTTTTTTAATTATGTTACGAATTTTCCGGCGACCCGTCTAATGCCCAAATTAAAAATTAGTCTCTATGGGTCTACACGCGTTATTAGGAGTAGCAAATTACATACCTACTTACTGCCCGACGTTTCGACTGGGTTACACCAATCGTGGTCGCGAGCGAACTGGCGCCGCCCGTCTTCGTCTGCCACAGCGGTTGTGAATTTCTTGATCCACCCCCGAACCAGCACGGCACAGCACCTTAAATTTAAATATTAAATAATTTAAATTATCGTCGGCATGGAACCCAGTGATTAATAAGGGCATACCGCGGAATGTTACGTCTAAAATAAACCCGGATACAGTGAGTGTTGTGTGTCAGACAAATGTAAGTAGCAGTACAAATGACATTAGTGCTGGTTCGGGGGTGGATCAAGAAATTCACAACCGCTGTGGCAGACGAAGACGGGTGGCGCCAGTTCGCTCGCGACCACGATTGGTGTAACCCAGTCAAAACGTCGGGCAGTAAGTAGCTATGTAATTTGATACTCCTAATAACGCGTGTAGACCCAAAAATACAAATTTTTAGTGTAATGGAACGCAAAAGTCTAAAATCTTATAATGCCCAAATTATCGATTAATATGGAATGGCACGAGCCAATCGATATGCGTCCTCGGGAATTACTCTAAAGGTGATTCGACGAATTCCAATACCATTTTCTTCACTTCAGCATTAACATTGCGTAGTACTGAAATGTCGGTCCGAATAATCGTATGAAGGAAAATTGCCTAGTACTTAGAGTCCCGCGCAAAGCAATACATTAAAACCTTCTTACCCGACACCTTAATACATTAAGGGGTAAAATGACATATTATACAAGAAGTATGCAGTAGGAAATTTAAGGAAATTATGAGGCGTTATAAATAAATTCCATAATGCTACGGAACACGCCATTAATCTTCAAATACGCACATTATATCTGCCTACACAGTGGCACAGTGCGTAACACGGTGAGGGATTTGCATTTTAACTCTATTTACTTTAATTTTTTTTCTCGAGATAATTTCTTCACTCATCATTCTCCTGCCCTTGTCCCACGCTAAGCGGGGTCGGCGCAACATGTGTATTTCTTCCACTCGGGCCTATCATTCGTCAGCTCTGTGTCTACTCCTTTCACTCCCATATCATCTCTCACGCAATCCATCCATGTCTTCTTCGGCCTGCCTCTACCTTTACGTCCATTGACATTCATACTCATCACTCTTCTAGTTACATGGCTTTCTTCACATAGTATAAAACAAAGTCGCTCTCTGTCCTTTATCTATGCGATGAAGCATATCCGCCTATGTCGACTACGCTGGCCAAGTGCGGGTTGGTCGACTACACAACCTTAACTTCAACATAGATGTGCATGTATCTTGACTTGACGGCGCGTTGGATAATGATACTGCCTCTATCGAATAGCACAAGTACATACAAACATACTCTTATTACAGTTACTTATTAACAAAGGATATAATCTAGTTAAAAAACATTAATATCTGCAGTTAAGTTTATCTAGATTATTTTAATTGACAATAGGTATTAACATTCTCAGCATATGGCCAGGCGTGAATGCCCAGCCAAGCCAATTTAAGTAGGTATATTTGTACCACTCTTTGTATCGTCGATGGCCGAGTGGTTAAGGTTGTTGCTTGCCATGCGAGAGGTCGCCAGTTCAAACCCCGCCAGGTACCAATGTGTTTTTCAAATTTGAAATTCATATGTACCATCATTCGACGCTTTAACGGTGGAGGACAACATCGTGAGGAAACCAGCACACCTGAGAGATTTTTCAACGGTGTGTGAAGCCATGTCAGAGGCCTACGGGCGGTTTAAACTCTGACATCAGGTTGTTCATCAACCATACGATAAGAAGAAGACTCTTTTTTCTGATATCCATAACCCAAGTGCTTAAGCAGCTTAAACAGCTTACGTTTATTTGTTTTATTTATTAAATTCTATAATCGTCCTTACGGTCTTCCACTCAACTGCTAACATTGCAACATTGTGTAGTTAGAAAATTTCGTGCAAGCAATAAAACATGCTCTAAGCGCTATAAATATCACTAAATGTCATCGGACGCGCGTGTCTTGGAACCTGTGTACCGTTGAGACTAGAAGAATAACTGAGACACATAGCCAGCTTGGGTTGAGTACCCCTGGATGATGGTGAGATAAGGTAAGGTGAGGGTACCGTGAGTTTTGGCTGTTTTGATGTGTCGTTAGTACATACATACATACATAAAAACACGCCTTTTTCCCAAAGGGGTAGGCAGAGATCACTTCCAGCGATCCACTTTTCACCTCTGTGGGAAACGTGACGTGACGGGTTTTGAACCACGTCGCCGCCATTCTGCCTTGTGCATTGTTTTAACAAGGTCATTGCGTTCCCACGAGTAGTAAGGATATGTGACGGGGGAAGGAAAAGGGGAGGAAGGATACTATCGCCTCGGATGATTTGGACTGAGTCGATAGTAGCTCGAGGAGCTGAGGTCGCTTACCCGTATACCGTTCACCAATCACCGGACAGATAGCTGTGACTGGTATCCCCTGACTAGGTGTCGTTAGTAAAAGAAAGAAATACATTTAGTGCATACGTTAGTGGTGTAACTGCCTCGTTGGTCTATTGGCAGCAAGCGCTGCGTAAGGACCGAGGGCAAAATTAGTGTGAGTTTTTCTCTAATGAAAATACTCAGCCCGGAGTTATAGGAAATTGGCGGTTGAACGCCCGTGGCTCGGGAAGCATGTTAAACCCGTGGTCCTGCGCCCGATGTCTCATAGGTCATGTCAGATTGCCCTCTCACCGAATTATGAGAGTAAGGGAATAGAGAGTGCATTTGTGTTTGCGCGCACACTTGTGCACTATAATATGTCCTGCGCACTTGGCTGATCTCAATTGAGATCGGCCGCCATGGCTGAAATTGGTCGGACGCCTTAATTAGTAATGCAAAATTATTCTGTGATGTACTGTTTTTGTAATGCTCTCAAGTAATATTTTGCTGACTTAGGTTGAGTACCCCTTCTGGATGGTGAAATAAGGTTATCGTGAGTTTTGTCTATTTTAACTTGACGAGCTAAGGGATGCATATTGCATCTTATATTGAACACCGTGAAATTTTAGTGGTTGTTTAACCGTATCAGAACTTTACTTTAAGTAGTACTATCGGATTATGTTAGTTCAATTACTAAAAAAATACATAATACATGATTTTTCATTATTTCAAAAAAATCATCTAGCTCGAAAGCGTGAGATGCGATAGTTATTTTAAGTGATGTGACGTAATCAGGTACTGCTTACCGCATGAAATTGATGATTAAAGCTAAAGAAGCTCTACGCCCTTAGTTAGAAAGCGGTTCGAGCGTGCTTCCAAATTTCGTTTATACCTTTCGTAAAACCGGTATTTATTGATCTGCCCGTATCTATTGCAATTTTAAGATAATGTAGAATCATTTTACTACGGGAAAACAAACACTAAAATTTCACGGTGTAACTATATTTAAAAAATAAATACATACAATCCTACTTTAAGAAGTGGCCTTGTAAACATTCCAAAATGAAACATCGCAGTAGAATCAATGAATAATGTACATCTAGTTGTAAGCAGTAGGTCGGGAAAGCGCATTCTAACAACAATTCTAGGAAACAGTTGTTATAGAAGCTAATGACTAGAATTCATGGGAATTGTGAGAGCGCTTACTGCGATGCGGTATTAACTATTCTTGGTTTTGCTGTAGTAATTCAATTTGGTTGTTGTAGTAGTGGTTCCTTGAATTGAAGCATTTGTGGTTGATTTGTTTTAGTTGAAGTTAAATTATAGTGGTTTTTGTGATGTTTCATCATGATGATGTTATTTTCGATAGAGATTAGAAATGCCAATTTATTTATTTATTTAATTTTCGTACACAAACAGATTATGATCGAGACAATGACATAATTTATAAAACTAACTTGCATACTGGACCACAATCTATAGATAGTGCACACAATAATTTGTCGCTCTGTGAATCAGAAATTAGATGCTAATACTTGTAATTGAGAAAATGGCCAGTATATATTTAAAAAATCAAAAGCATTTGTAGCAAAAATTGTCGATTAACTAGTTACGAAAAACGAAATTACTACTATTATTATTTTAGATCTAAAAACCTACCCAGTGCCATTTTGGGATAGTAAACCGAAATAACAGTGAAGTAATGATATCTCCTCATTGTTGGTACAAACATAAGCGAGCATGTATCTATTTAAGATTTTACACTTTCGCGTTCCATTACACTAAATATATTGGTCTTTATGAGGTCTAGACGCGATATTAGGAGTCGCTCGCGACCATGATTGGTGTGACCCAGGCGAAACGTTGGGCAGTAAGTAGCCAACAATTTCTGTGGAATACACAAAGTTTGAAGGATTTACTTGCGTAATATTATTTTTTTCGTAATATCATCGTTTTCAGAGGAGCCATAAAAATATTAGTACAAAGATTTGGATATTAACATAATATGAATGTCATATTCTAAAAACACAGTGGTACGTGGCGGGGTTTGAACTGGCGACCTTTCGCATGGCAAGCAACGACCTTAACCACTCGGCCATCGACGTTTTTAGAGGAGGAGAAGAAAGATAAGAAAACTTTTGATTTTGATTGACTACAAACGTGGAGAAATAAAAAAAAAACACAACATGGTTCATGATTCTGATAACATCGGTACACTGTAGAATGTACAGTTGTGTACATAATAGTAACATCACGTACAAGCGCCAGATGGTTCGCTGTACCTCGTTCAATTGTGCCAGCGAGGTCCGACCACGTAGCTCATTCGGCACGTGACGGTGCCGCACTGGGCGGAGGGAAATGGGTTCGAGTCCCGGTGACGTCAAGGGCGGTTTGAACGATGGAACTGGTCTGGATTGTACATCGGTGTAGTGGGTTTGTGTTGGTGTGTTTTTGTGTTGGTTTTGAGAAATATTTGAGATAGTGGTCCCGGCGAATTTCATACCGCCAATACTGATTATTTTTCTATATTTTCTCATTGAAACCTTCCCTGAACTACGACGAACATTTTAAAACCAAAATTACCTAAATCGGTCCGGGCGTTCTCGAGTTTTAGTCAGACTAACGAACGGCAATTCATTTTTATTTATAAGAAGATTTGTACGCTGCTATTTAGCGTGATGTCGTTTATTTATACTAATATTATAAAGCTGAAGAGTTTGTTTGTTTGAACGCGCTTATCTCAGAACTTACTGGTTAGAATAGAAAATTCTGTGTTAGATAGACCATATATCGAGCAAGGCTTAAAACCCCATCGACCGTTAGGTAGTTCTAAAGATGTAAGCATACATACAGACAGACGCGGGCCACTTTGCTTTATACTATGTAGTGATACTCCAACTCTAAATTAATGAGTACAGCAATCAGAATGCAGACAACGACTCTACAAAAATAGAAATTTCGAGGAACAAACCAATTTGTACCAAATTTACTTCTAAAGTGGGAAATGGTAACAAAAATCGTTGTAGGTAATTCAATACCCGGTTAAAGCCATTTGGAACGTACCACCGGTGGATTCTTTGTATCTGGTTCACTAGAAATATCACCACTTAACTTGTGCCTACTGTGCCAAGTATAATAAATCCGATATTCGATCCGTTATATAGTGTCTTATTAACCGAATTGTTTCCGTTATCGTGCTCGATTTCGCAACTGTTAAATATTAGTCTTTATGGGTCTACACGCGTTATTAGGAGTAGCAAATACATAGCTATTTACTGCCCAAAGTTTCGACTGGGTTACACCAATCGTGGTCGCTGCTACTACGTTGGTTAGCTATGTATTTGCTACTCCTAATAACGCGTGTAGGTAGACCCATAAAGACTAATAGTCCAGTCTTTTAAGCTTAAATTAGGTAAGAATCTCGGAATTCGAGATACTCAGCTGTAAGTCTGTAAATATTTGTATACTGACATCCTAATAGTTGTCTCAAAACCTACATATGGTAGGGTGTACACAACTATTAAAATTTCAAGGTCAAATGTGGATGGATTTGTCAATTTGAAATCAATCCTGATTTTGACTGAAACACAGGAAAATCCTAGTTCAGGCACACATATTGTTACCCGGAACTTTAAATGTAATGTAAATTTTAAGATCTTAGTGCACAATAGTGCACTAAGTTTTCTAATAAATATTTATTTATTTTATTTATTTAATCTATGGCCGAGTGGTTAAGGTCGTTGCTTGCCATGTGAGAGGTCGCGCGTTCAAACCCCGCAACGTACTACCGTGTTTTTCGAATTTCAAATTTAAATGTACGATTTTTCGGTAAAGTAAAACATCGTGAGGAAACCTGCACACCTACGTAGAAATTCTAAGTCAACCAACCCGCACTTGGCAAGCGTGGTTGACTCGTGGCCTTATCGCCCTAGCTTAGGGGTAGGCCCGTGCCACAGCAGCGGGGCGGATATGGGCTGATGATGATGATGAACACATAAGTGTATTGCCTCGTTGGTCTATTGGTAGCAAGTGCTGCGTTAGGACCGTGAGGTCCCCGGTTCGAGTCCGGGGTCGGGCAAAATCTGTGTGAGTTTTTCTGTAATGAAATTACTCAGCCCAGAGTAAGGAAGTTGGCGGTTGAACGCCCGTGCCTCGGAATGCACGTTAAGCCGGTGGTCCTGCGCCCGATCTCTCATCGGTCATGTCGGATTGCCGAAAGAGTAAGGGAATAGAGAGTGCACTTGTGTTTGCGCGCACACTTGTGCACTATAATATGTCCTGCGCACATGGCTGATCTCAATTGAGATCGGCCGCCATGGCAGAAATCGGTCGGACGCCTTACTGTAAGTCCGATTCACTTTTAACTTTGTTTTCGTTTCAAAACACAGTTCCTATTGGTAGTTAAATGCCACTTTATCCACCGTACTGGTCAATATCGGTCATTAGGGCCGCCAAGCCGGGCGTCTTTCATGCATTTTACAACGACCGTCTAATACTATATGCAGAATCAATATAGCTTGTAGGGTGCCTTTGATGGGGAAGGTGTTTTTTAATGGTTTTTTTTTTCTATGGGACTGTTGTGAAGTTATTTGGTAATGGTGGTGGTAATTTGTCAATGTTTAGTAGGTGGACGGAAAATTATTTCCATGTAATTCAAATGTTGTATTACGACAGTTTTTTCGTGATTAATTTGTGATATTGCTAGTCATTTTACATTATTAAACAATAAATTAAATATCATTATCATCATCATCAGCCCATTATAATTTACATATAATTCATTACAATTATTTTAGGCGACTGGACCAAAAGGTACCGTAAATGAAATCTCCAAAGCATAAAGTTGTTTGAGTTTATTGTTTAGAAAAACCTATTAGCATAAAAATGTGAAAATTAAAGGGTTTTTTTTACCAATTTAGACAATAAGTAAGCCAACGATTAATTTGACAGTATCGATTTATGCAAGTATACACTTACTACAGACTTTCGCGCTCCATTACTCTAAATATTAATCTTTAAAGGTCTACACGCTATGTATTTGCTACTCCTAATATCATGTGTAGACACATAAAGACTAATATTTATGCTAGTGTTAACAAATTATATTCATAATAAGTCTCCCTAAACACATAAATCAAAGGTGAGCAGAAAAACTAACACTTGTAAGCTGTTAAAAATCTAATGGGATAATTCCTGCCATGTCATCAGGTCGTTAGACCATCGGAAAAAACTGTTTAAGGCAATTTAAGGGGTGGTCTTGAGCTTAGCGAAAATGAGCATTATACTTAGTCTCATAAGGTTTCATTTTCTACGTTTCAGTTATTTTTTGTGTAGAAAATGTTGCGTGCACAAAAAAATATCCCTCGGGATTTAACAAATGTGACACCTGGTATCCTAACTAGGGTTGTTGGCACGTGTCGTGTGAACGACCTTGAACCCTGTGGAGAGGGTAGCTTGTTCGATTCCGGCCATGTGGAGTTTATGTCGGAAGTAGCTTCACTCTACGTGTTAGTTTTTGTACACTTTTTTTTTAGCTTTGGTGTGTTGTATTGTGTTTACTTGTGTTATTTCTGTGTATATTCCTTAAACGTTGTAATTATTTACTATGATAGTTTGAAGAAAAAGTTTTCACGCAAAAATATTTGCATATCCTTACCAATATTATAAATTTGAAAGTAACACTGTCCTTCTGTCGCGCTTTGACCCAAAATCGCTGAATCAATTTAAATGCAATTTTGTACACAAATAGTCTAGAATCTGAGAGAGGACAGATGCTACTTTTAACCAACTTCGCTATTAAGGAGTAGTGTTTTATTACGTAAGTATGTAAGTAATAAACGACTTCACACGATCGTCTAGTTAGTTTGGAACTTAAGTTATTTGTTTGTTTGCACAAAGTGATGGCTTAATTATTACGTGTCAAAATCTCTAATGAAATTTGAAAATATAGCTTAACTAGCCTTTAATATATTTTTGTACAATCAATTAATTGAATAAATATTTGCATGTTCCGGACCAAAAGTTACTTATAACAAAATATCTGGGAAATATCTAGGTCATTTCCACACATGGTCACCTGACCCTATGCTTGTATTATGGGCGTCAGAGACCAATATACAGGCATAGATATTTATAAATACATATTCACACCCAGACACGGAACAAACACCGATGTTCATCAAACAAATATTTGTCCCGAGTGGGAATCGAACCACGACTCTTGGAACCGTCAGGGTCGCTAACCACAGTTACAGTTCCAATCATACAATGAATATGACAATGTATACAAGTACATCTTAATTCCCAAATCAACAAGTACTTACCCAACATACTTAACATGGCCTCAGGAAATTGGTAATAACTTGCCACCCCACTCTTCAACGCACGCGACTGTATTATACGTCCTTTATACCTTTGAATGTGTAATACTAATCGAGCAAACACTGTTTCCGGTGTACTCTACGGGTCGTTTGTGATACTCACCTGTCGGGCGGTCAGTTAGGAAATGGGGCGGTGAACGGTTAATTTGGTAGTGGATGGAACTACTACGCGGTTATTGAATGAGCGTTAACGCGTATAAGAAACAAGCTTTCCGCCCGCGACTTCGTCCGCGTAGAGACGTTTAACGGGTAAAACATTACTTCCTTATAGCGCAGTCTGTTAAAAAGTAGCCTATATCCTTTCCTAGGTTCTGGACTATATCTATAACAAATTTCATTTAAATCGGTTCAGTACTCTATGCGTGAAAGCGTAACAGACAGACAGTTACTTTCGGATTTATAATATTAGTAAGGATTCACTGGATGGCAATACGTAGGCGTGAGGTCTAACTGCAGCAGGATTGGTTGTTTTTGACGTGACATAATTTTAAACTGTCATAGTTACACACATTAGATCATCCGTGATGATGGCGCTTGCAACAGTGCCGAAATATCGGGTGCTCATTAAAGCAAAACAACATGGTAAATATCCCGGACATTTTCAGTTTTCTAATGGTAAAAGCGTCTATGGCCGAGTGGTTAAGGTCGATGCTTGCCATGCGAGAGGTCGCCAGTTCAAACCCCGCCAGGAACCAATGTGTTTTTCAAAATTTGAAATTCATATGTACCATCATTCGACGCTTTAACGGTGAAGGAAAACATCGTGAGGAAACCTGCACACCTAAGAAGAAATTCTAAGGTTGTGTAGTCGACCAACCCGCACTTGGCCAGTGTGGTCAACTGAGGCCTTATCGCCCTAGTTTAGGGTAGGCCCGTGCCCCAGCAGTGGGGACGTATATGGGCTGATGATGATGAATGGTCAGACATGTCTAAATTCACCAATAATGCTGTAGTTGGACCTACGTATTGACATCTAGTAAATTTCTCATACTCCCTCATACCCTCATTGTGATGTGTGAATTTTTTGTGGAATCCTAGGGTTACTGTTTGGTTTTATTTCATGAATAAAGTTGGAGCTAAATATTTCAATGTATTGTACATACCACTATTTATCGTGTATTAAAAAACTTAACTGTAATGTTATTATTTTGATTTCATTCGATGTCTGATTAATTTGTATCGATTTTAAATTTCTTTTCAAAATTGAATATGAACCAAAAACCTTAACCTATTTTTTACCTCCAAGTCAACATGTGGCCAAAAATACCCAAACTGCGATTCTCTCGATTATCAAATCGAATGTTTAAGCATAGAGTATCCCACTATAGATTCCATCTACAAAATTAATCAACAATATTAACTTTAAGCCACATAGAAAAACATTTTTCCCCTTTCTTCGGCAATATGACAAAAGCCACCTGCATCACAGAGAATGAGTATTTAATTCACTTGTACGTCCAAATTCGCCAAACTGCGCTACCATCGATTATAGAATCGAATGCTCCAACGATTTCCCCATCGAGCATTCCGGTATCGACTCACCGGCCGCATCTCGATTGTCCTCGACGGTTCTCGAGTGGACTGGAGGGCTCTCGATTGAGCGTCGGTTATGAATTTCTTAACCGTTCAATACTCGTCGGTTGGACTCCTTTTGAACTCGGTACGAAGTAGGTTGGTGGTTTTTCAGGGTTCAGTTGCTGGCTCGGTGAAACAGTGGTTAGTGACCCGAACTCGTTGCCTACGGCTCCAAGAGTTTTGGGTTCGATTAAATATTTAAGGGGGCCTTTTTTTCTTTTTTATATCTACACTTTTATGTCATTTTGTCTTTTTAATAAACATAAAATTAAGATACAACCGACAATTATAAAATATATTAAACATTTCAGTGACAAATAGTAGAGTAAAATACAGAGTAGTACTGATATAATGACAATCGCTTAAGCTTTAGTAATGAACGGCTTCCGTACAAAATATGCGATTTTTACAATATTGGTCCTTTTTTGTTGACTTCTTTAACCGAAAGTTTAGTCGGAACTAGTTATAACTGGTTAAAAACAATGGGACATTATGTATTTGGGTGTGATTAGATGAGTGAACGAATGAACATTTGAGAATGAGTGAGTGAATGAATCAAAATCGCTTGGAAGAAATGTAAGAAGCATTTTAAAAAAAACTATTTTTTTACCTTTTATTTTACTTTCTCGAATGTTTTAGAGCGCTCTCGATCTAGCGTCGTTTATGAATTTCTTAACCGTTCAATACTTGTCCGTTCAATACTAGGAACGAAGTTGGTTTGCGGTTAATTTCTTTTTTTTCTGACTTCTTCCACTGGAAGTTCAGTAGGTAACTAGTTTTAACCGGTATGATTTGAATTTTGTTTATTGTGTTTTATCTGCGCTGTTTGTTAGAACATATAAATATTTATTTAGGTAACTTCGCCCACATAAAATCGTTTGTCGCCTGAAACTTTATGAAGCTGTCCGTAAAAAAAATAACCTGTGCCCTTTCTCAGACTCTAGACTATATGTGTACTAAATTTAATTTGAATCGGTTTAGTAGTTACGCCGAGAAAGATAAGGTTAATATTGCAGTATATTAGAATATTAGCAAGGAATTTAGGATTGGTTATTGATTGGTGTCCCGCCCTCGGTTCGCTTCGGGTGAATTGTATACAAAAACCTTCCTCCTGAATCCCTCTTTCTATAAAAAAAACGCATTAAAATCTGTTGCGTAGTTTAAAAGATTTAATAAAACATACATAAAATCACGCCTTTTTCACAAAGGGGTAGGCAGAGATCACTTCCAGCGATCCACTTTTTCACCTCTGTGGGAAGAGGGACATGTCGGGGTGTGAACCTCGGCGCCGCCATTCTGCCTTGTGCATTTTTTTAACAAGGACATTGCGTTCCCACGGGTAGCAAGGATATATGACGGGGGAGGGAAAAGGGGAGGAAGGATACTATCGCCTCGGATGATTTGGACTGAGTCGATAGTAGCTCGAGGAGCCGGGGTCGCTTACCCGTATACCGTTCACCAACCACCGGACATATAGTTGTGACTGTTATCCCCTGACTTTAATCATCAAAACAATAGATAGATCAAGGTGACTTTCTAACAAATTACATATGTAGTTATAAAAAATTAACATTCTAATAAAAATAACATACCAATATCTTTCTTACTTTAATTTCTAAAGAAACATGTCTTGGTGGACGCTTTGAAAGCATTTTAAAAATATCCATTATTCCCTCCAGCGTGAATCTTTATACCAACAACATCGCACCCCAATAGGATATTAACGCCAACAATGAGACGTCAATTTGTACCTGACCCGGGATCGAATCTGCGACCAGTCACGGTCGACGGACGAACCGCAAGTCATGCGCGGTACATTGAGGCGTGTGGGGGCGATTTGTTGAAGTGTTCGAGAGAGGAGCTTTTCGTGAGACATGGAAGCTTTTGTGGAGCTTCGAAAATGTTAAAATTACGTAGGATATTTTTGGCGGTATTATTTATTTAAATAAATAAATGTCACAGAACATACTAATAACAATAATAATAATAATAATTTATTTCCAAAAAGTTTTACAGGCATATTAAATTACATTTCCGGGCCCCCACACTAGGCTAGGCCTGTCCTGTGGGGGCAGAAAACATTAGCATAGGAGATTATACAGTGGCAATTAATAACAATGTAAAAGGAGATTGGAGTATTGCTTATGTAAGAATATAGTGTGCATGTGATTTGTGAAGTGTGAGGAAGCGTGGCGCATGATTAGTGTCCGGGTTATTTATATATTTTTAAAATGTTCTCCGTCTCTTCATAGGAGAGCCCCATGAGTATCTTGGTTAGAGAAGCTTTAACTTCACGAACAGTTTTATGTTTTAATTGGAATTTGTTAACTAGTTTATTGTATAGATGAGGAAAGAGGTATGATTTAAAACGAAGTGCAAAAGAGGTTTTGGATGGGAGGACAGGGATTTTAAAAACTCTTTTCCTTAAAAGGAACTGATATTCTGCAGAGTTTACCACGGCTTTGTGCATACTGAAGAAGGCTCTACAAATAAATAATTTTCTAACGCTCAGGACTTCAGCTTGAGCAAATAGAGCAGAAGTAGGAAAAAGAAGGGGCTTGCAAAGAGCAGTCTTTAGAACCCCCCTTTGGGCTCTTTCCAACATTATTAAAGTGCTTTGTGAAGCTCCACCCCAGGAAAGAATGCAGTAATTTATAATAGATTGGCAAAGCGCATAATAAACAGATTTTAAAGTTTTACCATCTGCGACCTCACGAAGACTTGACATAATATGTATTACTTTTCTCACTCTTCCCGACATGGCTGCTATATGTTCTCTAAAAGTGAGCTTTCATCTAAAACAACTCCCAAGTATTTCAAGGAGTTTGTTCTAGTTATTTGTTCACAATTACACAGGTCGGGGACAGCTGAAGAGGAGCAGCAATGAATCTTGATTTTGGACAAGTCCGTGGGAGCTGAAGCGGCCGTCTTATGGAAACATAGAAATTTGGTCTTAGAAGGGTTAAGCGTTAAAATATTCCTATGTAACCACTGCAAAATAAGTCTCATACCATCCTCAACCCTACGACTAACCAGTTCCCAAGAAGAATCGTGGAAAACAAGAGCTGTGTCGTCGGCGTAGCACAGGATATCAGCGTTCTGTATAGGCAAAGAGGAGATATCATTTATATATATTAGAAAGAGGGAAGGTCCTAGAATGCTACCCTGTGGCACGCCGAAGGAAACAGTGCCTGTGTCACTTAGGTGATTGATGATCCTGGTACATTGACTCCTATCAGACAAGTAGCTGGTAAACCATTTCAAAGCAATTCCTCGAATACCCAGATTTTCCAGTTTCCTTAAAAGAATCGGAGTTGAGACTGTGTCGAAGGCTTTGGCAAGGTCCAAGAAGACTCCAACGCAGGCACGACCATTATCAAGATGAGTGGAGAGAGTATCCGTTAGCAAGGTGACTGCATCTTCCGTCGATTTTTCCTTGCGAAAACCAAATTGCCTATCTGACAATAGCCTGTTAGATTCTAAATATGACATTAGTCTCTTATTCACAAGGCGCTCCAGAAGCTTTGAGATATTACTCAGAAGTGAGATAGGGCGATAGTTGGAGGGATTATTCTTTGCGCCACTTTTGTGTATAGGAATCACCATCGCCACCTTCCAAGGATCAGGAAAAACACCAGATAAAATGCTATTGTTAAAAATCTCTGTCAGAGGCCATGCTATATCATTAGCGACCGCTTTCAGGATTTTATTTGTGATGCCATCTATGCCTGGGGAGCTGTTTGCATCTAGCTGGTCAATAAGTTTCAGAACCTCTTGTTCGTCGGTGGGTGGAAAGAAAAATGAATGTTCCGGAGTATCCTTGGCTTTAAGTTCGGATGCAAGAGAGTCTTGTGTTTCATTTAAATATGTGAGTATTGAATTGGCTAACTTGTCCCCTACAGATGTGAAATAAGAGTTACAAGAATTGATAGCGTCGGACTCACTGCAATCCTTTGATTCCAGAAGATCCTGAGAACTATTCCTTACAGAGGCAGACCTTCGGTGAGATATTTCATTTATGGACTTCCATAATTTGCGTGGATTATTTTTATTTTTATTTAGTTCATTATTTTCGTAAGCCGACTTAAGTTTTCTAAGGAGAGAAATATAGAAGTTTCGGTATCTGGTATAAATCAGCTTTTTGGTTTCGTCTGCTGGGCTCTTACGATATTCGGAATGCAGTTTGTCTCTATGGATCGAACAGCGTATAAGACCAGGAGTCATCCATGGCTTGATTTTAAATTTCGAGTGGGGAATACGGACAAGTTGAGAGTTTTTACGGATGGACGCTGTGAGAATATTGGTAAAGTTCGCGACATCTAATTCTACGGATTCATTTTTGATAGTGTCAAGCCAATTTATTTTACTTATATCTGATTTAAGCCCTTCGTAGTCAAGAATTAGTTTGGTTCGCTTTATTGGTTTCTTGGAGTTTTTTTGGATACCAACCATAATCACCGAATGGTCTGTTAAATCCGTAGGACATACTATTGATTCCGCTATAACATTTGCAGGAATAAACATATGATCTATGCAGGATTTGCCATGTGTGGGCACGTTGATAGAAGACGTAAGTCCCTTATCGTAAAGAGTGTTCAGATAGGTCGATATATTTTCAGTATCATTTAATGTGTCTAGGATGTTAATATTTAAATCTCCTGCAACAATAAGACATGGACTCTTACTAAGTGTCCTAAGAGTGAGATCTAATTCTGCAATGAAGGTAGAGGGGTTACAAAAAGAGGGGAACGGTATATACCACACACGGTAAAAAATTTGGGACTTCTACGATTAGACAATTTGCCTCAATTATGACGGGTTCAAAAACATTAGGCGACCACTTCTCGTTCACGTATATTATTACTCCTCCTGACCTATTAATGTGATTAGCAGTGCTATAGGATTGATATCCCTTAATTTGTTTAATTATGGAGTGGTTGTTAATCCAACATTCGCTCATAATCAGCACATCGAATTCTAAATCCAACCTACCCAGCAAAACTAAGAAGTTATCAAAATTGCGTTGCATACTTCGAATGTTTACATGCATAACTTTAGTACAATATTTGGACATAATGCTCCGGCACTCCTCTGGAATATATATTGAATGGCACTCAAAATTCGAATTTTGATCGATATCCGTTAATAAGTCAAATGTAGCCATTTATATTTATTATATTAAGAGGTGTAATACTTAGTGTCGGGGTGCCACAATATGAGCAAACTAAATAACTATGTGTGAATCTTAAGTTAGAAGTGTAAAGGATTGTGCCGGGGTATGCGTAAATTAGTGAAGTGTAGCTGTGAAAAATTGCTGTGTGTGATACTTCAGAAGCTGAGTGTTTGAAAAACAAATGTCTCACATGCCAAAAATAACAAATTCCCGTATATAAATCTAGGTTAAAAATTATAAAAGACATGCTAGAGAATATGGAAGTTAAAAACATTGCGGATCTAATATACAAACTATAAAGAGCCATTGCGAAATGTGATTGAGATGAGTTAAATAGCTTTATTTCCCTCGGATAACTTCTGCAGATGTTCCTGAGATTTGATCTGAATTGGAGGACTACCATCTCTGCCTTCCCCTTTTCTGATGTAGATGAATCCGTTTCTGATCCAGCAATATCTGTATCCCTGTTCCTTCGTCCAAAGTCGAGTAATACGAAATAAATGCCGCATCTCTTGAGAGAGTCTTTCATTCACGTAAATTCTCCTTTCAGGGCCACCTCCAACAACATCCTTACTCTCCAGCGAGCGGCGGGATTTAGCTTGCCTAAGGAAATCATCTCGCTTGGTTCTGCGAGTGAAGGAAACAACGAGAGGCCTCGGAAGACGCTCTTTGTCTTTAGGATCATTTTTAGAGCGTGGTCCAGCGCGAGATACGTAATCCAGGTCACGCTCATCTAGTTCGACTCCTATTTTATTAGCCGTCGTCAAAACTAAATGGTAGGGGTTTTCATTTGGGGTTTCAGTTAAACCCATGATTTCCAATTCAGACCGCAGAGCTTCGTGTGAATGTTTGGTAAGTTGATCCTGAAGAGCAGCCAACTGCAGCTTAAGCATAGCATTTTCCTTTTCTTTATCTTCTAGGAACTGCAACCTGGTCTCGTATTTAAGTATTTTTGACGTAAGGTCGTCAAACCTACAGGCAAAGTTAGATTGCATTTCTGCCATGTCTCGCCGCAGGTGACGTATTTCGGCCAAAAGAGATTGCATACTTTCCTCCGACTCATTTACCATTGATTCATTCCCGGAATATGCCAAAGGGAAGTCAGAAGAGCAACTGGTTTTCTTACGCATCGTGACATTTTCAATAGCACGGATTGGGGTATTAGTGTTGTCCCCACCCTTCTTTGCGCTCGCCTTGCATTCCGGGCATATCCATTTTTTCACCTGATCCCGGGTTAAGTTAGATGTGGCGGAACACGGATGTGAAATTTTGTCGCAATTCAGCGATGAGCAGGATATTACTTTTTCATCATTAAAAGCTTTAAGACAACCAGAACAACTCATTTTGCCGTAGTAATTTTAGCTTGGCGGAGTAAATGGATATTTGTGAATACGGAAAAACAGGCGCTGGTTAATGCCCCGAATAAATTGGAGAAATTACTATTCGAGTCAATTAATAAGTGTAGCAACACTCAGCGCACTGTCACTCTCAAAAATTGACACTGTCAGTTGAGTTTGGCAGATGTCAAACTCAAATTTGGTGCTGTCAGTTGATCTTGACAGATGTCAGTTTCAATCTTAATGCTGTCAGTTGAACTTGACATAAACAAATGCGAAGGATGTTGGGGGTACCCGAACAACTTGCAGACAGTTAACGAAAATCTTGGTGAATAATTTGCACTTATCTTTGCCGAATTATAGTCCTCAGGAGCATATAAACACGCAGATAACGATAGCTCGTAATATTCCGTGTGCGGTGGTCACAGTGTTGCTTCTTATATATCGCCAACGGTCTCACAGTAACATTTAAAACCAATAAATACGGGATCCTATAAAACACCTTGCCGGGGTTGCCAGGTGAATACTTATATTAATGTTAAGATTTAGTTGGTTATATTTTGTTTAGTTTTGTTATTTCTGTTTAATACCATTTTTAAATTTGCTATTATGGTTTTATTTCTCATAGATGGTTCTCAAAAAACACTCATTCCACACATTAATTATATTTTTTCGTCCTTAATGATATTAGACGGAGGATTTTGTAGAGCTCTGAAAAATTTAATCGTGGGTAGGATATTTTTGGCGGTATTATTAATTTAAATAAATAAATGTCACAGAACATACTTATATTGATGTTAAGATTTAGTTATGTATGATTTTAGACTTTCGCGTTCCATTACTACACTGGGTAACCCAGTCGAAACGTCGGGCAGTAAGTAGCTATGTATTTGCTACTCCTAATAATGCGTGTAGACCCATAAAGACTAATATTTAGTGTTAAGAGTGATTCTTCCGTTTCGTCCAAATCCCCTTTCCAGGTCAAAAGTCATCATGAATATTGTAATTAACCTTATTTTTTTATTCAATATGGTAGGACGTACTTTTATCTTGAATATCCATCATCTTTATCAGGTTTAAGATTCATAATAAAAAAAGTTTAGAACAAAAACATGCATTTTATTCATTCCCCTCCTTGTTCAAATGGTCCCTCAGAACGTTGTGACACATATTTGGTGACTTTCCTAGGGGAAATGTACATAATTTTTATTCTTATATACTAATGTATTCATTGACTATTATAAACTTGCAAAACAGTATTTTTTATACGAGTTTAACATGGAAAGAATCGTCTTTAAAGTTTTGTCAACCCAAAAACAACATTTCCATCCACGAAAATTGAACATTAAATTTTTAATGCACGTACTATACTATCTATATCTTGCCAAAAAAAAAGACGCTCCCTAGACCTTAATCTGTCGATACAAGTCGTCAGGACAGGACGCACGCTGCCCGGACAAAATATTTTCACGATTTAATTGCTGAAAACAGCGTTTGTCACGAGAAGTAAACATTCCCTTCCATAATTTTTGTATGTAAGTGTATGACGTAAAAAATAAAATTTTTACTTTAGGTAACAGCCTACCGTAGGGTCTAGTTATCAATTAATTATGAATATCTAGCCTTTATTAATTCACGAGTAAATTCAGAAAATCCGCTCAAACTTCATTCCTTTCCGTATCATTCCCTTCCATTCCCTCCAATTTTTTAACGGAGGGGAATGAGTCACTCTGGAGGGTAATGATTTTTTTTAAATATAAAATTAATATGTTCCTTAGTATGTCTCTTTGTTAATTTTTCTTCTATTATTTTGATTATATCGAATTATAACTTGTGTAAGTATATTATGTCAGTATTATTGAAATTACTTTAAATTCTATCTATGCATTTTGTAACCTACCTAGGTACTTGTTAGTTAATAATAATTCCCCGCTGCTTCTTTCTTTCTGTCTGCCTTTCTGTCTGTTCGCAATAAACTGAAAAACTACTGAACGAACGGAGTAAGTAGGTACTTAATTAATAATGAAGGTTTCGTGAAATATTCGATTATTTTGCAAAGAAAAAATAAAAAATTGCAAAGAATTTTAAAAGATAACTTTGCACTCAGTAGTGAGACTGAGAAAATTATAAACATGCCAGATCCTACAATACGCGACCCTCTTATGTTACAAGAAGAATTCACATCAAGCCAAAGTACACCGAAGTCTCATTTAATGCATAAAAAAAATAAAAATCCAACGCAATGAGGAAGCTGCCATTCAGATCTAAAAAAGCAATAACAATTTTACAGAATAATTGACAAACTAAAAAAGAGAAAGCGATTTGAAGAAGACATTTATTCATGGAACGGAAGTTACAAAAAGATAAGATTCAGGATAGCATAGAAAAGAAAGTAAATGAAGTTATAAAAGACATAAATAATGAGAAGTTACAAGTAGTGAAAAGGAAGCTATTGTTTCATGAAACAGTTTGTCGAGATGTATCAGAAATTACAAAAGCCTTCCGAAAAAAAAGAAAAGATCTTCTGCTGGAGATATAACTGATACCTTCTTTCTTCTACCTTCTCATTATTTATGTATTTTATGACTTCATCTTCTTTCTTTTCTATGCTATATTGAATCTTAAGTTTTTGTAATTTCCGCTCCATAAATAAATGTCTTCTTAAAATAGCTTTCTCTTTTATTTAGTTTGTCAATTTCATTCTGTAAAATTGTTATTGCTTTTTAGATCTGTATTGCAGCTTCCTCATTGCGTTTGAAGTAAGTACTAGTTGTTTTATGCACTAAATGTGACTTCGGTGTACTTTGGCTTGATATGGATTCTTCTTGTAACGAGGGTTGTGTATTGAATCTGGCATGTTTATAATTTCCTCAGACTCACTACTGGGTGGAGAGTTATCTATTAAAATTCTTTGCAATTTTATCTGCTCTTTCAGCTTATTTAAATATTTTTCGGAGATTTTTCAACATCTTCGCCTTGGCTCCCTCTTTTGTCGTGCCGTCATGTCTGTTATACTTATGTTTTTTTTCTTCTTTACAAAGTATTTCCTCTTTTCTTTCTCCTTCTCTAATTTGTATTTTTCATGATCAGCCTACTTAGTTGATTTTTTAACAAAGTTTTTAATCTAGAAGGTTTTTGTGTTGTTTTTTTTTTAGTTTTTTATTTTTATTCATCATCCTTCTAACGCTTATTCCCATATTCATATGGGGTGCGCTTGAATATTTCATTCCTTTTTGATATTTTTTCCATTACTTTATATTCGTTCATGAATAACACATGTAATTAATAAAACAAAAGTTCGATTACACACCCACGTCTTTTATTTATAGTCCAAAAATATTTAAAATCATATACCTACCCAAGTTATAGGTACGTAAAAGATTTCATCTTCTGATTGTTCATTACTTTCCATAAAAAATCATTAAACTTCCGTCATATTTAATTTTATTTCATTACCTTCCAAATTCAATCATTACCTTCCGTACTTATTTCATTACCTTCCGTGGGTTCATTACATTCCATCTATTTTCTTGACAATTAAAGTCTTTTCATGAAGGCCTTTACTGATTATCTATACTTAAAAGGTACATTAATGATTATATGCAACTTTTTTTGTAAAATCGATTAAAAAAAAATTTTTCTCAAAATCTTTGAGATTTGGACGAAACGGAAGAATCACTCTTAAGATTTAGTTGGTAATATTTTGTTTAGTTTTGTTATTTCAGCGTTATACCATTTTAAATTTAAGTTACTTGCTATGATGGATTTATTTCTCAAACATGGTTCTCAAAAACCTTATCTACACATTAATTAAATTTGCTCATCCTTAATAATATTACACGGACAATGAAGATTTTGTGAAACTCAAACTAAAGTTTTCAACTTTAATATTAAGTAGGATATTTTTGGCAAGGTGGCGGTATTATTAATTTAAATAAATAAATATCATAGAACGTACACACATTGTTCTGATTCCGAAGTAAGTTGTTTATGCATTTGTGTTACGTACAAATATGCTTCAATAATTTTTAATTTTATTTGTATGTGTGTTGAGATAATTTTAGTATGTGATCAATACATTTTCCTTCTTTTCTTTCTTAAATATATTTAATAACACACCCAGACACAAAACAAACACCAATGTTCATCCCACAAATGTTTGTCCCGAGTGGGAATCGAAACCACGACTCTGGAACCGTAGCTAGGGCTACTAGCCACTGTTCCACCGAGCAAGTCAGATAGTAGATATAGTATGTTTCCAGTTACATATACAGTTGGCCCGGAGTGAGGTTCAGTTGAATGGAGGTCTGATTGGGAAGGTCTCTGCGGATTGAAATGTCTTCGGGAGTACCACGGTTACGGAAATACTTTCCTAACGAATGTTAATACTTGTTGCTTTCACTTTAATCAAGTTACCGCTACATTGCTCTTCGTCATATTGTTTTATGTAGGTCACTTAATTTATGCTGATACTAGTGACCCGCCCTCGCTTCGTATCGGGTATATTATACATATATATAAAAACCTTCCTCTTGAATCCCTCTTTCTAATAAAAAAAAACATCAATATCCGTTGCGTACTTTCAAAGAAATAAGTATACATACATAAAGTCAGACGCGGGAAGCGACTTTGCTATTATATACTATGTAGTGATTATAAATGGTAGAGTAAATGTCTATCTGAATTTTTGTCACGCAATAGCGCCTAAACTTACTGATTGGCTCGGTGGAACAGTGGTTAGTGATCCAGGCTCACTTCTTTTGGAGGTTTGAAGAGTCGTGGGTTCGATTTTCACCCGAGACATATGTTTGTGTGATGGACATCGGTGTTTTTTCTGTGTCTGGGTGTTGTGTTGTTATTTTCCGGTGACATATCCACTGTTGATTCTGATATCCGTGCTTATACTATTTACCACGGGATCAGATCGATGTATGTGATGTTGTGTAGGTAATATGTATGTATAAGTTAGTAGAAGTTCTGCATCCTTCTCACCCCTTAATAACTTTATCTTCCATTCCCTTAAGACCTTTGATCTCAAACCCCATAAACAAGTACACCTTTCAAAATGGCGGACGAATTAATAACGATATCGTTTGACAAGCGATTTGACAGTTGCTGATTAATCGCAGTATTTGCGTCTCTCTCGTCGGACGATGATAGCTCGAAACGGATAAAATTGTATGACGAGGCGTTATTTTGTTAATTATTGTGCAATCAATCAATGTAAGGAACCATCGGAGCGGAAGAGATTACCTGAATGACGGTTTTAGTTTATTTTATCGATTTATATTAGCTTTCCGCCCGTGGTGTGGAATATCGCTAGGATATTATAGAGAATTCGGTGTTAATTTCTTTTTCAGGCTCTGGACTATATCTGTATCAAATTTCAGTGAAGTCGGTTTTGTAGGTTATTCTTACAACATCACATACATTGATCTGATCTCGTGATTGAGCACTTGTGTTACGGATATCAGAATTAATAGTGTAACACACAAATAAATATAAATATATTTAATAACACTAACAAACACCGTTTTTTTTAATAATAATAAATCTTTATTCAGTATCTTTTAAATAGCTTACATACCTACCAATGGCAGGGATCTCCTTTTAAGTAATGCTACTTGTGTTAGGGGATCCCGCTCTTCTTACAATTACAAAAGTTTTACATTCAGCTCTTAGATAACATTTAACTAAGTATTAGATTTTATGTGACGTGGAACAACTATTTATTTAACATTATTAAATGTATGTATTCGACACACAAATATTTGTCCCGGGTGGGAGTTGAACCCACGACTCTTAGACAATGTCGTTATTTGAATTATATGATTTCCCATCATTTCGGAATATCCTACCTTCATAAACTTTATACGTCAAGTACACTCCTACCTCACTGAGTACTATCCAATTTACATTGTCCACTGAAAGAAAAAATTAAGCCAAGATTAAAATTTTAACGTGCAATAAAAGACACAATTATTTAAAAAAAGGCAGCAAAAATACAAGTAAATGGCGAATCGGGCGATAAATAAAAAATCTTTGTCACTTTTACGACTCTCATTAAACACGGCCATGGTTTATGCACCATAAACTGTTGTCGAGTTTACTATGGGAGATAAAAGATGGATATGAGATATAAAATATATAATTCTAGCTGATTCGTCTGGTCTTAAGGGATCTTGTTAAGATTTGTGTTGATTTGCCTTTTATCTTAGCGTGTTGAAGTATTGTAAATGTTATTATTTTATGAGTTTTCTGTGGGAATCGTTAAATTGTACATTTTGTCAGCGATTTCATTTAAATGATTTCATGTCTTACCAACCCGTACTTCTACTTGGCCAGCGTGGTTGACTAAGGCCTGGTCGCCCTAGTTTAGGGTAGGCTCGTGCCCATTGGTGGGGACGTTTATGAGCTGATAGTGAAGTGCTGAGCTGATAGTGTATTTTATATCAAATATTATAGTTTCCCTATTTTTATATGTTTTAATTAATCCCCAGACGAACAAAGAGGGGTGTTATAAGTTTAACCGCTATATATAATTATTAATAAGATATGAGAAGAATGTAAAGTGTTTACTAACTTAAAGTTAAGTATAATTTTAGGTTGGTGGTTTATAGCTCATATTTTTAAAAGAACCTACCTAGTTTAACGAATAAAATCTTAAAAGTATTAAATATATTAATAAGATTAATTTATCATTAAACTAGTGACCCGCCCTCGCTTCGCTTCGGTTAAATTTTCCATACAAACCTTCCTTAAGAATCACTCTATCTATTAAAAAAAACCGCATCAAAATCCGTTGCGTAGTTTTAAAGATCTAAGCATACATACGGACATACAGCGAAAGCGACTTTGTTTTATACTATGTATTGATAACCATAAAATTACCCAGTTACGTAGATCTAGGATTAAAAATTAAAACCCTTTTAACCCTCTGTATATTACCATATATTAATAGTGTACAGAACCTTTGACACACTTAATACAGCAGTAGACGAATTTATATCGCAATTGAACGCCAATTCGGTCTGAGTAAACAGATTATTAAATATTACTCGCATTATTACTCTATTCGTACGGTTTGAACATTTCATATTAATAGCTTTCACATTGTAAAGGCTATTTATCTAACTGATTACTCTACGTGATAATATTTATGTTACCGGAAATGTGTGAAATCCTGGGATGTTTTAGGAATGTTTAAAACGTATTTGAATAAATATTATTATATTTCTAATTACAATATAATATTTTATTTTTATCATTGTTCTTGCGATACAGCCTGGTGACAGGCGGTCGGACATACAGATAGACAGACAAGCAGCGAAATGTTGGTAAGCGGCGTTTGGGTCCACCCATTGAGCCTGTCGCACTCACCCTGAAGGCCTGTATGTTTGCCGTTACTCGCCCGCCCGAAGAACCCGGGATTATAGGTGGGAATACATGAGTTGGAAGGGCGTTCCATGCCTTAATGACACGGGGCAGAATAGAGGTGAACCTCTTGGTCCCGGTCACCAGTGCCTTTATGGTATGCGGATGGCAACACTTCTTCTTCTTCTTATCGTATGGTTGATGAACAACCTGGTGTCAGAGTTTAAGCCGCCCGTAGGCCTCTGACATGGCTTCACACACCGTTGAAAAATCTCTCAGGTGTGCTGATTTCCTGAAGCGTCGAATGATGGTACATATGAATTTCAAATTTGAAATACTCATTGTTACCTGGCGGGGTTTGAACTGGCGACCTCTCGCATGGCAAGCAACGACCTTAACCACTCGGGCATCGACACTTTTTTATGGCAACGCTGTCTAGCACGTATATTCAGGAACTAGTAGACCGCCCTCGCTTCGCTTCGGATAATCCTTTATTAGCGGATACCTACGTCATAGCATCTAACTGCATGCCAAAATTCAGCCCGATCCGTCCAGTGGTTTGGGCTGTGCACTGATAGATGTCAGTCAGTCACCTTTGAGTTTATTAAGATGGAAAGAGGAGAGAGTGAAATAACTCTTCAGAGAATTCCCCATTATAAAGACCTAAGATGATATGTTTAATCGATTCAACCATTGAAAAAACTAGTATACACTCAGTTTGACTGCCTCGTTGGTCTATTGGTAGCTAGTGCTGCGTTAGGACCGAGAGGTCCCCGGTTCGAATCCGGGGTCTGGCAAAATTTGTGTGAGTTTTTCTGTAATGAAATTACTCAGCCCGGAGTTAGGAAGTTGGCGGTTGAACGCCCGTGCCTCGGAAAGCACGTTAAGCCGGTGGTCCTGCGCCCGATCTCTCATCGGTCATGTCGGATTGCCGTCTCACCGAATTATGAGAGTAAGGGAATAGAGAGAGCACTTGTGTTTGCGCGCACACTTGTGCACTATAATATGTCCTGCGCACTTGGCTGATCTCAATTGAGATCGGCCGCCATGGCTGAAATCGGTCGGACGCCTTTATTTATTTATATACACTCAGTTTGAATCCTGAAGAAACCGAATCCTTTTTCCACCCGATTGGATAGGAAACAAAGGAGCCGTTTCCACTCTCGTCTTCCTCGCATATCGTAGTTGAACATTCGCCATTGCGCGCAGCTGAAGTGTTTTCTTTCTGAATCCTCTCTGCTTGGCTGCAAGCTGTCGGCGCCGTATGGACTGGTCTGGCGTTCTAGAACGGGTGGTGTGTGGTCCAATGCAAGAGAGAAGTATTTATAATAGTAATAAGGCGTCCGACCGATTTCAGCCATGGCGGCCGATCTCAATTGAGATCAGCCAAGTGCGCAGGACATATTATAGTGCACAAGTGTGCGCGCAAACACAAGTGCACTCTCTATTTATTCCCTTATTCTCATAATTCGGTGAGACGGCAATCCGACATGACCGTTGAGAGATCGAGCGCAGGACCACCTGCTTAATATGCTTTCCGAGGCACGGGCGTTCAACCGCCAACTTCCTAACTCCGGGCTGAGTAATTTCATTACAGAAAAACTCACACAAATTTTGCCCGACCCCGGATTCGAACCGGGGACCTCTCGGTCCTAACGCAGCGCTTGCTACCGATGGACCAACGAGGCAGTTGTTATAGATAGTACCAACTGGAACTTCAGCGCTTCGCAGGATATCTATTCTGCGTGAGCGCAAGCATGACATGCAAGCAGGACATGGCTTTCCTTTTGGTCAGCTTATTTTCTTTTAATTGTTTGCAAAATGTTTTTTAACAGTAGTTAGTGACCCTGACTGGTGGTTCCAAGCGTCGTGGGTTCGATTTCCGCTCGGGACAAATAATTGTGTGATGAATATCGGTATTTTTTCCTTGTCTGGGTGTGAATATATATGTGAATATGTATGTATGTATATCAGTCTCTGACGCCCATAGTACAAGCTCTGCTTTTGGGGTCATATGACCATGTGTGGAAATGTTCCAGATATTTATTTTTACTTTCATTACAGATACCGAATATAGATCATAATAAGCCAATTTCTCATAACTTGTGCCAAAAATGTATCTATTTGTCCGCTATAGTGGCCCGAACTGGCGTAAGAATGGGATTTTCACGCGTGAATATTCGCTATTTTCGCTTATAAAAATATACTTATCTTGCGCAACGATCCCTAGATTCAACTGTTATGGTACTAACTATACTTACGGTAACGTTGAGGGTAGTATGTAGAAATATTGTAGCATTAGTGGAATTCACTTGGCGTTATATCAATGAACTAGCTGTGTCAGCGACTTCGTCCGCGTTTTTCCCCGTTTTTCACATTTTCCATTGTTTCTATGCTCCTATTGGTTGGAACGTGATGTTATATCCTTCGTCGATAAATGGTCTATCTAACACAAAAATATTTTTTCAATTCGACACAGTCGTTCCTGATATTAGCGCGTTCAGACAAACAAACAAACTCTTCAGTTTTATCATATTATAAGTATATATTATTAGTATACATGTGTAATTTATATTTGACTAGCGTTTCTCTTGCGACCGTTCGCGTGAAGTTGTTTATTAGAACATTATTACTATCGCATGTGATGTTAAACATTACTACTTTATTGCATAGTCGGTTAGAGTAGCTTTTGAGCCGTTCTTCAAGCGTTTTGAAAGTTTTATCGCAAAACAAACAAACTGACAGACGTTACTTTCGCATTTATGGCATGTATTAGTAAAGATTAACTAAATTGAAGTATGCGAGTTTCATTTTTTGCCGAACAAATTCCTGACGCGTTGCATACAAATAACAAAAGCGTGACGTCACGCTTCAGTCACTTTTAGTATGAAGCGTTTTGAGTTTGCCTAAATGATGTGCTATTGAAACAATAATATCTCGGCGAGTATCAAAGTTATGACAATAATTCTTTAAGCATTTTTTTAAATGCTGTGTGTGTGTGGTATACAAAATAAAAAAATAGGCAACTACCCTATTATACAGGGTGTAACAAGGGGGGTGGATCATCGTAAGTCAATCGATGGGGGACTTCAATACCTATCGATATAACCCCCATGTATGTTCAGCGATTTTCAATAGTTCCAAAGTTATTGAGATTTTCGTGAAATTTTTGTTAGAAGCTGGAATTCAGTATAAAAGTCTTCACTGTAGCTTAACTACTGGACCTGCTTGCATGATTTTTTTTCTAGAAGTAGTTCAATAGTGGGTCTTTATAATTACGTTACCGATTTGAGTCATAACCCTATAATATTGGAATAAAAAAATAATTCTTCACAAAAGTTTTACGAATCGAAATGTGTCTACCAACTTTCAAAGCCTCCAGTGAAAAAAAAGTGCGTGTGTTTTTTTTCTAGAACTTATTTTAAAAACTACCTACATTCATGGATAGTATACCCTGAAAATTTCATACCGCTACTGCCAGAGCATCAAAACGAAAAATGAACGAGAATGGCACAGGTGCCATAAATTAGTGTTTTTATTTTTCATGTAAAACTTTAATTTAAAAAATAAATCGGTATGTTTCAGCAAATTTATGCTTTGTTAGTAACATTAGTAGCAGTAATTTTACAGAATTGCAAATTAAAGGGGTGAAAATCAAACAAAGAAAATTTACATATTTTTTGTAAATATTTTTTTTTATAATAAGTGTTCATAATGGGCATTATTATTGGCTATGCATAACTTAGACCTTCTTAAAAAGCTTTTTTGGAGGTTGTGGAATGCTTCTTTTTTGTAAAATTTTTCAGGGGCCCAGATTGTGACAAGGCAAAATGTAGTAAAAAGGTGTCGTACTCGTTTATGCATAGCCAATAATGGTGCCCATTATGAACACTTACTGTAATAAAAATAATTAACAAAAATTATGTAAATTTTCTTTGTTTGATTTTCACCCCTTTAATATGCAATTCTGTAAAATTACTGCTACTAATGTTACTAACATAGCATAAATTTGCTCAAACATATCGATTTTTTTTAAATTAAAGTTTTACATGAAAAATAATAACACTGATTTATGGCACCTGTGCCATTCGCGTTCATTTTTCGTTTTGATGCTCTGGCAGTAGCGGTATGAAATTTTCAGGGTATACTATCCATGAATGTAGGTTGTTTTTAAAATAAGTTCTAGAAAAAAAACACAGGCACTTTTTTTTCACTAGAGGCTTTGAAAGTTGGTAGACACAATTCGATTCGTAAAACTTTTGTGAAGAATTATTTTTTTATTCCAATATGATAGGGTTATGACTCAAATAGATATCGTAATTATAAAGACCTACTATTGACCTACTTCTAGAAAAAAAATCATGCAAGCAGGTCCAGTAGTTAAGCTACAGTGAAGACTTTTATACTGAATTCCGGCTTCTTACAAAAATTTCACAAAAATCTCAATAACTTTGGAACTATTGAAAATCGCTGAACATACATGGGGGTTATATCGATAGGTATTGAAGTCCCCCATCGATTGACTTACGATGATCCACCCCTCCTGTTACACCCTGTATATGAGTATTTGCCTGCTCAATAATACCATCAAACATTTTGAAAGCATTATCAACCGTAACCTCCCATATCATCGTGACTTTGATTGGTCTTCTAATCAACCCTCTATAACAGCTTTCCGCAAACTAAACGATAATCGATTCACCCCACAGATAGGCGAATCGATTCTCACTCCCATTGCTCGATGTTCGGGATCGGTCATCAGTCATGTCGAATCGGTTGGGCGGCTCGATTATTCGTTACTCGATTAAATGAGCTCTCCTATTCGATTCTAGGAGGGCGTGTAGTTCGATGTTCATTCGAATAAATATAGTTAATGTTATGAAGACGTTAGATAAGAATTAATGAATGAGTTCCCATTGTAGTCTATTTCTGAAGACTTACATATTAACTTATGTTTTTTATCGACTTACATATTAACTTATGTTTTATGTCCTGTGCGGACCGGAGTGCATGGTGTTCTACGGAGGCTTATACCCTGCAGTGGGATATTATAAAAGGATGATGATGATGATGATGGTGATGTCCTGTAGTTGTGTATTAACAAAAGGATACTAGGGTAACCAGTACCATTCTTGGCACCCCCCCAGTGATTGGCACTTTTGCCTTTCATTTCAAATATTTAATTTCGTAAATACATTTTTGATATGAAAAAACTACTATTCAGCGGCAAATTTCTACATTTACTTATGGAAATACTTAACTTTACGCCAAAATGACGTCTTAATAGTTTTTCTGTTGGATTAAGTCAACAGTGAAAGTTCGCGGCAATTTTAACGTGAAAAAGTTTGGTGAGGAGTGCGTTAGAAGTGAATTTTATACGATTCCAGGTAACCATTTGAAGGATATTTTAGCTTTACGTCATGATATTATGTTAGGAATATGATTTTTAACTTTTTCGAAAAAAAAAAGATTAGTGTTCACGCAGTTTTTGCTATGCCAATAATTGCACTGAAATATATATTACCGCTCAGTCATTGGCAGACCTGCCAATCGCTATACTTCTGAATCCTATAATCCTAATTTATTTATTTTTTGACGCGGAATATGCTTGATGCACCTTCACCTTGGGTAGGGGTTTACCCTAGGTGGTATGTGGGACTCCTTGCTGAGGGTGCTGAGATGGAAAAGACCGGCAGCTGCTCCTGGGCTAAGGTGCAATTCCTAGGGCCACTAGAGGTGTACCCAATAAACTCCGCGGCGTACCTCATCGCCTACTGGTGGTGCAGTGGTACTTGGCCTTGTGTACAGAGCCTTCACGCACAACACCACCGGCGGAGCCTCCACGGGCTCCCTCAAGCCTCCCCGGAGGAGCGACAGGGGTCCCGGTACGCAAGGTCACTCCCTTCCTCAACGACAGCCGTTGGTGCAATGCTGACGGGAGTGGCCCCACACCCACCGCCGGCAGGCCATCGTTGGACTGCGGCCTATGACGCGGAACCTTATCTTACCACTTCTATACAACGACCTATTGATTACGCCCAGTCTATACCGTCAACAAATCGATGATTTGATTATTAGACGATGAAATAATAAAGATTTCCAGTATTTTCATTAATTCATCAGAAGACTGATTCAATTTAAGCATTAATTAAATAGTTGCAGTAACTAGGTTCGCAGTATGCTAATAAATGCCATGCCATTGTGAGTGCCAATGATTGTACTAAGTTAGAGTGTCAATCACACAACCATAGTGCCAATGAGTATACAATTATGTCACTGTCTATTATTTTCAGTTTTTTTAAATAAATAAGGATACATTTTTGAATTGTAGTATCATTTTAGGAATCTGTTTGTATCTAAAAATCCATTAATGCCAAATAAATCTGTAACTAACGTTAGTCCAATTTAATTTGTGAAGCCAAAGACAAAAGTCAGCATTAGGTGCCAATCAATATACTGGTTACCCTACTACTGCTCTACTTTTTACGGGTAAATTAAAAAAATATCTGTTCATTAGTCTCACAAAAACTGTGAATCCACTTGTCTGATTTGTATAATTTTGGTCTTTGAAATATTTTTACATATATAAAATCACGCCCAGAGGGGTAGGCAGAGATCACTTCCAGCGATCCACTTTTCACCTCTGTGGGAAACGTGACCTGACGGGTTGTGGGCCACGTCGCCGCCATTCTGCCTTGTGCATTGTTTTAACAGGGTCATTGCGTTCCCACGAGTAGCAAGGATATATGACGGATAAATATTTTTATTAACTCCAAAATGGTTTAAAAGTTGAGCTGACAGCTCGTTGCGTAAAAACACATGTAAAACAACATTATTTTAAACTTCAGCATAGAACTCTGAAATAGATTTATTTGTCTGTACAATAAGCATCAGCGTTTGCGTAGTCGTAAGATTACCGAGAAACTATAAAAATAGCGATTCTATAATGATGTTCGTAGACGAAGCAGTTGATTCATGTATTTCATTCATGCGTTTTGTTTACGTTTTCGATGAAGATCCGTGGTTTGAGATGTTAACGCTGATTCGTTTTGCAGTTTTTCTGTATCCGGCTCGAAGGACCAATCGCAATAAATCTGATATATGGTGCATAAATAAATATAAATATTTCATATCTCTGATCTCGTGGTAAGTAGCTTAAGCACTTGTGTTACGGAAATCAGAAACGACAGTAGAGACACAAATATACTTAAATATATTTAATAACACACCCAGACACGGAACAAACACCTATGTTCGTCACACAAATATTTGTCCCGAGTGGGAATCGAACCCACGACTCTTGGAACCGTAGGTAGTGAACCTGGGTCACTAACAACTGTTCCACCGAGCCAGTCAAAGTGCATTGTATCAATAAAAGCACAGAATTCTAAGTCTTCTCTTTTCGACTAAATGAAGGCCAAGTCGGCAATTAAACTACAAACGTTAAGCCGTTGGTCCTACGCCTAATTTTTCAAGGGTCATATCAAAACCAAAATCGCCTCACCAACTAATGAAAATTAATTAATATAGTGCAGCTGTGTTTGCGCAAACACTTGTAGACTATAAATGTCTTGGAATTGTCCGCCATAGCCGAAATCGGTTGAACAACACAATTATTATTAGTCTATCGATTTAACTCCTTCCTCTGTTCTTACAGACAGACAGATACGCGTAAAATAAGATGTTTACAAGTGGACGGAGTGAGCTGGCATTCCGAGAACAAAAGAACAATGAATTAACTTCCCAATTTAAATTGTGTTGTAAAGACAGTATGCACTGTGTGTTTTATCTTTGTTCTTATTTGTTGAAAACCTATTTTGGTTCAAAGTTTTAGCAGAACTAATCCAAATAAGTATAAATACTTGATAAATTATAAACTTCAATACTTATTTATGATTGCATAAATGCTTAGGATACTTTACATATTAGTAAAGCACACAGAATGAAGTAATGTTTGAAATTCCAATTTTGACCCGCACAGCTCAATACCAATTCGAGACTCCACGCCTTGTCTCGTTGTTGCCGCAGCAGTGGTCTCCTCTTTCACGGCTTTCAGGGTGGATGCGACAGGCTCAATATGGTCTATTGTGCCTGTCGACCTTATATTTGGATCTCACTACCGCTTACCAGCAGGTGGAGTGAGGTCATCTTGTTAGCTTCTTATAAAAAAAAAATTTGCGGAAAATCTCCATTACATTTTGTAAATGACACTATTCAGTAACTAATATTACAATTGCAAAAGTATGTTGTGTATGAATGGAGGGATAGATGTGTTCTTCTTCCTTACTACTGAATGATGCCTGTCGCACTCACCCTGAAGGCCTGCTCGAATGCTGTTTATTTCTGCCCCTCTCAAGAAAGCAGACTACACGAATATACACTCTCAGATCTCTCCCATCTGACATTATGCACTCCCCCTAACATCGCTGGGCGATCGATCGATCGAATCGATCAAGTCCCGCTCACAAATAGACCACAATTACACTGCGCTCGCTATTTTTGTGTGTGACACGAAGCAGACGGCAAGAATGTGTGGTATAAGCTTTGAAGCTTTCGCGTTCGATTCTTAGTAATATCGTGAAAGCGCAAGTAACTCTGTATTTTTGTATGACGCTATTTCACACTGAAACTAATGAATCGATTACCGTCGTAGGATGTAGGCTTCTTTTAATCGACTTGTTTATCGGGTGAGAGGTTTGTTTTACGCAATCAATTGAGCCAGTCAATAATACTTAAGAATGGTAAAATTTTTATTGACGAAATGGTGAAAATCGCTGCTACTCGTTTTTTTTTAGTGTAAACTAACAAGATGACCTCACTTCACCAGATATGAGGTCGACAAGCACAATAGACCATATTGAGCGTGTCGCACTCACCCTGAAGGCCTGCTTAAATGCCGTTTCACGCCTCGCTTGAAGAGCCCGGGATCATAGGAGTGAGGGAAAACATGAGCTGGAAGAGCATTTCATGCCTCGTTGGATGCAGGTGGCTGTAGACCGGTCTTCCTAGAAAGATTGTGTAGAGATGTTCAGCAGTTAGGGGTGAGAGCCATCCGCTCCCCCGCAAGCCCGGTGATGATGACAAGGCTCCTCCAAGCCATCATCGTTAGTCAGTTAGGAAAAAAAAAAGATGTTCAGCAGTGAACACCAATATACTGACAATATGATGATACCTCCGGAGGTCGAAAACCCTAGAAAGCCCAATACTTCATGTTCTTATAGAAAATCGCTAACGTTACTCATTTGTGCCTCACCGGGAGTGCAGTGGAGTCTGAGAGGTCACCAGCTCGCTGCCAACGCTCACACCTCCTGCTTCCGTATCTAGTCGATGCACTGGGGTTACAGGTTGTTTATATGCTACTTACATACTTCTTCCTGCCTCGTTGGTCTATTGGTAGCAAGTGCTGCGTTAGGACCGAGAGGTCCCCGGTCCGAGTCCGGGGTCGGGCAAAATTTGTGTGAGTTTTTCTGTAATGAAATTACTCAGCCCGGAGTTAGGAAGTTGGCGGTTGAACGCCCGTGCCTCGGAAAGCACGTTAAGCCGGTGGTCCTGCGCCCGATCTCTCATCGGTCATGTCGGATTGCCGTCTCACCGAATCATGAGAGTAAGGGAATAGAGAGTGCACTTGTGTTTGCGCGCACACTTGTGCACTATAATATGTCCTGCGCACTTGGTTGATCTCAATTGAGATCATCCGCCATGGTCGAAATCGGTTGGACGCCTTATTTTTTTTTTACATACTTCTTCTTAGTCGATTTCTTCATTTCTGAAGGTCGGTCGGTCGGTCGTCCACCAATGCGATAAATAGATCCACACAATTCAAAACCAATTTCCACTACACATGCGACACATGCGAAATATTATCTATCACACAACGTAGTTGTCATACGAAAAATGGATGACAAAGCAGGTGAAATATGAGCGGGCACGTCGGTTCTGCTCAATACGCCCATTGTTCTCTATGCGGGTCGGGACGGTGGGACAATGCCACACAGTTTTGTACAATTACACCTCTCTATTTACATCAGCCGTAGAACCGACAACCGCTGGGGTAGACGAGTTCTGGAGTGGATACCGCGTCTCGGCAAACGTAGTGTAGGACGCCCGCAGGCCAGGTGGTGTGACGATCTGCGCGGGACGGCTGGTAGGAGCTGGATGCGAGTGGCCGAGGATAGAAAGAAGTGGCGTGCATTTGGAGAGGCCTATGTCCAGCAGTGGACAAGTATGGGCTGATGATGATGATGATACCTCTCTATTTACATTGGGAGTAAGGTTGCGTGGTGAGAGTATGTGTGGATCGGTCTGTACCGCTACCATGTGTTTAAAAGTTACGGACTCGATATCGCCTACGTAAATATGTCTATGAAAAACTTGTATAGCGTCCCTGGTGGCAACATCGGTCGTATGAAAAAAACAACTCGATAGGTTTTTAACGTACGTAAGTTTTCGATAGCCAACCCATGGTACCGCTACTGTTTGAATTTGCCAATGGATATGGCAATCAATGTTAGATATACGCGAAGCGCTGATGGCCGAGTGGTTAAGGCCATTGCTTACCATGTGAAGGCCTTAAAAAGCGTCGATGGCCGAGTGGTTATGGTCGTTGCTTGCCATGCGAGAGGTCGCCAGTTCAAACCCCGCTACGTATCACTGTTTTCAAATTTAAAATTCATTTGTACGATTGTTTTAACGGTGAGGGAAAACGTCGTGAGAAACCTGCACACCTAAGAAGAAATTCTAGGGTTGTGTAGTCGGCCAACCCGCACTTGGGCAGCGTGGTTGACTCAGGCTTGATGATCGCCCTAGTTTAGGGAAGGCCCGTACCCCAGCAGTGGGGACGTATATGGGCTGATGATGAAGCGCTGATGGCCGAGTGGTTAAGGCCATTGCTTACCATGTGAAGGGTAGCCAGTTCAAACCTCGCCACGTATTAATGTGTTTTAGTCAATAAATTGTAATCCCTGCACAAGTCTGTTTCAAATTGGGCCGGTATTTTTATCTAAACCTGAGAAAATGAAGTCTCTGTTGATTAATTTAGTAGAGAAGGCGAAGCTATTATAAATAAATAAATATTACTTACACAACATATACTAATCCCGTGGTAAGTAGCTTAAGCACTAGTGTTACGGCTGTCAGAATCAACAGTGGATACACAAATACTTACTTAAATATATTTAATAACATACCCAGACACGAAAGAAAGACAGGTTTTCGCCCCACAAACATTTGTCCCGTGTGGGAATCGAACCCACGACTCTTGGAACTGTAGGTATTGAACCTGGGACTCTAATCACCGAGCCAGCCAATCAATTACAAATGAAAAGACAAAAAAAAATACGCTATTACTCGTAGATACAGAGTAAATAAAATAGCTTGGCTTGTTCACTTCAATAACAAATCTAAATAATTGAAACAATCCATTATTATTATTATATAAACGATTATTTCAACGGGCATTAATCAATTCTTGAACGTTCGCCAGACGAGAAAAAAAAACACAAATGCCACGTTACAGCGATTGATAGGACAGTTTAAATTTATCAAACATGTTCTAGGGAATAAATCAAGCGGTACGATTAAGAGTTTTTTGCGTTCAAGGAGTGATTTGAACGTTAATCTAGGCGATTTGTCTGTCTGTACTGAGATAGACATGAGGCGTAGTTAGTTGTGCAATGAGGAATGTTTTCAATTTGATACGGTTTGACTTTTGAATTTATCTGTGTTTACTTAAAGTACTTATTTTGCTTATTTATGTATTTGTCGTTTATTTTTATGGAAATTGGTAGGATACGTTGCATAATGTGATGCGTTATTCTCTTACAATTTTTAATAAGTGCATTTTTTTGTTGTTTCAGGTACGTAGATTCTGTTGTGTTACGAAACCGGCAAGGGTAATGTTGCAAGTTGCTAAGAATTTATAGTTGGCGGTTTATCATCATCATAATCATTATCTTCATCATCAGCCTACATACGTCCCCACTGCTGGGGCACGGGCTTACCCTAAACTACCCTTAGTCAACCACGCCGGCTAAGTACGGGTTGGTCAACTGCCCAACCGTAGAATTTCTATACAGGTGTGCAGATTTCCTCACAATGTTTTCCTTCACAGTTAAAGCGTCGAATAATCATTGATATGAATTACAAATTTTAAAACACAGTGGAACGTGGCAGGGTTTGAACTGGCGACCTCTCGCATGGCAAGCAGCGACCTTAACCACTCGGCCATCGACGCTTTTTTCACTTCACCTGTGGGAACTCACCAGGTTTTCCTAAATGAAAGTATAATCAATGCGGAAGCATCGTTACCCTCTGGCCTTTTGCATTATTTGAGCGGAAGAACAAAATCTAAATGAGTCTGTGCAATCTATTATTCAATGGCGATTCACGCACCGAACAAAGTGGCTGTTACACTGTGCGATTTTATTTACCGTCTTCAGAGACAGAGAGACTCAAAAGGACAAAACCTTTTGAGTTAGTGTAATCTAGTGACAAAAAGTGAAGTGTGTGCCACTCATTATAGACACAAGAACAAAGTGTCTTCCCTTAATAGAGACAATAACAAAAGTGCTAATGGACACATTCTTAGGGTTAAACATGAATTACTTATTAGTCTTTTAAGACTGGATTGTAATTTTGAAGGCGTATTTTATACATCTTAAAAAAAAATTACCGACTTCAGAAAGGTAGGATGTTTCTTAATTCGACCATATACCTGTAGCGCTACCATGAGTTTAAAAGTACGTACGAGTAAGTTTTCGATAGCCAACTCATGGTATCGCTACGGGTGTATTATACATAAAAACCTTCTTTTTAAATCCCTTTATTTATTAAAAAAAATAGCTAGTAAATAATATGAGACATTTCATAAGAGGGTAACTATGACAGTTAAAGGTTTTTAACGTAGATAGATACTCTTTATATTTTTCTTTCGGCAGCGCTGTCCAGCACGTGTCATTCTCAATTACCACAATTACTCATATTATCTAATAAAATTCCATCGGTATATGAATGCAGTTATGTAGTATGGTGTAAATGCTCACCTGTAAGAAGAAATCGGCAATAAATACATAACATAGCAACGT
Organism: Maruca vitrata; assembly: GCA_039566165.1. Classification (NCBI taxonomy): domain Eukaryota; kingdom Metazoa; phylum Arthropoda; class Insecta; order Lepidoptera; family Crambidae; genus Maruca; species Maruca vitrata. The sequence continues at coordinate 962,226 of CM076940.1, forward strand.
TCTAGTGAATAAATTAGTCGGCTGTGTGCGTCTGCCCCGATGGGTGTGAATTTTTTACTAGACCCAATGGGGCTATGGGGCTAGGGAAAAGTTCAATTGGGGAAGCAATGTATTTGTTGCGGGCCATAGTATTTAATAAATGCTTTTCATTTAAACCTCCTATTTCTATTTGGGTTATCAATAGGTGATTTATTCATCATATAAAGGACAATGTTTATACTAATTGAGCTTTCAATGCTTTTGAAATATAAATTTTGAAAACACATTGGTACGTATCGGGGATTCAACTGGCGACCTTTCCCATAGCAAGCAAACAACCTTAACCACTCGGCCATCGACGCCAACACTACCTCTAAGGTATTTATATAGGACTGGCTCGGTGGAACAGTGGTTAGTGACTCAGGTTCAAAAACCTACGGTTCCAAGAGTCGTGGGTTCGATTCCCACTCGGGACAAATATTTGTGTGACGAACATCGGTGTTTGTTCCGTGTCTGGGTGTATTATTAAATATATTTAAGTTTATTTGTGTATCCACTGTTGATCCTGATTTCCGTAACACAAGTGCTTAAGCTAAGTGTAATATTTATTTATTATTATTATTTATTATTATTATTTACGCACCTAACCACCAATGACCGTTCCAAACCGTTTCCCTTATTAACCGCACGTACAACCCTAACAAATCAAAAGTTAATACTTAAACCCGTATGCATAAGTAACTCAGGTGGTCTAACGAAGGCTCTTCCGGCTACCGGAGTCTCGGTGAATTTTTTACCATCCGGTTTGTATCCAGACCGAGGATTGGTCGTGAATTATGAAAGTGCAGTATCCGGATATGTTTTCGTTATATAAGTATTGTGCCGGTTGGATTACTTTCGTACTACCCAAGTAATGCGGGAAATGAGAGGAGTTGTGCAAATAATGAATACAGTTTTGCTGTTTTATTGGCTAAAAAACAACATTCCGACGAATTGGTAACTGAAATTGAAAATATTATTAACTGATTTTCATGAAATATTTAGTTTTATCCGGGTTTTTTTTCTTCTGGATAATTAACTATTAGCTTAGTTGGACAATAGCCAGTCCCAGTCCATCCGAATACTAACCGAGGATTGCTCGTAAATTATTAAAGTAGGTATCCGGATATGTTTTCGTTCAATAAATATTGTGTCGGTTGGATTGGTTTTTTAATAAGACCCCTAAGTAATGCGGGAAATGAGAGAAGTTGCGCGAATAATGTGTACAGTTTTACTATTTTTATTGGCTAAAAAAAACAACATTCAGACGAATCGATAAATGAAACTGAAATTTTTATTCCCTTATTTACATCAAATATTTCGTTTGATCCGGGTCTTTTTCTTCTGGATAATTACCTATTATTGTGAAAACAAAGAAAATTGTTCGATGTATTTACAGCAATATGAAAAAAAAAACATAAAACAACGACAATATTTTTTCTAATCGAACTTACTACCTCTAGTTACCTCGGAAAGTACGCATCGTTGGACAACAGCCACAACAGGATCTTGGCCGAGGATTGGTTGTGAATTATAAAGGTGCTCGTATCCGAATGAGTTTTCGTTAAATAAGTATTGTGTTGGTTGGATTACTTGCGTGTCTTATTGTGAGGTAAATGAGGGAAGTTTTACAAATAATGTGTCCATTTCGTGGAGTGTGGATTTAATTTTTATTTTTACTGACTAATTTACATGAAATATTTTGTGTCCGGGTCTTTTTTCTTCCGAATAATTGACTACTATTCTGAAAACAAAGAAAATTGGTTAATTTTGTTTCTACTGAAAAATAATTTATTAATTAAAGTTATGTAAAAATTAAAAAAAAAGCAACGTACACATTATTTTTGTTTGATCTAACTTACTACCTCTAGTTACCTCGGAAAGTACGCATCGTTGGACAACAGCCACCGGTTTATCCGGATCTTGGCCGAGGATTGGTTGTGAATTATAAAGGTGCTCGTATCCGAATGAGTTTTCGTTAAATAAGTATTGTGTTGGTTGGATTACTTGCGTGTCTTATTGTGAGGGTAAAGAGAGAAATTGTACAAGTTATTTGTACAGTTTTGCTTTTTTATCGACTCGTTAGATGGTTTCACCCGCTTTATATTAAATTTTAATGTATCCGCACAGGAAATGCGTTGACCATATTAGCCAGGAATATGAAAGTAAAAGCTTATAAAGGAAGGAACTCATTGGAAAAGCGCTTGTTATGTCTCTTATTTTGATTAACGAGATAAATTGAAATAATAAAGGCTTACAAACATACACACATGGCAATTAGGTAAAGAAATTACTCTCTTAAGTTAGCAGGATGTAATGAAATATCTATAATAAGCGTAGGATATTGGTTGACCTATATGACCCGGAATTTTATTATTTATGAGCTTGGACAGAACAAGTCTTATTTGAGAAAGTTATGACAATAAATTATTTCAAATGAGAAATGATAAAAGTAATGTGCTATTGAGCTGTTATATTTTGGCGAGTTTTCAAGATATCAAAGCAATTATTTAACTGTGTATTTATTTTTCTAATTAACTACGATGATGGCTTAGAGAAGCCTTGTCATCATCATCGGACTTGCGGGGGAGCGGATGGCTCTCATCCCTACTTTGTAATCGACTGGTCCACCAAGCTATATTAAAATTAAAAAAATAGTCAACTGTCTTATTCCGAAGGTGCGATGTGTTCTGATGCAACGTGAAATTTTACTGGTTTTTTTTTTTCGATGTAATATGATTCTTTCGTACATTACATTTGTGCAGTTATTTGTTAAATCAAATCAATAAATACTTGTTTAACGAAAGTGATGACCCAATCTTGAAAGCACACTCGAACCGCTTTATTACTTAGGGCGTAGAGCTTCTTAAGCTTTAATCATCGATTTCATGCGGCAAGCAGAACCTGATTACATCATATCTCGTAAAAGAACTATACTATCGCTTCTCACGCTTTCGAGATGATGATTTTTCAAGAAATAACTAGCATGATTCGATAGTACTACTAAAGGTTAATCGTTCTGCTTCGGAAAAACAACCTCTAAATATCTGGGACATTTCCACACACGGTCATCTGACCCCAAACTAAGCAGAGCTTGTACTATGGGCGTCAGAGACTGATACACATACATATATATCTTTAAAATACATACTTAAATACATAATCACACCCAGACACGGAACAAACACTGATGTTCATCACACAAATATTTGTCCCGAGTTGGAATCGAACCCAAGACTGTTTGAACCGCCAGCCAGGGTCACTTAGTCGAACTAAAATTTCACTGTGTATAAAAGTTTCAATATGTATCAGTAACATCTTTGAATCCGATGAGCAGGTAATCCGGGAGCCCTCACCCATAAATCAGGGGTGATTATCGCCGTCGAGCCGTCGATGCCTTTTTCCGGGTAATCCGGATCTTATCCGTATGGGGCTGGGCTTATTAAGCTCGACACTTATTAAGCTCATTAGATAATGGCGGGTGTGAAGACAGTTTTTTGTCAGTGTTGCAGGAAAAAGCATCGATGGCCGAGTGGTTAAGGTTGGCCATGCAATGGGAGGTGGCCGGTTCTAACCCCGACAAGTACCACTGTGTTTTAAAATTTGAAATGCGTATGTACGATTATTCGACGCTTTAACGGTGAAGGAAATGATCGTGAACGAAACCTATAAAGAAATTCTATAGTTGGGTAGTCTACCAACCCGCACTTGGCCAGAATGATTGACTAAGGTCTGATCTCCCTAGTTTGGGATAGGTCCCAGCTTTGGGGACGTATATGGGCTGGTGATGATGATGTTGCTAGAAAATGTCAAGTTTCTGAATTTAAATTGGGCTTGGTTTCAATACTCGTAATACAAAATGGACTTGCTTATTATAAATCGTAGAGGGCAGATGAGAAATGCTATTCAGTTATGAGATTTGCAAAATATCCGGAAGGGTTAGGAATATTGTATAGGAGAATGTTTGCTTACCAACCGGACCACTTTTCTTAAGATACATTAATAGTATTTTACTACTATTTTATATCATATTAGGCAATATTTTTTAAATTATGTCGGTCTTTTCTTCCTTTGACTGAAGCCTGTAAACTTTATACTTTCACAACATTTCATAAGATTTCATTCGCGTTACGAAGAGGAAGAACGCAAGTGAAACAAAATATCACGAACATACAACAATCATCCTACATTTCAGTTTCATATTATCATTTTAGCAAGCATTTCGCCTCCAATTGACCCACATGTTTCTAACTATTCCCAGCCTATATCATCTACGTTAGTGCCGTAACACCACAATTCCCGTTGGCTCACAGGTACACCCCCTAAGGGGGTGAAATGGGGGGGGTTAGGGGTTTATAAATCACCGGCGATTATCGAGTATCGTTCGGTGCGCTTTTTTTTTGCGATGTGTGCATAGAGTTGCCAGATGGGATGTATTAATGTTGGGATATTTTGGGTTGTATTTCAAATTAATGGTAAATAGAAAATCTTGCGCGATCCAGTAACAAGGGCTATTTCAGATATTTTATTAATAAATGCATTTTTTTTATTTTAAAAGAAAGCACGATTAAGCTATATTGTATTTACCTTCATATTGTTAATATAATAACAAAATTAAAGAAATGAGAAAAGGTGTAACTATACATAAAAAATGAAATTAGAAATCCTTGCGTTTGCTCGTAACATTTTATGAATTAAGTTAATTAATAAAATAATTATATTGCTACCTATAAATAGCCATCTTCAATACAATATCTTGGTTAATCTGCCAGACAGAATATGGTGTCATCAAATTATATAGATTTTTTTTTGAGAACTGTCCTGTTAAATTCCGCACATTATAGCCACCCTACACTCTTTTGCAGGATATATTGACTCTCTTATCGGGGATGAATACCGGTCGGCGTTTTTTGGACACGGATTAAAAACTACGCCCCGCCTGAACTATATTGGATGGAATTTTGTCATTAGTGTAACCTACTTTTTCAAATCTGTAGCTAAGCGCAAGTAAGATTACACGTTTTAGTTACATTATTTATTTATTAGATTGGTTTTCGCGTAAGTGTCTTAATGATTTATTTATTACGTTATACATATAAAAGTAAGTAGCTCCTGCTGCTGTCTGTCCGTATGTATGGTGGTTATCTTTTTTATACTACGCAGCGGATTTTGATCTTGTTTCTTTACATAGGTACGAAATAGGTATAGTCGCTAGTTTTATGCTTTAGTAATGTAGTTTGGAGTTTGTAGTTAGTAGTTTAGAGTGTATTTACAATTAAGTATCTAATATTATTATCCTCTCCTCCCTCCCCTTTATATTGTGTCCCCTAGATTTTTATATGTAAAATAAATAAAAAAAATTAAAGTGTGTTTATTATACTTTAAAGAAACTTACAATCTAACATAGTTTATACATTTTAAAAGAGATCACTTTGTTTACAGGGTTTGCCCAAACTAAGCTTAGCTTGTATCTTGGCAACCATATGTCGTTGGTCGCTTTTTTCATTTTTTTTCTCCTGTAAATATCCTATATCCTCAAAGGAGTTGAAAACACCGTTTGGTTAACATTAATAGACTTTCTAGTATGTAGGGTAGATTTGTAAACTCTTTATCGCCGGTCTCTTGGTCTATATGCATAGAGGCTATTTCAAACGATTAAACTTGCCACGTGTTCACGGTTCAAGAGTCCCGAGCGTTCAGCACGCTGGCTCTTAGACTATTTATAGTTTTTTTCTATTTTTAACAATTTTTTTACTACTCTGAACTACTATGGGATTTGATTCACTGTGTTTCAAAAGTGCTTGTTTTTTAATGTCACTTTTTATGGTTAATTTATAAGCATAATTGCAAAATATTAAAATTGTATGTGATCTATAAAATTTTTAATATTTAAGAGAGAAAGGAAGAGAGAGAGATTGATTAAATATTTGTAGTTTTAGTAGAAGTCACTTTGGTTGTAATATGGTCAGTAAGTATTTTTATTATGACACCATATTAGTTTCATCTTATCCTTAGAAGAATGTGCAAGCATCAAGTACGAAGCCATATATTATCCCCGGCACTGCGGTGTTTATATATTTATTTATAACTCCGTTCCTCTCATGACTCAGAACGTCTAAAGACACGGCTATTCTTGTCGTGTTGACAGACAGACAAACAGACATCGGTCGCTATTTGCAACTACGAATTTATGGCGCTGAAAGACTTTGGAGAGGCTTATATCGATATTTATACGATATGATATATACTTAAATATTCAGTCACACCCAGACACGGAACAAACACTGATGTTTCATCCCAAAAATATTTTTCCTGGATTCGAACCCACGACTTTTGTAACCGCCACTAACTACTGTTCCACCGAGTCAATCAAAGAGGTTATTAGATATGTTTTGCTGTATACATAATTTTAATTTTGTGTATATAATATGAATTTTCGTTTTGCTGTAGACTTTCTAAATTATTCGTATGTTTCCGGGTGACCTATACCCGCCGGTTTCAGTCTAGACCAGTTATTTTTGCTCATAGATCGATAAGAGTGTCAAAGGATGTATACTTTGGAGTTATTTTGTTCCCCAAAAAGTCAGTCATAAAGTATCGGACGCTAAGTTACTATTTGTCCCGTGCCATAATTTTTGTTTTTAAAGATTGTGAGATTGTTATTGGTCTTAAAAGGTATACATACATAGAATCACCCTTTTTTCCCAGAGGAGTGTGCAAACATCACTTCCTGCCATGTGCTACGGTCAGGACCGTAGACTTGATAATATCCACTAAGGGATACTAGGTTTTCAATTTATATAGGATTTGTTAAAGGCTCTACCTCAAAATATATTTAGGTAAGATCTCGAAAAACAATAAGTGTGATTCCATCCTACATTCATCGTTAAATGTGCTTGTGCACTAATATTGTAGCGCCCTCTAGTGAGTTGCAGACGTAATTTTTATTATTTGGGAGCATGCATTAAGCTACCACGTATACATTCCTGAAAACATAATTGTAATCGGAAATTTCGTTTTGATTATATTGCAACGTTATCTTGCACTAATATTGTGGCGCCCCCTAGTGAGTTACAGCCATGACACCTGTCTAAGAACATGGACTCATCAATCACAAACCCGTTATTGAAAACCGCATCAAAATCGGATCATTAGTTTAGGAGATAGGTGGGAACATTACTTTTGCAAAAACACACAAACAAACATCCCTCACCCTAAACGCATATACCTGCTCCGTTCCGTCGTGGGTAAAAAAATTGGTGTTCTAATGTTTGTTTAGTAATTTTGGCGTGAAATCGACAAACATAATTACTTTCGTCTTTATAATATTACTAAGAGCAAGTAAACTTGTTTTCTGGTTTACCCTGATGAAATATTTTTCCACAACACTATTTACTAATGGTGCGGTTAACATGTAATATGTTGACGAAAACCCAGTAGTACCGTTTAACACTTAACGCTGAAACATCCATAAGTGAATGTTGGCTACGCTCCATTTTCAGCCAAAAGTGACAATACGTTAAGTGAATACACCCGGGTTCCTTACCAATATTAATAATTTCTAAAGTTTCTCCAGACTTGGCAACGGTTCATATTAACATTTTACGGATCTCTGTAACTGATACTTCGTTTCGTTCCATATTCAGATAACAAATTGTATTTAGTGGGATTGAGCGTTTTGTTTGCGATGACAGTTAAAAAATAAATAAATATCTGGGACATTTCCACACACGGTCGTCGGACCCCAAACTAAGCAGAGCTTGTACTATGGGCGTCAGAGACTGATAAACATACATATATACATTTTTTTAAATACATACTTAAATACATAATCACACCCAGACACGGAACAAACACCGATGTTCATCACACAAATATTTGACCCGAGTGGGAATCGAACCCACGACTCTTGGAACCGCCAGCCAGGCTCACTAACCACTGTTCCACCGAGCCAGTCATCTGTGGAACAGTTTGTTTGTTTGTTCGTTCTTGAGAAGTTATTGTTATGTTGAGCGATTGAGTAGCTGGCAGTGCATTTGTTTGAACTTGTGTTTATTAAAAATGTTTGTAAAAGTATTATGTACAGTCGGCCAAGAAAGTGGTCCATCACTTTTGACAAAAGTTTCTGCGAGATGTAACGATCGCTAAGGTTGACTTTTCACTGACACAATGTTATTGCTAGGGAAACTCTACCTTATTGTTTCATGACGTTCAAACGAATCTCAACCGTAGGGTGGTAGACCACATTTTTGGCTGACTGTACGTTTGTGAAATTTTACTACGAGAACGGAATAGTTATGTCTGTTTTCTGTTTTTTGTTTGTTTTTAATACTGTTAATGGAAGATGTTCGTGATTGTAGGTAAATATTTAACTTAGATGTGTTTGCTAATCTTAATAAAACGGTAAAATGAATACATCAGAGAGGTTTTATTAAAAACTGCTTTTAAAGGCCTTTTTTCTAGTCTCGCAAGTGGTAAAAATAAGGGCAGCTAATATAAAATAGTTTTCAAACAAATTTATAATTAAAAAATCTAAATTAAAACTTATTTAGTATCTTTGTGCTACTTTGGGGAGGCCTATGCCCAGGAGTGGACAGAAATGGGCTGATGGTGATGATGACGATGATGATGATGCTACTTCCAACTTAGTTAGCAATAAATACTTTGATTTTCGCTTTAATTCGTTTAATCGAGAGGTGCTCATTGAAATTTATAAATAACACCAATTTCCAAAAAAAATCCCGAAATAAAAGTACCTACCTAAACATAGTTTCTGATAATCGCCGTTCATTCCAAAAGCTTTTTCAGTTTAATTGAATTCGAAAGTTTAACATCGTTTAACACACCCACCCACATATCAAGTATCTATATCCTACCCAAAAGCTCTGCTTGGTCCTCGGTCTAACTTCGCCGTCGTTAGAGAAGACAAAAGCTCGCCACGATGGCTTTGTACGGGAACTTTCCGAAATGAAAGCTCACCTTGAACACTCCTTGTGGTAGTTTTATTTTTAACGCCTTTTAAAATGCTCCTGAAGTGTCCTCCTTTGCTTTTAGAATAGTCGACTTGAAATTTCTGGAGTCCTTTTCCAGTATTTTTATTGGTAGAAAGTTTTGTATGAATAATAAGTTAGAATGTGTTCATTTCACGTACTATTCGCACGTTTACATAAAGCTATATTATTGTGCTATGAAAATATGCAATTGTGTGCTTTTGTTAGGCGAGCGGTTAACGACGTTGCTTGCCATGCGAGAGGTCGTCAGTTCAACCCCCGCCACGTACCACTGTGTTTTTCAGAATTGAAATTCATATGTCCAATTATTCGACACTTTAACGGTGAAGGAAATCGTCGTGAGGAAACCTGCAAACCTACGAAGAAATTCTAAGGTTGTGTAGTCAACCAATCCGTTGGCCAGCGTGGTTGATTAAGGCCTTATCGCCCTAGTTTAGGGTAGGACCGGGCCCTATCAGGGCAACGTATATGGACTGATGATGACGATATTGTGATCCTGTTTGTATGTCACTAGCTTTTCGCCAGAGATTTCGTCCAATTAAGTCGTGAATTTAGTGTAAAAATGCTTTTGTTATAGCGCAGTCAGTTGAAAAGTCATGTCCTTTCTCCGTTTTCGGAGTAGGGTAACCAGTATATTGATTGGCACCTAATGCTGACTTTTGTCTTTGGCTTCAAAATTTCAATTGGACTTACGTTAGTTACAGATTTATTTAGCATTCATGGATTTTTTAGAAACAAACAGATTCCTAAAATGATACTACAATTTAAAAATGTGGCTTATTTATTTAATAAAACTCAAAATAATAGACAGTCACATAAATGTATAGTCATTGGCACTATGGTGCAGTGATTGACACTGTAACTTAGTACAATCATTGGCACTCACAATGGCATTGCAATTAATAGCATAGTGCCAACCTAGTTACTACACCTATTTAATTTATGCTTAAATTGAATCAGTCTTCTGATGAAGTAATGAAAATACTGGGTGGTTGGTGGTTGTGTAGAAGTGGTAAGATGAGGTTCCGCGTCATATGCCGCAGTCCAACGATAGATTGCCCGCGGTGGGTGTGGGGACACTCCCGTCAGCATTGCACCAACGGCTGTCGTTGAGGGACGGCAGTGACCTTGCGTACCGGGTCTCCTGTCGCTCCCCTCCGGAAAGGCTTGAGGGAGCCCGTGGAGGCTACGCCGGTGGTGTTGTGTGTGAAGGCTCTGCCACGGTACCACCAGTAGGCGATGAGGTACGCCGCGGAGTTTATTGGGTACACCTCTAGTGGCCCTAGGAATTGCACCTTAGCCCAGGAGCAGCTGCCGGTCTTTTCCATCTCAGCACCCTCAGCCGGGAGTCCCACACACCACCTTGGGTAAACCCCTGCCCAAGGTGAGGGTGCATCAAGCATTCTCCGCGTCAAAAAAATAAAATTAGGAATATAGGATTCAGAAGTATAGCGATTGCCAGGTCTGCCAATGACTGAGCGGTAATATATATTTCAGTGCAATTATTGGCATAGCAAAAACTGCGTGAACACAAATCTTTTTTTTCAAAAAGTTAAAAATCATATTCCTAATACATAATTATCATGACGTAAAGCTAAAATATCCTTCAAATGGTTACCTGAAATCGTATATAATTCACGTCCAACGCACGCCTTACCAAACTTTTTCAGGTTAAAATTGCCGCGAAATTTCACTGTTCATTTAGTCCAACAGAAAAACAATTAAGACGTCATTTTAGCGTACAGTTAAGTACCTATTTTCATATGTAAATGTAGAAATTTGCCGCTAAATAGTAGTTTCTTCATATCAAAAACGTATTTACTAAATTAAATATTTGAAATGAAAGGCAAAAGTGCCAATCACTGGGGGGGTGCCAAGAATGGTATAGTTTACCCTATTTGTGTACCAAATATCGTTTCATTTGGTCCAATAGTTTAAGGATGAGAGCGAAACAGACGAACGGACAGGGCAGAGCTGCTTTAGCATTTATTGTCTAAGTAAGGATCTTTTGCTGTGTTCCGTTCCCTTTATTGGCAATCTCAAAGATGAATCCATAGAAAAGTAAATAGGCCAAAATTAACAATACCATCCTTCACATTACAAACAGTCAAATTGATAATGGGTTTCAATTAAAATAAAATACAAAAATATAAAAGGCTAACAGGATTGCCTCAGACCATCTGATGGTAAACGAGGTAGACAGGACAGGACGAGGTTAAATTATATATTGAGGTAGACAGGCACAATAGACCTTATCGTGTCTGTCATATGAACTTATTTCGTGTCTGTCATATGAACATAATTCTCTAAAACTATTTTATTATTATGCCTTTGTCTATGTTTTTTAGGTATTAGATCTCTGTTCGCATTTTCTTTCAGTGATCTAATTTCCGAAGTTAAATCAAGTTGTTTTGTATGCGGCTTATGAAATGGCCGGGTTGTCTTGTGCTGAGCTAATTCGCTTATTAAGTTTAAGCTCAAAGAGTTTCCGTTTGTTGAATAACAGCCAAAGTGGAATTAGTTTTTAAAACTTCACTTGAAATTTGGTTTTGTTCGTGCTATAATGAATGCGGTTAAGTGTGGGTAGCGAGCGTCTCATTTTAAAACTGACGCATTGTGACTATCTGCAGTCCAAATTAATTAATTGGGAAAGGGCAGTTTTTAGTATGATTTTAGACTTTCGCGTACCATTACACTAAATATTAGTATTTATGGGTCTACACGCGTTATTAGGAGTAGCAAATACATAGCTACTTACTGCCCGACGTTTCGACTGGGTTACACCAATCATGGTCGCGAGCGAACTGGGCGCCGCCCGTCTTCGTCTGCCACAGTGATTGTGGATTTAGAAATTCACAACCGCTGATTCATATTTAAGGTTAGTTTTAGAACATGAGAAAAAATTAACATATCTGTTTTTTTTTCTACCTGACCACGCTGATGGCTTGGAGTAGCCTTGTCGTCATAACCGGACTTGCGGGGGAGCGGATGGCTCTCACCCCTGAGTCGATTGACTTTAAATTAAATATGTAAAAAAAATATCTATAAAGCAGATTTGCTTGAATAGATATTTTTCTTTATTAGCTCTCGTCTCTCGTAACAGATTTCTGTTTCATAGAACCGATGAGTTAAGTGCAGGATGTGCACTTGTGTTTGCGCGCACACTTGTGCACTACAATATGTCTTCCACTCCAACACTGCCACTGTAATACTACCTCGAATTATATTATATTTATATTAAATTATATTTTAATGAAAAAAACTGTTACATCAACTAGTTTCAAAACAATAACACCGCAATAAATAACCTGGTACTTATGTAGAACAAAAAGTGGGAACTGAACTAAACCGGAAGTGCAGCGGCCGGCCGCTCTTCCGTTTCCGGGGTAACTTGTTCAGCGCTGAAGGTTGGTAAAAGGGATGTTGGTAGCAATGGAGAACTCTACTGTCCTAGGAAGTTTATTATATCACATTAAATCTCATAGCCGTAGATAATGAATAAATATCTGGAACATTTCAACACACGGTCATCTGATCCCAAACTAAGCAGAGCTTGTACTATGGGCGTCAGAGACTGATATACATAAAAATGCCTTAGCTGACCATGGTTGATGATGACTAAGGCCTTATAGCCCTAGTTTATGGTAGGCCCGTGTCCCAGCAGTGGGAACGTATCCATATACGTTCCCACTGCTAGTACACGGGACATCATCATCATCTAGTTTAATATTAAAACTTGTTTTTCGATGCCGCGGTATTTTTCTCTGTTACTTTCATGCCAAGCTCTGTAGGTAAAAAATAAAACCTCTATTCCAAAAATAATCTTTATACGGCCCCAATTGTTTGCCAAAAACAATTAGACGAATCGAAAATATAATTTTACCAGAAGTTTTCTATAATTGATGTTATTTTCTTTTTCCATTACAAAACCATTTTCAAAGTACATTTGAATTAGTTAAGAAGTCATTTCCATTCACAAGATATTCCACATGTAAAAAACAATCGAGGAACATTTAAATTGTATACTTATTTCTTGTTTCAATTCGGCAAATAAAGAAAACGAAGGAGCTTTTAACATTTCATTCTTTCCGTTTAAGTGATTCTTAGTTAGCGACATAAAAGGTACCTTTTTCTCGGTAAAACGATTCATAAATACCCATCGCAGAGAAATATAATCAACGAAGATTTATTCACACAGAGAGAAAATTAAAACGCAGCTATTAGGGTGAATATAGACTCGAGCATAATGTGTTATGTAAGATTTTAGAACAACTGATATTAGTGCTGGTTCGGGGGTGGATTTAGAAATTCACAACCGCTGTGGCAGACGAAGACGGGCGGCGCCAGTCCGCTCGCGACCATGATTGGTGTAACCCAGTCGAAACGTCGGGCAGTAAGTAGCTATGTATTTGCTACTCCTAATATCGCGTGTAGACCCATGAAGACTACTATTCATATGTTATGTAACTTAGGATGGTAAAAAATCGGGTAAGGGTCTGTACTATGTTATTAATTATATTTTTGTTGTTATTATATGCTCGAGTCTGCACTCGCCTTAACGGAAGCGATACGAATAATGGAGTATTAATTTACGAAATTGTAATTGTCACAAGCGTTAACCAGATGGCGCGGCGGCAACAACAGGTTATAAATTAGGAGAGACCATTGTCTATGATAGCCGGTGTGAATGTGGCGAATCAAATGTTTTAACGGTACCTGTTAGTTTTCAGTTTAGGCATCATATAATTGGGGTAGCCTATATATTTGGAAGACTTTATGGTATGCGGCGGGACGAGAACTGGCTACCTTTCGCATAGTAAGCAACAGACTTAAACATCCATCCATCTGTAACACCTATCATTTTGCGGGATATGTTAGCGTGTATTGCGATTTTGAATATAATTATTTAGAGACCTGACAACAGTCGGCTATCGACCGTCATATGCAATAAATAGTAAATAAATATTATTTATTTTTGTATTATTAAGTTATGTATTCTCCGCAGAAAAACATTACCAAAATTTAAAATTCGCCCTCTTCTTATAAAACCTGTTCAAGAGTATAATTATTACTGAACTGTATCATGAACATACTCAACATAATAAGTAATGAAAATTTTAACATCTGGGCTAAAAAATATTTCAATCACATTCAAAATTGTATTTTATTCCGTCCAAACCAATTTAAATTCGGTCAACTGATTCCCAAAGTAACACTATGATTGAAGATTATACACCACAACAAATACATTAGTTTAAATAGAGTCTGTATTTATCTAACACATGTTAGTAGGGTTGTCAACCGTACTAAAATAGTATAGGATTGTACAATTGTGTTCGTCTAAGTTAGTATAGATCTATGAGTGAAAGTTAAGTTCTTTATGTTAAAAATGTTAATCCTGGTCTTCATAAAATAAAGCTATAAATAAATCTATGCCAAAATTGAACTATACCATTACTTTTTTTGTATTGGAATCATATGAACGCGTTTTTACAATAAATTTGAATAAAAAAACGCGTACATCATGTACTTGTAAAAAAAGTAACTAAGTAAGTATTAAGTTTTCTAAATATGTAGATAGGAAGAAGTCTACTTATTTTAGTATAAATTAATTTTACCATTAATACTAAATACAAAATTGTATTAGGAGTGTACCAAATTTTTGTAAGTTGATAAACACATCACTTCACCGAAAAAATGTTGACAACCCCTCCTGTAAGTGTCTCGAAGAAAAAACTAGTTACACTAAATCATTCTTGTGTAGTGATTTGTTCTTGCATGGGTGCTACGAACTGTCAAAACATGTGTCGGTTTAACATTTGGCGTAATATGTCTGTGTTGTTCAAAAATGCGTTAACACTTTTGCTAGACAATAGTCACCTTTATTGTAAACGTGGTATGGTTTGAGTTGTAAACATGTGTGGTATGTTCAGCTGTCTCGTTGGTGGTAAGCGCCATGTTAAGATTGATAGGACCCGAATCGGATTGGTTTGGGTTTAGTTGTTGAGTTTTTGTGTTAAGAAATTCATCAACATGGGGTGGGGAAGAATTTTGGTGTTAATTCCAGTGTCGGAAAACATGTTAACAGGTTTTTTTTTTTCATTTAGAACAAGGGAAAAAATGTTGCGTCGGAAGCATGTCAACAGATTTTTTTCATTCAAACTGGGGAACTAATGTCGTATTTAAAATGCTCTCAATCCTCTTTTTTTTATAATAGGCTAACAAGATGACCCCACTCTACCTGATGGTAAGCGGTAGTGAGATCCACATATGAGGTCGACAGGCACAATAGACCATATTGAGCCTGTCGCACTCACCCTGAAGGCCTGCTTAAATGCCGTTTCACGCCCCGTCTGGAGAGCCCGGGATCATAGAAGGGAGGGAAATCATGAGCTGGAAGGTCATTTGATGCCTTAATGAACATCTTGGTCCGAGCCACCAGCGCCTGCATTGTGTGTGGATGGCATCACTGTTCAGTACCTCTTAGTAGAAGTAAAATATTTCATTCAGTAATCGGTTGTAACGTCACATGTAGACATTATAAAGTAACTGTCTGTCTTTCGCGTTTTCAGACCAAAACTGCTGATACGATTTTAATGAATTATGGTACACATCTTAGAGACTGTTAAATGACATTGGCTGTTTTCAACCGTATTTGATTTTTTTTCGGGGTACGGCCAGAATACCAGCGCTGCAGCGGCTCTCGGGCTGATGCGGCATATGCTGAGGCCTGTACCTCGTTGACCACTCATACAGTCCTTACATATGTGTTCTATTTCTTTGTGTGCGTTTTGTGTCTTGTGTCATTGTTACCTCAAGTCGTGGTCAATAAATATGTTTCTTACTTTCTTTCTTTTCTTTATTTTGCTAAATGGGAGATATGTTTATTTATTCTGTATGGTCCATTATATGGTAGCCGGTTTGAATGTTGAATGAACAGTGTTGATGGATTGGTTAGCATGGAACTATTGGACATTGGTGTTAGCTTTACGATCCATCATTCATTTGCTATCGTATTTTGAATTTAAGAGTAAAGTCAGAGGTTTGAAGTTTTTAAGTGACATCTAACAGCCCGTTTACACTAGTCGTAAGTCGCATATGACTAAAATTAAAATTTGGTATGCAGGTAGCTGAAGACCCAGAATAACACATAGGCTCCTTTTTATCCCGGATTTCCCGCGGGAATAGGGTTTCCAAGCGGACGAAGTCGCGGGCGGGAAGCTAGTTGTGTAATATTTACATCAATACATAGTATATAATAAAAAGTTAAAAACTAAAACCCAACTACGACAAAAAACGACGCTGAAAAAGTATAAAACAAGACTTTTAGAACATACAATACTATTTTGAAGTATGCAATATTTACTATGTAGAGATAAGTTTTCATGTTTGGAAAACCGCAGTCACACGTTGTCAAAGTGCTACGGTAGGTAGGTACTTGTGTATGGAACGTGTGACTACGCCTTTCCAAACATGAAAACTTATCTCTACATAGTAAATATTGCATACTTCAAAATAGTATTGTATGTTCTAAAGTCTTGTTTTATACTTTTTCAGCGTCGTTTTTTGTCGTAGTTGGGTTTTAGTTTTTAACTTTTTATTATTTGTACTATTTTGGTGTTAGTAAGTAGTAAAGAAGCTATGAACGAAAAGATGTGAACTATATGCAATCAGTCCATGAATATACGTAAAGTCACATGCAAATGCTAGTAATATATATATATTTAAAATGTACAAGTAAAGCGCTTTCCAATGATACCAAACACGGCGTATTTATCTTAACTTTATTTTTTTACTCTGTATGTTTTGTCCGCTAGTGGGCGCCACATTAGATTTTGTGAAACCCTATATAGCCTATAACCAGCGGACAATTAAGACGCTTCTAATGATATGTCATTTGTCGAATTCTGACAAGCAATTTAGAAGTTATGTGGAAACAGATGAACATACATACATACATACATAGCCTGTCAAAATCATAACCCTCCTTTTGCTTTGCCGTAGTCGGGTAAAAACAAAGTCGCTTTCGCTGTATGTCCGTATGTATGCTTAGATCTTTAAAACTACGCAACGGATTTTGATGCGGTTTTTTTTAATAGATAGAGTGATTCTTAAGGAAGGTTTTTATGTAAAATTTACCCGAAGCGAAGCGAGGGCGGGTCACTAGTTTATTTATATAACAATAGCTACTGGAAAGTGTTTGTTACATTCGTTCCCTCTTGCCCTCTCGCCCTCCCGACCCAAAGGGCAGAAGGGTCTCAAATATTCAACGCTCTATGATTCGCAACAGATTGCTATTTTAATTGCATTGCTGAACCTACGAATAAATAACATGTTTTGTAATTCGTTGTTGGACAGTTTTCCCAGCTTTACAGTTGAATTCATTTCTTCTATGTGAGTAAATTTAAGTCATCATCTCATAATATGACTCTTGGGATCAGCGGGGTTTGAATTCGCGACCACCTCACATGGTAAGCAACGACCTCAACCACTCGGCCATCGACGCTTTTCAATGAGTGCGGAACCTTCGAAAACTTTACCTATATCCAGTATGATCTCAGCCCACTTGTGGGGCTACCATGAGTTTAAAACTTACGTACTCGATATCGCCTACGTAAAATGTCTATGAAAAACTTGTACATGGTTACGCGAAGAACTAAAATCGGCCGTATGAAAAAAACAACTCGATAGGTTTTTAACGTAAGTAAGTTTTCGATAGCCAACTCATGGTAGGCCCTCTGATGGTAAGCGGCCGTGATTTCCGCCTTCATTACTTATGTCTAGTATCACACGCGATATTAGGAGAAGCACACACATAGCTACTTACTACCTGGCGTTTCGACTGGCTTGCACCAATCATGATCAGTTCTGTCGCGACCATGAAGATATAGACTAATATTTAGTGTAACGGAACGCGAAAGTCTAAAATCTGCTAGAGCTATTTATCTCCAGTCAATCGAAGCCTGAATCTATCGCACTGGTACTTAAAAGCTTGTCGGGCAAACATCCTAACAGGACTACAACACGAAATGGATCCACAATAGTGTTGTCCCCATCGGAAACGCACTGACGGCCGCCGAAGCGATCCGAAGTGGATTACATCCGGCCCTAACATCCGGTACCGATTAGTGATGCGCTAATCACGTCCGGAACTGGATTGAACATGGAACGGTTAACTTGCTATCCGGAACTAGTTCCGTTAAAGAAAGAAAGAAAGAAAAATATTAAATGACCACGACATAGACACGAAAAGTTACAATGATACATAGATACACAAGACACAAAAACGCAACTCAATCAAAGAAATATCACACACAGACAAGGACTATGAGAGGTAGTCAACGAGGTACAGGCCTCAGCATGTACCACATCAGCCCGAGAGCCGCTGCAGCGCTAGTATTCTGGCCGTACCCCGAGTGTTCTATATTACACATAAATAAATAAAATATTTACATGTTCGCGGAACTGTTTCGTTCCACCGATATGTTTGCACCATTTCATGTATCGCTAAGTAATCGATCTTAGTTCGCCAATGTATAAATAGTTCCCATCTTTCCCTTGTATGCAATGTAGTAATCCACCACGCAACCAATCAATAGTAATTGATTTACCTTCATAATTGAAAGTCTTAGGACAGTCAACCAAAAATTTTTTTATAATCATTTTCACGGTAACATGAGACTGGAACGGCATAAGATGACACATTGTTTCGGACATATGAGGAACTGACGTGTTAACCGCGGCGCCTCGGATCGAAAATGTACAGATCCAGTGTCGGACATAGTTCCTTGAACTATTCAGGTCCGGAACTACACATGTCTAGTACCGATGTGTGAATGGGCACATTCATACAGTGCGACCCTGTAATGGGGTGAGTTTGTATGGAAATTTTATACGGTCGTTAACCTTTGTGTATGTAGGTAGGGTTGACTGTTGCATTAGTACAATGAGTTTCTTTAGTATTTTGTATGTTATTTGCGCGAACACTACTCATTTGAAATAAATACTAATTTTACGGATTAAACTCGCGAGTATTGTTATTCTAAACTTATTATTTAGAGATCCGACGTTACGAGCTCTAAATAAAATTGAAGTTTAAAAGTTTCAACAGACGTTTGTGACATTAAAATAATGACTTTTTACTATATGAGTATGTATCTTATTGGGTATTAACAACAAAAACATAAATTAAAATTTACAGCGCTCGTGGTCACAGGCAAGTCTAAAGATAATGAGAAGATATGACAGAGTTTCTTTAGTAATTGCTTTAAAAATAATGTTTTATTAATTTTCTAGCATGGAAACAATGGATAATGTGAAAGAATAGGGGAAAAAGCGGAAGAAGTCGCTAGCTAGCTACTAGTTTACAATGATATCAGAATCGAAACACGCAAAGTGCGTTAAGTTAATCAATAATTAAGCTCACTATGTATTAGAGACGCAAAAAAGCTCTCGCGCTAACCATAATTGCCAGTTACTAGAACATGAAAATGGTTTATTTTTTATTAAAGATTCCCAAGAAACCGGACAATAAATGTTTTAATATTACAATAGGCGGCGGAACGAAACGCAAACGCGGACTTGTGTTCAATTATTCAAGTTAATTTGTAGACGTTGGCGGCCCTACGAGGTGCTTTGAAAAGTTAATAAAATGGATACTACTTACGTACCGTATGGCGTGTGTTTGCATTTGTAGGGAAAGGGCATGTAAGTGGTAAGCTATCTGTGTTTGTATTGTTTTCTATGGGTTATCATGGATGCACGGACTTAAAATTAAAAAAAATCGGCTAATTTCGAGTTGTATAATAAAAATGTTAGTTGTTATAATATAAAGATTTTTTATTAAGCTATTGCATAGCTTTTATTGCGGGCTTTGAGCGCGGCGACCGAACCAAGAAATTCCGTAACGAAAAAAACCTCACAATCGTCTAACGTCGTTTCAGTTCGGTAGACTTCGGCACGGTGTTTGTGTGCGTGCGGTTAGACGTATTGTACGACTCTACGAAACTCGCACGAATCAAGACGAGCTGCTCCGAAATCGGACGATGCTATGCAATAGCCATACCGCGGCAGTCCCCGAGTGCCGCACGTCTTTTATTTTTTACACAACATCACATACAATGATCTGATCCCGTGGTAAGCAGCTTAAGCACTTGTGTTACGGAAATCAGAATCCTTTGAATATTTGTTTTGTCAGCCAACCCGCACTTGGCCAGCGTGGTTGACTTGGGCCTTTTCGCTCTAGGTTAGGGTAGGCCCGTGCCCCAGCAGTGGGGACGTATATGGGCTGATGATGATGATGATGTGTTTGTTATTATAGCGGCAATAGAAATACATCATCTGTGAAAATTTCAACTGCCTAGCTATGAGCTCTTGAGATACAACCTGATGACAGGCTGACGGACGGTTTTTTTTTATATCATTAATAATGTAAACAACATGACACGAATTATATATTTATTGATATGGTAAAGTAATAAAGGTACACGGAAGTGCGATTGCCAAGTCCATTTAATGATTATGTCGACATGCACCCTTGTGTATTTAATATAAAACTTCATTTGTTGACCCTTCTGGAGGGTAGTGAAATGTCAATAACATAGATGGTTTTGTAGCCAGGTGTACGGTTTGCTATCAATAGGGTGAAGTAAGGGTTAACGTCATCATACTTAACCCTCAAATGCATATTGGTCCATCAATGTTAGCTATTAATAAAAAAGCATCGATGGCCGAGTGGTTAAGGTCGTTGCTTGCCATGCAGTAGGTCGCCAGTTCAAACCTCGCCAGGTACCAATGTGTTTTTCAAATTTGAATTTCATATGTACCATCTTTCGACGCTTTAACGGTGAAGGAAAACGTCGTGAGGAAACCAGCACACCTGAGAAATTTTTCAAAGGGGTGTGAGGCCATGTCAGAGGCCTACGGGCGGTTTAAAACTCTGACACCAGGTTGTTCATCAACCATACGATAAGAAGAAGAAGCTATTAATACAATGGAGTGATTCTTAAATAAATAATATTGTTACTTCTTAGTGTATAGTAATATTAAAAGTTGAAGAGTTTGTTTGTTTGTTTGAGCGCGCTAATCTCAAGAACTACTAGTTCCAATTTAAAAATTAGATATTGTTAGATATACCATTTTTCGAGGATGGCTTTAGGCTATATACCATCACGGTGCGACCAATAGGAGCAAAGGAACAATGGATAATGTGCAAAAAACCGGGAAAACGCGGACGAAGTCGCTGGCACGGCTAGTAAACTATAACCCTTAAATGCATGAGATTGATATATTCTAGACCTTCGCGTTCCATTACATCAAATAGTGGTTTTTATGGGTATCTACACGCGATATTAGGAGTAGCAAATAAATTATGCGATCGACCATGATTGGTGTAACCCAGTCGAAACGTCGGGCAGTAAGGAGCTATGTTTCTTCTACTCCTAATATCGAGTCAAATGTATGGTGCAACATTGTTAGTAGAAACTTGAAACCAATCAAAAAAGAAGCACTTCACAAAAATCCTTTAACACCACTTAACCCTCAACCGCATATTACATTACTAAGTTGAACTCGTACTACAGGTAAATATCGCGGGTACGGTATACCCGGTTCATAATCCGGATAATCCGGACGCTGGTGGAACGCGTTACGCCTCTACATATTCGGAGAGTGGTAGGAACAGTTAGGGAAGGGATTGAGACAAAGAAACGTTTTGTTTATCATAGTAAAAAGGTATGGAAAGAAGTTCAAGTCAGATTCGCGCTTGATGGGATTTGTCATGTACTTTTATTTCTTTAAAAGTTAACATAAAAATACAGCGTTTTATTACCCCATCACCTTGTAAACGCTTATAGAAGCAATAATGTATTGAGTATGGGTTATGTACAAAATAATTACCTTTTTTGTTATTGTTGATATCCAGCATTAGCTTTTGATCGAGCTGTACTTCAAAGTTGCACTAGATAGAAAATACAACGATAATATGCTACTTCAGTTCGCTCGCGACCACGATTTTGTAACCCAATCGAAACGTCGGGCAGTAAGTAGCTATGTAATTTGCTACTCCTAATAACGCGTATAGACCCTTAAAGACTAATATTTAGTGTAATGGAACGCGAAAATCTAAAATCGTACAAAATGCTACTTGTTATGCTGTAGTAACAAGGCAAGGTCAAATAAATAATAAGGTGTCCCAATTCCTACCAACTTTGAACCCAAGTGCACTCTCTGTTTGGTAGGACGGCTATCCGAAATGACCGATGAGAGATCAGGCGCAGGACCACCGGCTTAACGTGCTTTCCGAGGCACAGGCGTGCCTGCTCCAACTTCGGTTGACTGGCTCGGTGGAACAGTGGCAAGTGACTCAGGTTCATAACCTACGGTTCCAAGAGTCGTGGGTTCGATTCCCACTCGGGACAAATATTTGTGTGACGAACATCGGTGTTTGTTCCGTGTCTGGGTGTATTATTAAATATATTTAAGTTTATTTGTGTATCCACTGTTGATTCTGATATCCGTAACACAAGTGCTTAAGCTACTTACCACGGGATCAGATCAATGTATGTGATGTTGTGCAATATTTATATTTATATTTTTTATTATATACTCTTTACGTTTGCACGATCTACAAGGCAGTGAAAGTTAAACATTTAAGATAATTGAAAAATTCATGCAATTAAGAATCTAAGTCTGGCATTTGTCTGTTAAGGAAAAAGTAACCAAGACATTTTTTTTTTATTTAGCCTATTTTGTCCCACAGCTGGGCAACATAATTATCTTTAATAAATCATACCACAATGTCGCTGAGAACATTAACAGAACAACATTAAGACTCCGTTCTTTGATCGTACCGCCTTTCTTGCTTAATATACTTTTTTTTCAACCCCTATTTTTAAGGGAGCTTTTTTGTGTCTCGCGAATTCAAAAGAAACAGACTGTTTATGTTTATGGTTAATGTTGGGTGACGTAGACTGGGGTGGTTAGGCTTGTATAATATTTTTCTCGGTACAGTTTTGACTACATAATAATAAGGTGCCCGGCCGTTTACGGCCATGGCGGCCGATCTCAATAGAGATCAGCCGCAGCGCAGGACATATTATAGTGCACAAATGTCGCGCAAACACAAGTGCACTCCCTGTTCCCTTAGTCTCATAGTTCGGTGAGAGGGTAATCCGACATGACCGATGAGTCATCAGCCGCAGGATCACCGGCTTAACGTGCTTTATGAGCCACTGGCGTGCAACCGCCAACTTCCTGACTCCGGGCTGAGTAATTTCTTAACAGAAAAACTCACACAAATTTTGCCCGTCCCCGGACTCGAACCTGAGATCTCTCGGTCGTAGTAACACAGCACTTGCTTCCAACAGACCAACGATGCAGTTAATCCCCTTATAGACTACCTATTGATCATGAACAAAGACAAGTGTCAAAGGTTTATTCATTACGTCTCATTCCCTGGCGGCGCCGGTATTAAATTAGCCAAGTCTGAACTTGTCTAAACCGAATCTAGTCTAGGAGAGAGGCTGTAGGCTAACTTGTGGCATCCCAAAGGACGCTTCATTAACATAGCGGAGGTAAACTATGAAACAAGTTGCGAGTGATGCATCGATTTAATCGAGTCGTTGAGAATCGATTGGGAATTAAACTCTGATATCCGATAGAGCGTCGTTGGCTGAGTGGTTAATGCCGTCGTTTTTCATTCGAGAGGTAGCCAGTTCAAACCCCGTTATGTCCCAATGTGTTTTTAATGTAAAATTCATATGTATTTTCATGTGAAAGCAAAAGGTCGTGTCTAGGTGTGTTATTCAATATTTAAGTATATTTGTGTATTCAAAGTTGATTCTGATATCGATAACACAAGTGCTTAAGCTACTTATCACGGGATCAGAACAATGTATCAGATCAATGTATATTTTTTTAAATAATGAAGTCTCCACATCAAACATATTGTATGCTACTCCTTCCTCCAAATTGCATCAGTCTAGTAGTCGTATTAAATGCATTTGGGGATTTCCTACTAAAAGACTGGAAACCTTTACACATGAAGTGAAATAAATGAAACGTTTCGGAACCCAATTGTTACTTACAAACGGCTCAAATTGTTTGCAACGTAATAAAACTAAAACGAGACGGGTGTATAACATGCGACGAGTGTATTACACTCTTGGAGTATTACACTTCGCAGTGTATTACACTCTAGGAGTGTATTACAAGCGGGACGTGTTCAAACAAGCCCGCGCTTGGTGCAATTGTCTCGATGCATCTTGCCGGGTTCTTTAAGTCTGTATGCAGAAGATTGGATTATTCGAATGCATTTGGGATGCAATTGAGGGATCTTGGAATGTCCGGAGACACAACGAAACAAGGTGAAGTTTATTGTTTATTTATTTACATGGGAAAACTCGTTAAATTTAAAAATTTACGTATTTTTCATATTTATATGGGAAACAAAACAGATTACAATCAATAGAAATATCTGTTGCAGTAGTATTAAGTGTTCTTATTATCTGCATTATAATCCTTATAATTAGATCACATCATTATACACCGTGAAATTTGAGTGGTTGTTTTCCCGTGGCAGAACGATTTGCCTTTAGTAATACTATCGAATCATGCAAATTGTTCCTCGAACAAAAAAATACTTTTTTCAATTTTTCTAAATAATTTTTTCAAACTGGAAAACGAGATAAGCTATCGTTCTTTTACAAGATGTGACGTAATCAGGTACTGCTTGCCGCATGAAATCGATGCTTAAAGCTGAAGAAGCTCGACACCCTAAGTCATAAAGCGGTTCGAACGTGCTTTCGAGTTTCGGTTAAACCTTTCGTAAAACCGGCATTTATTGATTTGAACAAAAAAGAACTGCACAGATCTATTGTGCTACTAAGATAGAATTATTTTGCTGCGGGAAAACAACCACTCAAATTTCACGGTGTATATTACATGATAGGTTTTAATTATTAGGTTTAAAAGCTAACAGAGTAAGCTAAATACATTCATTTAATGGTATCTGATATCACAAACATTGATTTGATTTTTTATTTGACCCGTGGTTGAGTAGCTGAAAAGCAAGCAAGTTTTATGGAAATCTGCCACTTTAAAACTTCCAAGTTATAACAGCAGTTTAAATACAAAATTGACAAAAAGTCAGTTATAACATGCCTTTTACTTACATCTGGGGTTGTAAATTAAAAAAGCGTAGGAGGAAGAAAGGAGGGAAAGAAGGATAAAGAACTCTTTTTTAACGTGTCTCACATAAAAAAGCATAAATTAAATAAAATTTCATTACGAAATTCTCCATGTAACAGCGACAACTGGCAACAATGCAATGCAGTGCAAAATAAAGTATCAACCCAACAACCAATAAAATTTTATTAAAAAACTCGGGTAATGTCACGGCTGAGTGTTATTAGGTCTCCTAACGTAAGATATTTGCTGTATAGGGTTTTCGCTTATTTGTAAGTAGAAAATTGTCCGCCTGGTTTTCGAAAGAATTTTTTTAATAAAAAGCTAACAAGATGACCTCACTCCACCTGATGGTAAGCGGTAGTGAGATCCAAATATGAGGTCGACAGTGGTGGTGGCGGTGGTGGTGGAAGTGGTTATAATGTTATACTTTTGGAGGGGTTTTTGTATAATCGTCACAAAGTACAATGTGTGACAAATACAATAATAACCCATTTAGTACCTTGTCAAATTACATTTATTTGCTGTCAACAATGCTTTAAGTATGATGTCTTGGGTCATTAGGACCTATTTTTGTCAATTTCGAGGCATATACTTATACTTAATTGTTAAATGTACTCACCTAGGCTTTCGACATTTTTCATCATCAGCCCATATACGTCTTATCACTTAGTCAACCACGCTGGCCTAGTGCGTCTTGGTTGACTACACAGCCTAAGAATTTCTTCGTAGGTGTGCAGGTTTTTTCTTCCGATGTTTTCGCAATTTATTTTCTGTTAGTAGACAGAAAGCAAAAAATCACCGGTTTTCCTTAGAATCTTGCTGAGCTCACCAGCATTGGCATCGAACCGACTACCTCCCATCCCAAAGCTCCTCCAACGATCCCCATTCGGTCCGGTAACGCGCAACCCTAACGTAAGTACAGGATTTCAATTTCAACAAGTGGCCAGGACCGATATTGGCATCCCACGTGCGAGTACACTGTAGTGCAAAATAATGTATGCACTCGGCGCGTTTAAAAGCTTTGCAGCTTGGCTTGAGCTTAAATTAAATGCGTCGAGGATTTTTCAACTTTGCAGTGATTTTAGTTTTTTTTTTTGCGAGCTTTGTTGTCGTCTGTTTGTTGTATTTTTTTTTGTTTAAAGAGTCCCGTTCGAATAGAAAGAAAGAAAGTGAATTAGTTGATGACATATTATAAATGTGAAACTAACTCTGCTTGTTTGCGGTGTTATTCTATAACTGCTGAACCGATTTAAATGAAATTGTTAAACAAATGATTTAGAGACTGAAATAGGACGTTGGCTTATTTTGAACCAACTTCACTATTTAAGAGTAATGTTTTAAGCTATGAAGCATGCATGAAGAGGTCGATGGATGTGGATGAAGCGAAAGTGGTGTGCCAGGACCGTAGCACATGGCGGGAAGTGATCTCTGCCTACCCCTCTGGGAAAAAGGCGTGATATTATGTATGTATGTATTAAGCCAAACGATAATCAAAAAAATACAGGGACATAAGAAAGTAACAGTGTAAGTTTCTTAATCGTGAGTTTGAAGGTTTTTTAGACACCCTAACAAAATTAGCGCCTTTTTATAGGCTCTTATTTCGTTGAGCTAACGTCTTAAGTAGTAATTTCCTTCAAGAAATACGAGAGTAGAATACGAAACTTCTCAATCACGCCCGACAAAGTATTCTACGATTCCCAGCCTAGCCAATAAGCGTAGACTTGGACATTTTTTACGATTTTCGCGTATTTTAATTTGGGAGTTTGCAAACGTGTTTTTTACGATTCACGCCCGTTCGGAAATCGTCTAATTATACACCGACAATGTTGTCGCTTTAAGGCAATTCCGTGATTGAATTTGTAATGTCAAATTAGCTTTGAAATTCTTTGACGCGTCTTTGAAAGAAACGACTGGGAACTGTTTCGAACGTTTCCTGCGAGAGATTGGGCTCTGAAAGGAATGTTTATTAATTTTTTTTTGGGAGATTTCATTGGTGAAGGGGAAACTGTGTTTTTTTTAAATTTTTGTTTGATGTTGGTAATTTAGCGAGGTCTTGGGGTTTGTTTCTATAGGGTTATGTGTGATCGTGTTAGATTATAACTTTACATTTTTATCCCGTAAAACATTACTCCATTATAGTGAATTCAGTTAATAAGAAGTTTATGTCCTTCTCGCATTCACATATTGGGGTAACTATACCCGTTGAAGCCCGTGGCAGAATTCAGAATTCATCGGATGGGGTTCCGTGCACCGTGTAGTTTATGAAACACCTTATACTTTAATATTTAATTTAAAAAAAAAACTTAAGGTGTATGTTTGTTACGAGTTGAGATTTTCATTTCCGGTTGTCTTGGCGACAAAGCATGGCAGACAAAGCCTTTCTATCGTAAAGTAAGGATTAACATATTTTTCGCAGTCAACTTTTTCTTAAATATATTTTTCAATTTCAAACCGACGCGTTCGAAATCGCGAGATTTTTCCCACGATACATAGGAATGGCCTCAAGTGTAAATGGGTTTTCTCGTACGTGCAGAAATAAATGCTTAATATTCGAATACCGTGGCGCGGCAAATACGAACATTGGAAGCTTTTGTTTTACAAATGGCTGCCATATTACAACACAGAAGTATGCCTTCGATTAAAAGTATACTATGTGCATGATATGTTTTGCTGTTAAACTTATGTAATTTGGACAGAAGATTGATTGAATCTTTATATGTTAAGCTAGTGGACTAATTCAATATGAATAAAATAAAATAAATAAAAATAAAAAAAGACGTGTGGCATTCGGAGACTGCCGCGGTAAAGCTATTGCATAGCATCGTCCTATTTCGGAGCAGCTCGTTTCGATTCGTGCGAGTCTCGTAGAGTCGTACAATACGTCTAACCGCACGCACACAAACACCGTGCCGAAGTCTACCGAACTGAAACGACGTTAGACGATTGTGAGGTTTTTTCCGTTACGGAATTTCTTGGTTCGGTCGCCGCGCTCAAAGCCCGCGATAAAAGCTATGCAATAGCTTAATAAAAAAGAGTTTATTGACCAAGTACAATTGTTAACAATGAATGATTGTGAACGCGTTTTCTTATTATTATTATATTCATCATCATCATCATCATCAGCCCATTGACGTCCCCACAGCTGGGGCACGGATCTAAATTAGGGCGAATTCTAGTAGCAAGGTCAATTGTGTAATTTTTTTTACAATGGGCTAACAAGATGACCTCACTCCATCTGATGGTAAGCGGTAGTGAGGTCCACATATGAGGTCGACTGGTACAATAGACCATTATTGAGCCTGTCGCACTCACCCTGAAGGCCTGCTCATCCTAAATGATTAAAACGTTTTTATGTGAATTAATTAACCGGTTAAATGAGTTGGTGTGTTAGTTATTATGTAGGTAATCAAGTTTTTAAACTGTCATGGTTACACACATTAGAAAACTGAAAGTGTCCGGGATATTTACCATGTTGTTTTGTTTTAATGAGCTCCCGATATTTCAGCACTGTTGCAAGCGCCATGATCACGGGTGAACTGATTCACTGATTGAGTTCACCCGTGATCATCAAAGTTATGTCGGTAATTGAAAGCTATTTTATCCATCTGCGCTAAAAAAAATACTGATTTAAGCTACGATCAACCCCGCACAAAGTCGCGTGTAGAAGTTAGTAAATTTATTTTGGGATTATTCTTTACCATTGATCCGCCCTAACTTGTATACATAAGAATCTTCCTATTAAATCCCTCTTTCTATTAAAAAACTGCATCAAAATCCGCTGTGTAGTTTTAACGATTTAAGCATATATAGGGACAGACAGACGACTTTGCTCTATACTATGTAGTGACGCTGCACCTCATAAACTAAAATTTAAAAGATGATGCTCATTAAATGATGCAAATTACCCTATTTGTAACTTAATCATTTCACAGGTGCGAACCACGAGTTACAAGTTATATATGACGCCATCAAAACTAGCATAGCGGCAGTGTAATTACGGATGACATTAGTTGGTGGGATGCGATAGAGTCCTCTCCCCCTCGGACCGCGAAAGCGTATAGACGTGTGCATATTGTGTTTTTCGTTTTTAATTTAAATTTAAATTTATTTTTGCTTAAAACTCTATAATAAATCAAGAAGCGTACCAGGAGCGCATAAGAAGCAGAAAGTGCGCGCACGCGAACGAGAAAAGAGACAGCAAGACGAGACAGACAGTGCTATCACGGCTACGCTAACGCGCGCGCCCGCCCACTGATGCGTAAGCGCCTACGTCACAGCCAGCAAGCCAGCCTACGTAATCCGCGCGTCGTCACAGCTACTGCGTGCGTCATTCTCCCGCGTCGATGCGCAGGCGTCTACGTCACAGCCAGCGTCTGCGTTATCCGCGCGACTGTAAAGACAGTGCGTGCGCGTTTGCCGTTCTGCGCAAGCGTCTACATCACTTCAAGCGAGAAGGTATTCAATCCGGCTTCTTACATTTATTTTTAAGTTGATTAATTAATTATAAACAAATATAATAAATCACTTATGATGCCGCTAAAACGCACACCTCCGTCAAAATCCGTCTCAGAGACAGACCTGGAATCTGTTGGAAGTGTATTAACAGATCTCGACATAGCTGAAAGCCAAAAGAGTATAAGTAAGACCCGTACAAAAAGAAGACATGGTGAGACAGACTTTCAAGACTTCGTCGAGGAAATGCGTGGTATGTTCTCTAGTTTTGCGTCAGACCAAAACAAGAAGCTTCAGACCCTGCAAGAATCAATTACAGATATAAGAGCGCAAAACAATAACATACAATGCTTTATTGATTCAATCTCCGTAAAATTTGATGAATTAAATAAGGAAATGAATGTCTTGCGTAAGGAACGAAAGGAAAATTTGACCTATATTCACCATTTGGAAAACAAAATTGAAAACATGGAAAGGAACATGTGTTCCTCCAAAATTGAAATAAGAAATATTCCTAGTTTCCCAAATGAAAACAAGGAAATGCTCCTCAGTGTCTGTGAAAACATTGCAAGTACATTGGATATCAAAGTGCAACCGGCTGATATCAGAGATATATATAGAGGAACAGCCAAACCAGACAAAACAAAACCTATAATAGTGGATTTCTTATCGATTGTTACCAAGGAAAAGTTTGTGAAAAATTCCAAGAAAATGAAGAAAATGGGCAAAACATTTGATACCTCTCGGTTGAAAATAGGAGGTACTCCTGTGCCGTTATTTATTAACGAATGTTTAACGGCTAAGGCTAGAAGGATTTTCTTCCTAGCACGAGACTTTGCTAAAACTTTCAACTATGCATACTGCTGGACATCATATGGAAAAATTTATTTACGCAAAAAAGAAGGAACACCGCAATTGAGAATACAAGAAGAAGCCGACATCATAAAACTAAAAAGCTGCGAAAATATCTGACTAGACTGTTCTTACGATAAACATCTTAAAATTAAGCGATATTACTTCCTAGATTTATACATAACTACTATTTTTACATCAGTATTGTACACTACACAAATCACACAACATAACATTATATTGTATTATATTATACGAAATTCATTATATTATACGAAATTCATGGTATTACGTCATATTAAATTTGTTTATATATCTTTATTATACTCAGTTATAGTTTGCATTTATATTTTAATGGTCTCTTTTATTATAGTATCTCTGAATATATTTACAAATCGTTATGGACGACTCGATATGCGAAGAAATTGATAATATTTCAGTATCCAAAGCCTTTGCATGTGATGTGGAAGACTGCAGAAAATATCTTAATGATGCTTCTAATAGTTTTATCATACTTACACAAAATATACGGAGTATCAACAAAAACATCGACGGATTTATCACGTTGTTGGATAGAATTGATCTTGTTTGTGATGTCCTTATATTGACAGAATGCTGGTTACCTTCTAATCCGGTTCTACCGATTCTAGATGGCTATGTAGCACATGCTAGCTCAAATAATAAAACTCAGAATGAAGGGGTTGTCATTTATATTAAAACTGATATTAGATCATTGATTGAGGAGCCCCCAATGGTGGATTGTAACAGTCTTCTAATAAAAATTCGTAAAGATGTCGCAATTCTTGCAATCTACAGACCACCTTCGTACAACAACATACAGCAATTTCTAGGTTCACTTAATGATGTGCTCATGACACTTAACCTGTTTCAATCAGTAGCCATCATTGGAGATATTAATATAAATATCATGCCAGGACTCGATGATTCACGTGCTAATGAGTATTTGAATTTGATTTCATTTCATGGTATGCTACCGGCACATACGTTAGACACACGTGAAGGAAAAAGCTGTTTAGACCACGTTATTCTTAAAACAAATACCGAAGCTACAACTTGTATCTTAAACAGTACCGTTACAGACCATCAGGCGGTTATTTTGGGCTTACATATGAAAGCACCTAAGATCTCTGTACATACGCATTTTAATAAAATAAATTATGATGGACTGCAAACAGACATGAAATTGATAAAATTTGACAAAATATATGAAATGTGTGACGTTAATTATGCCATGGAATATTTTATATCAAGTATTCAGCGGGCTATTAAAGCAAACTCGATATTAGTGAAAATACCTAGGCGAAAAAAGCTATTAAAACCTTGGCTAACATCTGGCCTCTTACGTTGTTTACGTAACCGTGACAATATGCACAAAAAATTAAAGTATGATCAAGGTAATGAAATATTAAGATTAACGTATGTTAGGTACAGAAACTTTTGTAATAAAATAATAAAAAAAGTAAAAATAGAATATGAAAAAAATGAATTAACAAAGGCTGGAACAAATAATAAACAGATTTGGAAGACAATAAAAAAAGTAACTAATACTACAAAATTAAAACAGTCTGCTACTGACTTGCTCAATAATAATGCAATCAATGAATCATTACATGAAATCAATACATATTTTGCGTCAATAGGAAAAAACTTAGCCGCTAAATTTGACTCAAACGTAAATATAGATAATCATCTATCACAAATACCGTCCTTAAGCAAATCATTCGTACTTTTTGACACAGATTGGAACGAACTGGAACGAACTATTATGGGACTGAAAAACACATGCTCTGTAGGATGGGATCAAATTCCTAATAAAATTTTAAAACAATTCAGAGAAATTATAATCCCTCCTCTAAATTATATGTTCCAACTATGTTTCAGAAACGGTATCTTCCCAAGTGTGCTGAAACGATCAGTAATACACCCAATTCATAAGTCAGGACAGAAGGATCTAGTCGATAATTATAGGCCAATTTCGTTGCTACCGTCTATATCAAAAGTTTTAGAGAAACTCATTAATAATAGGCTAACAGATTATTTTGAAAAAAATAATCTGTTTTCTGACAATCAATTTGGTTTCCGTAAAGGAAAATCAGCAGATGAAGCGGTACACCAGTTGACAGAATGGATTGTGAAAAAGATGGATGCAAATAAAAAGGTTATTGGCATCTTTTTGGACCTTTGTAAAGCCTTTGACACAGTTTCAATTCCTTTGCTACTCAATAAATTGAACAGACTAGGCGTACGAGGCACGGAACTAAAACTTTTTCAAGATTACCTGACTAACCGGTACCAATGTGTAAAACTAAATGGATTACTTAGCAAAGACCTCCCAATAACATATGGAGTACCGCAGGGAAGTATTTTAGGCCCTACACTTTTCCTAGTTTATGTAAATGACCTTTGTAATACTAGTCTACGTCATGGTAAAATACTATCATATGCTGATGACACAGCAATTTTGTTCTCTGACAATACTTGGACAGATGTATATGAATGTGCCCAGACTGGACTGAATGATATCTGTCAATGGCTGTACAAGAATTCCTTGACATTGAATTCAGAAAAAACGAAATACATAAATTTCTCATCCCGAAAAACTATAATTTCCAAAAACTCTCCAGAACTTAATTTAGTAGCACACTTTTGCCCTGACCGTTTGAACGCATCATGCAATTGCCCGACTCTGTCCAATACGCCCTCACTTAGGTACCTAGGCGTAATCATTGATAGCTCTTTAAGTTTCAAACAACACATAGATCTATTGGTAGGTAGATTACGGAAATTAATTTTTATATTTAAAAAACTAAGATACATCGCAGATAGTTTACTGGTAAAGAGGGTATATATATCATTAGTCGAGTCGGTATTGTCTTATTGTGTATCTAGCTGGGGAGGAGCTTCAAAAACAGCCTTGATGAAGCTTGAGATCGCCCAGAGAACAATACTGAAGATATGCACTTTTTGTCCTATATACTTCCCGACAAGTATCCTGTATCAAAAATGTGATGTTCTAACAGTAAGACAAATATACATACTGACCGTCGTAATGAAGCAACATGCTCTGCTTCCCTATGACCCGAGTTATGGTGATAAAAGGCGTTGGGATAGAGTGTGTATAAAACCAATGTTTAGGCACAAGTTTACAAACAGATTTATTTGTTTTATGGGGCCTCATATATACAATAAAATAAATAGGGAAATTAATATATATCCATGTAACAAAAAACAATGTAAAGCTAGGATGACGGATTATCTTAAGAGACTTAATTATGAGGATACAGAAAAACTAATAAATGGATAAATATATCGGTAGTAAATATATATGTAAAATAAAATAGAAAAATTTAAAAACAATTTAGAGTAAATAAACAAATAAAATATTATATAGATTCAGAATATATATATAAATAAATATAAATATAATATATATATATATTATAGTAATAAATGTATATATACACACACCCTCCTACATACACACATACACCCTCATTGACCACACCAGGAGGTCTTGCCGCTCTCTCACACACTGCATGCACTATTTATTTATTTTTATTTTTATATTTTTATTATTGAGTTTCTATTTTTCATTTATTTTTCATAAATAAAATGTAAAATGAAATTAAATATACAACTCAAAAATAGATTGTTATAATGTTATAATGTTATAATTTATTAATTAATTAAATCATATAATTATAAACATAGCAAGCTTATTTCATGCACACATATAAGAAAGAAAGAAAAAAAAACTGTTACTTTAATACTACTTATTATGCTAACAATCGTATTGTAAGTTTTAGGGTGAGCGCTGTTGCCTGAGATACAGGTTACTAGTAACCTAGTTCAGGCGCAGATGTACTACTGTCTGATTACCTTTAATATTAATGTAATAATGTAACATATGTGCACATAGATATAATTTAATGTAATATTAGAGTTAAGGTTAAATAAATAAAATTATTTATTTAAAATTAAATTAAAAATAAATTTAGAGATGTAGTGAACAGGAATGTTGCCATACACTTTAATCTGTTATCCTTACTAATATTATAAATGCAAAAGTTTGTATGTTTATTTGTTTGTTTGTAACCTCTTCACGATTTGTCAACTAAATCTTCTTGAAATTTCGCATACAGTGAAGAGTATGGAAAAAAACTCGAGGTATCTTTCATTCCACAATAATAATTATATTAAAAAGCGCTAAATGTGTAAGATATTTGATGGCACTGGATGTATTTTTAATAAAATTTCGTGTGAAGTGGGGAGGGATAAACTAAAATATTTCCTAATTTACGGACGATAATGATTTTAGACTTTCGCATTCCATTACAGTGAGTTAAATATTAGTTTATTATAAACTTCGGGCAGTAAGTAGCTATGTATTTGCTACTCCAATAACGCGTGTAGTAGACCCATAAAGACTAATTTAGACGATTATGACTTGGAGTAGCCTTGTCATCATAATCTCTTGACGCCTATAGTACTAGCTCTGCTTAGTTTGGGGTCAGGTGCAAATAAAAATAAGTCGTGGGAACGCAATGACCTTGTTAAAACAATGCACAAGGCATAATGGCGGCGACGTGGTCCACAACCCGTCACGTCACGTTTCCCACAGAGGTGAAAAGTGGATCGCTGGAAGTGATCTCTGCCTACCCCTCTGGGAAAAAGGCGTGATTTTATGTATGTATGTAAAAATAAGTCATAAGTTAAGTTATGAACTTTATCTTTATCGTAACTAGTTTTTCTTGTTTCATAATACGTTTAACGTAGTATCATCCATCTGGCAACACGTATTAATCCTGTAACGTCTTCACCAGAAGCTCACTGAACTAATGCGCTATAAACAACCGACATGATTGTGGAACTTTACGCATATTAGCTTAATTGCCATGATAAACACCCTTTTGAAACGTCTCAAGTTTATACCTAGAGTAAATTCGTTTGTAATGATGGAATATTGTGGAGTTATCACGCTTTGACTTGGTATAACGAAAGGTTTTTTGGATCGCATTGGTGGATTTTTGTAATGAAAATACTCAGCCAGCCTAGTTGGTAGGGTTGAACCTCTTGTTTCGGATTTTTTTTACAATAGACTTTTACCCTTAAAATATTTTTTTAAAATCGCTTTTTCACTTGTTTAATCAGTTAATTTTTTTAACAAACTCCTAATTTGCTTCTCCTTATAACTCGTGTAGACCCATAAAGACTAATATTTAGTGCAATTTTTTAACAGATTATATGTTTACTTTTAAGTTTATTATTGACATAACAAAATTACCGTCAACTAATGTATTTCTACATATTTTCTGTTATATGCTGTAGTGTCCTGCGTATTGCACTATACCACTGACTAAGCACGCCTAATATTGGCTCGACAACGCACCATCACTGCCCCCGTAGCGGGCCGGTCGGACACTGACTGTATCGTCCTTTTCCGCCGCGCGTGACGTATGCGCACGAGACAAGTTCGTGCTTGTCAATACACTACATCCCTTTCTTTGTTTTAATTTAGAAGATGTGTCATAAAAACATGCAATGAAGTATTAGTTAGATATTTGAAAATAACTAATTTAGTTCACAAACAAATTATCTATTTGTTAAATTGAAGTGGACTCACCGAGTATTTCTCTTTCTCTAGTTTTACTTCACTTCTTCTCACAGTGTTGTTTAGTTTATTATAAATACATCGTCGGCTATTGCTTTTTCTACCGTATGAGGTACATGGTCATAAATAAACGCCAGCTTAGTTTCTTTGGCTGTGTTCTTAACATACACTTTATCCATTAGTTCAAAACAACATTCCGTGGAGTTTTTATTCCGCTATACATCCTTCTTACCTTCTCTTTTTTTTCTGTACGGTGTAACACATGTACATAATGTCCATCCAGCAACATTCACCCAAATCGCTCCAATATCATTCTCCTAACTCAGCTAACATTTAGCGCAATCATCGCGTGTACATCACCTGGTAATAAGCAATAACGTATCAATAAATCAATATTTTCTTCTACAACTTTGGATGATAAAGTTGTACGGAAAGCACAGTTAATCTTCATGGTCTTTCGAGCCGGATTAGTGCAATGGCGTGGCTGCACGTATGATAACGGTGTTTATCAGCACGTATTGTGACATCATGAGATGAAAAATCCTTTGATCTATTTGAGATCCTATTCCCTTCAAATCTGTTCGAACTTGGGTGTGATTGTTAAAGTCTTCTTTAATCATCTTTGTTTCGCTAATAATGAGAAGTTCTAATTCCATCATATGATTTATAGTAGGGATCTCTATTTTCAGTACAATGCCTCTGTGTTTATCTGTTTTCATTGGAGTTTATGAGAAAATGTGTAAAGGTTTTATGCTTTATACTTGTAATGCATTCTTCAAGGTTGATAATGTCATCTCCATTTAATTGTTCCGATGTAACTTGATTCCCGCATATGATACGTACTGTGCATGATTCGCATCACGAGTAAAGGTGTGTTTTTGTTACGTATAGTTGTGACCATATAGGTTGGCACTTCATGATGGTCACTAACCTATTGTTTAGACACGTCATCTTTTACACAGAGACTGATCTGACGTAATATATTGGCTGTTGTAATGGACTTTAGATCGCGTTGTCATCATATTGATTGCATGCTTGTAGATCAGAGTGATCTATAGTCAGAAATGAGTCCTTCTGGATATTCATGGCTACATATTCCGAAACAGGCTGTATATTGATCACATTGATGCTGAATCGGTACGAGCTGGTAGATCTCGTAGTAGTTTCTTGCAATCAATGGACTTTTGATTTCAAAAAGAAAAATATGTTATATTTTTTTTTTTTTGCCTTGATTTTAAAGATTATTCAACTTCGGTCAGTGTGCTGTTGATCAGTAGTGACAGTTCATTGGCAGCTGGCCTGATATAATGTTCAATTCTTATATGAGTTGACCTGATATTATAAGATGATCCAAAATGAATGTCAGTTATCGTGTCCAGTTTTAGGTTTAGTATACCACCGTGGGCAATGAATTATGACATTATAAATTCATAAGTATTTCCAAATGTTTGATGCTTTTACTCATGGCATTGGTTATGCTTAATGCCATGCTACGCCATTTACTTCTATGGTCTACCAGACGCCGTCCAAATGGGCGCCGAGTGGTATATAAAGCCATCCATGTCCGACACGCGCAGAATGCGCATACGCGCTCTACGCTAACTTCACTTATGCATTTTCAGAAATACTTGACATACTTCTTCTACTACCAATACTTCGTCTCCTCACTAGAAACACTGCAAGTTCTTGATCCTAATAATCAATATCAAGCTCTACGCATATATAGTAATCTCCTAAGTGGTAATCTCGATTGAACATCGAACAACCTTTAGAAAGAACGGCAAGAAGGAGTCAAGCATATCAACAGCAACCTCAGAAGTCGCCTGTAATGCGCGTTTCACTCCCATCATACACCCAGGTTGTATTACTACTGGCACATTTGTGGATTTTTGTGAGGCATTTTGAAACCAACCAATTGAATGGTCCAGCTGGGTTTTTTACCCAATTTGCTGGCATCATACAATACCCAACTTAAATTCAGTATTTAATTTTCGTTTTATTAAGTTATATATCTTCCTTGTCAATTAAATGACCAGATTTGCTCTGCTTCCGTCCAGATAGGGAATAGAATCTCCCATTTTTTTCCCGTAGACTTCTAGTTGTTACTTCACAATTTCACTGTTTTATTTTTTTTTTTTCTTAAGATCACAAGATCATATTCACAATATTTCCAATTTAATGGACATCTTAAGATCACAGTTTTTCCAATTTAATGGACGGCTTATGAACACAATATTTCCAATTTAATGGACATCTTAAGATCACAGTTTTTCCAATTTAATGGACGGCTTATGACCAAAATATTTCCAATTTAATGGACATCTTAAGATCACAGTTTTTCCAATTTAATGGACGGCTTATGACCACAATATTTCCAATTTAATGGACATCTTAAGATCACAGTTTTTCCAATTTAATGGACATCTTAATATCACAGTTTTTCCAATTTAATGGACGGCTTTTGACCACAATATTTCCAATCTAATAATGGGAACCATATTTGGAACCCATTTAGATGGCTGCTTTGCTGGCTCAATCATGTCACTATCAAGTAGTTTCTTGATTTTATTATTTTTGACTTTTTCCTTAAGAAGAATTGATTATTCACCGGCATGGTTAAGCTACAGGTCCAACAGTTTCATCAATCGCAATATCGATTAAGATATCTTCGATCTATCGAATTTGGGGAATTATATAATTTCTACTTGATTTATTCCAACACCTATTTTTTAATGCGCTCTGTCGCTGTTTCCTTTCCTAGATATATTGAGTTTCCTTAACCTTATCCTGACTTCCCTCTCTTTCTATATCTTTAATTTCTTTTAATAATTCCTGACAATTACTTGTCCAATTCTGAAGTTCAAATCCTCCTTTGGCTCATTCATCTGTTCCTGTGTCCTGTGTTCCTGTGTCTCCTTGCTCTCAAACCTTGATATTAGATCATCCATATTATAAAAATAGGTAACAAACTTTTCAGCGCCTAGCGGATAATGTTCGCCTTCGTCACAAGCTGACTGCTGCAATGTATGGGAGAAAGTTACGCCAAAGGTGTCTCGATATTATATAATGATTAATTTCAGCACTCGTATCCTCTCTCCACAGTATCCCCTCGTCAGTATCAACGTTATTAACTTGTATCTGTCGATACATTTTGATAATATCTACTGTCAAGCATAAAGGTTTAACTCTCCAACGCAAAACCGTGTACCTTAGCTCTTTCTGCAACGTTGGCCCTTCCAACAAGTTATCATTCAGCGATTTATTATTGTTTCCCTAGCATGACACATCAAAGACTGCTCTTATTTTCTATTGAATTTATTTCATAAAGGTTCTTCCGTAAGCACTTTTGAACCATTACAATTGAGTCAATTAAATGGTTAATATTTATTTTGAGCAAGCTACACCATCAACACAACGTTATACATAAATATTAAGTTTTTAAACAAGGTGAGTTCTGAACAATGTGTAATTTATAAGACACATATAATCTAGTTCACTGTTATTCCAGCTAATAAAGAAGTTTAGGTACTTAGCAACGCTTTTTCCTAATTTCTGTAATATCGGTCATAAGACCGAGAAGATAGGAAAGACCTGATATTATAATAATAATAATCAAAGACTCAGTAGTCTCGTGATGCAATCACTGATAATAATAATATTTTTTTTCCAAAAGTAAAAGATACAATTGACTGTTGCAATTAGGTCGTTAATGGTCATAGTAAATTAATATACTCGCAGTTAACAGTCTTTGAATGTCTGCTTTCTACTAGGATTAATCTTGTATCGTAATCGGCAGCGAGTCCTCCTTTTATTAAAATGCTTCATATTTTATGTAGCTTATGTATTCAGCACATTGTTACAAACGGGTTTATATACGATTAAATATTTATCGCCAGATAAGATAAATCATACCATGGTAAATTGTAACACTATTATTACCAACGATGCACAAACATTTGTTTGCATACACTAAGTATGTTAATTTAATAACCAGAAACTCAGCGAGTATAAATCTGCTCAAATTTGTCACCTATCCCCAATAACAAACTTTATATTATAAAGTTGTTTACAACTGTACAAAGTCTCCATATTTATTATTAATTATTTAAGTTGTTATTAGTATTTGTGATTATAAGGTAGCTATCATTGTATGTACAATATTGAAGAAGACTATTTTGAACATATGCAACTAGCACCAGCGCTGTAGTGTGTGCATCCTTAAAGTTCAAGTACATTTAATAACAACTAAAAGTTCAATTTAAAGTGAATAAGGTTACTAAGTAACTAACATACACCTTGTTTACGTATATGTCTCTTGGTAACGTTAACAATGTGTGAAAAGTATTTTTCTTTTATTTTATGAAAATAGCACCCAAAAAATCATTGCAAAATAAGGAGTTTGCACATGGGGCACTATGTAACAATATTAACGGGGTATTGTGAAATGGGGCAATATGTAATAATCAATTTAATGATTCAGATCTATATCATCTGCTTGTGTGTTTTTATTTAACATAATATTGTCTATTTCATATCAATTGAATGATCGGATTACTTTTATCCGCTTTGACTAGCAATCTAGAATAATCAATTCAATGATTCAGATCAATATCATCTGCTTTTGCGTTTTTAGACATTTTCCATTAATTTCATTTCATTTCCTCGATAAATAATCTATCCGACACAACAAGATTTTCTCAATCCGAACCAGTAGTTCCCGAGGATAGCACGTTCAAACAAACAAACAAACTCTTCAGCTTCATAATAGTATGATAAGTATACCTAGGTATAATATTGTTTAAACAATATTATGAAAAATGTTCATAATACCAAACTCAATTTAATGATCAGGTTCTTGTCTGCTTACCTTTATTGTGGTTCCATCATATTAAATCTATTGAAAATATAAGAATTATCTGTAGAAGCAATAAAAAGAACAAAAGGTCCGCATTCCTGAGCCGGTCGGCCGGCCGACCGAGGTGTTTTTCATTATATTAACTAATAATAAGTAAACACATTGAAAGACAACTACTTATTTTCATTTCAATTACATCAATTTTAATAGTCATAGAAAGTCTTTTTCCCATCAATTAATGGAATAAATACATTTAAGTATACGTGAGTCCTGAAAATACCAATTTAATGGTCAACTTATTCAAATAGTATTTTATTTTTTGCTACGTTGCTACGTTCAGAGGCAACCAAGCATTAATCGTAGGTACCCTACGATACCTACCTCCTATACTTAGCAGCATAGGAATATAATCGAATAAGGAACGTAGGTACCTATTTACATAACAAATTAAACATTTCAACATCAGAACGCATATCCAATACGGTCATTTATATATTTTCATATTCAAGTAATGCTATGTTACAATAATTCAATGTAAAAGTCATTTCATCTGGTAACTATACCGTTACGAAATACGCAAATGGCAATTTGCAGGATCAGTAGCGAGTGCATAACTACCCGCTGTTATTTTTATCATAGCAAAATGTTCTTAAAATATTCTACAATTGTAAGCTATGCACCGGTATTGGTATCTAGCAATAACTAACGTTTGAAACAACCGGACCGATGTAATGTAGATATCTACTATGAGAATAACTTATCTTATGCACTTTATTTTGTTACATAGCTCTTCCTCTTCCTTTCTTTTATGATTTTAATGATTGTACTTACGTTTGTCCTCATCGCCACATGTAGTGTCCTGCGTATTGCACTATACCACTGACTAAGCACGCCTAATATTGGCTCGACAACGCACCATCACTGCCCCCGTAGCGGGCCGGTCGGACACTGACTGTATCGTCCTTTTCCGCCGCGCGTGACGTATGCGCACGAGACAAGTTCGTGCTTGTCAATACACTACATATGCCATTTAAATACCGTCCTTAAAGTCACATGTATTTG
This sequence comes from Maruca vitrata, assembly GCA_039566165.1. Classification (NCBI taxonomy): domain Eukaryota; kingdom Metazoa; phylum Arthropoda; class Insecta; order Lepidoptera; family Crambidae; genus Maruca; species Maruca vitrata. Next base: position 1,004,296 of record CM076940.1, read on the forward strand.
ATAGCTCGGTCGTTGCATCCAGCCGAGCAGTTACCCAACTTTGGCTTGTCCGAAACTAACTCGCCACGCCACCAACCGTTAATCTGACTCTGAGATCTGTCTAGGCTCAGAGTCTAGGCTAGGCCGGGATCTAGAACTTCTGAAACTACCCACACACTCGAAGGCTTGCGGACGCGAAACTATTTCGGCTTAACCCGTTAACTAGTATACTATTTTGAAAATTTTCTTTGTTTTTGGGCCTTATCTTAAGAGAATAAGGTTTATTATGGTGGCGATATGGTTTCCATTAACATGCAAACGGTTGACATACACATATATGCAATTTTTTTCAGTTATGCTATTTAGGGTTTCGTACCTGAAGGGTAAAAATTGGACCCTATTACTGAGACTTGGCTTTCCATCCGTTCGTTCGCCCGCCCGTCCGCCCGAATCATGAAAGTGCACTTGTCACACTCTGTTCACAAACTTGTGCACTATAATATGTCTTGGTTAGTTTTTCAATTTTATGAAAGGCTAACAAGATAATCTCACTGCACCTGATGGTAAGCGGTAGTGAGATCCACATATGAGGTCGACAGGCACGATAGACCATATTTAGCATGTCGCACTCACCCTGGAGGCCTGAATTTACAATAGGTAGTTCCAGCATTACATATATCATTAGCATTGCTTGGTAGGTTTGTACAATATGAAAAATGTATAAATAACTCCATTCAAAACGAATGGAACGGAGTTCACATGGAATTCCAAGTAGTATTGAAATGCTATTTCCTGAAACCTTTTGATGAATTATATTTCGAAGCGATTGCATCGTGTGGGTGGACCCCGGAACATAATCCTTAGCACAATAAAACTTACGACAAGGTCGGTTATTCTTCTTTAAATAGACTAGGGTTAACCTTTCACACTTCCAGCGATCCACTTTTTCACAAGGTGAAAAGTGGATCGCTGGAAGTGATCTCTGCCTACCCCTCTGGGAAAAAGATTTTATGTATGTATGTAGGGTTAACCTTCCAATGGCACATGTTTAAATTCATATAATTGGTTTTGGACCTTATCATCATCATCAGCCTATATACGATTGCACTGCTGGGGCACAGGCCTACTCTAAACTAGGGCTCGCAGGCCGCGAGTCAACCACGCTGGCCAAGTACTGGTTGGTCTACACAACCTTAGAATTTCTTCGTACGGTTATTCGACGCTTTAACGGTGAAGGAAAACATCGTGAGGAAACCTGCTCACCTATGCAGAAATTCTAAGGTTGTTTAGTCGACCAACCCGCATTTGGCCAGCGTGGTTGGCCTTATCGCCCTAGTTTAGGGTAGGCGTGCCCTATCAGTGGGGACGTATATGGGCTGATGATGATGATGATGATGATGATGTGCAGGTTTGGACCTTATGCCCGGTGAATAAAATTCTAAATATGGTGTCAATAAAGCAGTGCCCATTTAAAGGGTTAACCACGTGTAACCTATGACCTATAGGAAGTTGACGGGAAATAGGTCAAAGTACAAAGTATTTATAGGCAACTTAGTGTTATTTCTCTAAGTATAGAAGGGCAGAAATGGATTATAGCAGAGGGTTTTATATTACTTTATACGTCATGGTTTTATACCCATTAGAAATCTCCATTCGTGAAAGTGACAAAGCATTGACTGCCCTGGTCATCTGCCATTTCCGTACCGTTCTTATTATTTGTTAAATAAATGTTATTTATTACACGGATCTTAGATAACCAGTTATTTTTATCCACTGTTGATTCTGATATCCGTAACACAAGTGCTTAAGCTACTTACCACGGGATCAGATCAATGTATGTGATGTTATGTTATATTTATTTTTATGCTTCAGCCACTATAAAAAAATATAAGGCGTCCGACCGATTTCAGCCATGGCGGCCGATCTCAATTGAGATCAGCCAAGTGCGCAGGACAAATTATAGTGCACAAGTGTACGCGCAAACACAAGTGCACTCTCTATTCCCTTACTCTCATAATTCGGTGAGACGGCAATCCGACATGACCGTTTATTTATTTTATTTATTTATTTTAGGTACACAAAACAGAGCGACAACAATTACAATATATGCAAACAATCACAAACATTAATGGTAGGCTGTAACTCCAAAAATATGTGTACACAACATAACTTTCGTAACATAATATAGGCGCAGCTAAAAGCGCTAAGTCGACTAAGAGAAACAGCAGACACAACCAAAAACATTTATATAAAACAAAAAGACATACAGAAAAAACAAATATAAAAGAAAATACATATAATTATAAACTAAAGGAAAAAAAAAAAATACATTAAACAGAATCGAAGCATGCTTGTACTAGCCTGCCTATCTCAGATTTCCATTTGACAAGCGAAGAACTGTGGATGTCAGGCACTGCGGGTTGCTTACATACTAGGGCATTGTATAGACGACACATTCTAAGAATAGGATTGTGATGGGATACATTGTTATTGCAGAGTGGGATGCTAAACTTAACTTCGCGCCTTGATGATCTGTTTGGGACTGTCATATGTCGTTTAGAGATCGGGCGCAGGACCACCGGCTTAACGTGCTTTCCGAGGCACGGGCGTTCAACCGCCAACTTCCTAACTCCGGGCTGAGTAATTTCATTACAGAAAAACTCACACAAATTTTGCCCGACCCCGGACTCGAACCGGGGACCTCTCGGTCCTAACGCAGCACTTGCTATCAATAGACCAACGAGGCAGTTTAGCCACTATATTAACTAACTAACGTCAAGTCCTAATTAAATCTAATGAAACGCAAAAGTATTAAATCATAAACAATCTACTTTTGTTGTCTACGGTAAGATAACACATTTTAATATTCCCCAGACCTTCTTACTGCTTAGTTTAGGTCTCTTTTCTTCGCTAATTACAATTTATTACGAGACTAATTACGTTAGAGCGGACGTGCGAGCCAAGATGGCGCCCTATGAATTATACAAAGAATGGTTGCGTAATTAGACCCTGATAAATTAAGAAGTTGCTACTGTGATTATGAATTTTTGTTTATTGATTAAGATTTTCAGGGATCAATTGCCGGTCTTAGTGTTCTCTACCGTCTCTATAATGGAGAATGCTCTGAAGAGCTATTTCAGCTAGTCCCTCCCTCCCCATTCCCCTCCCAAACGACACCTGCTGGGTAGCGCTGCCATCCACATACAATGCAGGCGCTGGTGGCTTGGACTAAGAAGTTTGGTTCGTCTTTTCTGCCACGTGTCAATAAGGCATGGAATGCCCTTCCAGCTCATGTTTTCCCTCCCTCCTATGATCCCGGGCTCTTCAGGCGGGGCGCGACATTTAAGCAGGCCTTAATGTTGAGTGCGACAGGCTCAATATGGTCTATTGTGCCTGTCGACCTCATATTTGGATCTCACTACCGCTTACCAGTGGCGTAACTACAGGGTGGCAAGTCGGCAAAATGCCACGGGCCCCCACCCGGCAGGGGGCCCCAGCCGAATGGGGTCTCCGATCATAGGATAATCTCATCTGCCAACCCACATACACATTAAGATAAAAAAAAAGAACGGGGGGTGCACGGGGCCCCAACCGATGAATTTTGCCACGGACTTCAGCGGGTATAGTTACGCCACTGCCGCTTACCATCAGGTGGAGTGAGGTAATCTCTTTAGTCTTTTATAAAATAAAATACATTAACATGTCTTTTCGTTTGTTTCAGGATGTCATACACACAATCAGCTCACCGCATGGACAGGTCCAAAGGATCGTCGTGTTCAAGAAAAATGGTGTCCAAGCGATGGTTGAATATCCTTTTCAATAGTATTATATGAGATTTCATCAAGTATCTCCTTTTTATTAAGCAATGGTATACATTTATTAGTATCATTTGGTTTTTATATAGGGAACGGCTTTTCATTATACTTTCCCGAAATCTATACTTCTATACTAATATTATAAAGAGGAAAGATTTGTATTTTTGTATGTTTGTAATGAATAAACTCAAAAACGAATGGACCGATTGCAATATTTTTTTCACCATTAGAAAGCTGCATTATTCAGAAGTAACATAGGCTATATTATATTTTTAAAAAAATTAGGGATCTATACTAAAACTCCAATAATGTGACCCAAGGTGTAAAAAATAGACCTGAAAAATTCCTTACATCGCCTGCGCTGCGAAAACTATAGAAGATAGAACAAAACCATTTACTAAGACTTTGCAGAACTCATCATTATCTACAAAAAGTGTCGCGACAGCATATGTCTAAATATTATAGTTGTGTCGCAGCAAGCGGTTATTTATTCTAAAAATTTAATTTATTGAATTGCTTGCCGCTGCCGCTTGAAAGGGCTCTTTATTTGTACCTTGGTATTAATCCTTAAAAAAATAACGTTACTTTATATTCAAGACAGCTTCAATACCTTTTTATAACTTTTTGAATTATTCAATTCGGACATTTAACTCGGAAGATATCACGAGTTTAAAAATGCAAGTATTAGAATAAAGTCGCGTGGTTGCCGCCACCGCGCTCAGCTAGCCTGTAGCCAGCATGGGATGTAGGCTCCATGTAAGCGTCACTGGGGTACAGGGGAGTCAATGTAATATGTAATATAATAATATTATAAAGAGGAAAGACTGTTGGAAAGCTACACTATCCCTGAGTGTCATAGGCTTTTTTTAGATAAAAAAATAGATTTCTCTTACGGGGTTAAAATATATATAGAGATAGAGATCTCCCCGACGCGAAGCGAGGGCGGGACGCTAGTACAGAATAAAGAAAGGTAAATAAAAAATATTATAATGAAATAAATTTCATAACCGCATTTAAAAATAGTACGAGATCTGGCTGCATGGATATGCAGGTCTTTGTTTATTTGATGAAATTAAACTTTTATGAATTAAAATTATTAGTAGAATAGAGTACAGAATTGTTGCCCATTATTTTCTTTAATTTAGTTTTCAAAATCATACATGCCATTTAAAAAAAAAATTATAGGCAAAAAATTCAGTTTCATCAAGTAAACAGATACCTGCAGATCCATGCAGTCGGAACTTAGACTAAAAGATGTGAAACATGTTGATGACTGCTATTATGAACGAACAAAACAACAGTTAATATGAACAAGACGAATGGAGAATAACGACGTTTTTGTCACGATCTAATCCCATCATCACGACATTCAATCTCGCATCTGTCATCGCGGAGGCAATTTCTCTTCCCGGAACCCCGGTAAAAAGCTTCCGGGAATGTTCTATCTTCTATCACGAGTGATAGTAATAAACTATGTGTTATTATTATAGCCATTCTGCGGTAAGGATAAACAAAAAACCTTTTAAGACGGCAAATCAGCGTCTATCATAAACACCTGTTTGGTGTAGGGTTACCAGGGTTGAAAAAAAATCTCAATTTTACTTTATATGAAAATGAATCGGTGAATGTGTGGTTTAAATCATATATCAATACAACACAAACTGAACCGAATTTTAAAATGTGAAAATGTTCATATGAAAGATGAAATACGATATTTGCGCAGAAAGGTAAGACAATTGCCATCACTACTACTGTAAACAAATAAATCGTTCATAAATCGGATTTCAAGTTAAGTAATTAAAAATCCTAAAATTCTGCCCCCATTTACCATTAAGCTTTCTAAGAACTAATTTCTTCAACATTTCAAAGGCTTTGAACGGTGGTTAAAGCTTATTGCTTAAAAAAAAAAGAAACTTCCGATGCAAAATTGTGCAAACTGACAACCTTACTATACGCACGTGCTATCGTCCCCTTTCCTACAAAGAAAACAAGCCAATATAACCCTTATCACAACTCAGTAAGGGCCACTAGAACCGTGTAATTCAGTGTAGCGCTAAGTAGACCAATATTTATAAGACGCTCTCTCGCGATATAGAACGCGCCATAAAACTGGAGTTGTGTATTTTTTTTACCGCGTCCGGTAGAGTCTTAAGTGTGAGCGTTTTTGGGATTAAATTTATTGAATAAAAATAAAAATAAAATGAAAATTTGTTTACTTTCTTATTTTTTATTATTATTGCTACACTTGCGGCCACCTACGACTTCGTCCGCGTGGAAATGTAAAATTAGCTATTAATAAGTGAAAGTCCCGTCAAAATTGGTCCAGCCGTTTCGGAGATAGCGGAAACAAAAGACATTCAGACAGTCGTACAAATGTTTTCCAAAACTGTTTTTATTATTGGTATAGCTTCCTACCCATTCAGTAAAACCTCGTTATTTTACAGACACTTAAATTTTATTTAATTGTATAGATAACAAAAAGTCAATTTCGCATTTAACTTGTTTTATATATTAGTAAATGTTATGTTGTTATGTACTTGTTACACTAACTTACTTTCCGCTGTCATAGAAGCCCGACACTGCCCTATATATCGCGCAGTAAAAATGCGTTAAAAATAAACACTCTGTTTTTAGGGCCCCACCTCACACCTTGCATTTGTGTGAACTATTTTATCGGATCGAGCTATAGAGGTATTGATGATCTGATGATATGACGATTGGTTTCGTAGGTAGTTTTTAGGGCGACGAATTTTACTAGCGGAAGATTGTATCAACAGTTTAATAATGGTAACTGGGTCATTCTTAACGTGAAGAATATAGTAGGCAAAACAAATTAATGACAACTTATTGCTCAACATATTTGACGATTTTTATGATTCCAAAGGTTATAACGGGACCCTTATACTAAAACATCGCTGTCTGTCTGTCTGTCCGTCAGTCATCAGGCTGTATCTCAAGAAACAACGATAGTCACAGTTTATTTTTTTTATTAATCATGTATTTCTGTTCCCGTTATGGCGCTGAAAACGAAATCTAAACTAAATATATATGTTACGGCTAATACCCGAAGTGCGGCTACACCTAGGTTTAGCCGGCTAGAACTAGGTGTAGCCACTTACTCTTGGCTAAACCTAGGTGTAGCCGATTGTTTTCGGCTAAAACTAGGTCTAGCCTTCATCATGCCGGCTACAACTAGGTCCAGCCATTCCATGTCGGCTAATACTAGGTTCAGAGAATCCCTGTTGGATAAAACTTAGATGCGAGTCCCGCCAAGCCTTCCGTCCTTCCCCGCGTCACACTCAGGACTCACAGCATCTGCAGCAGCAGCGCGGGGTGGAGGGCGTAGCGAGACACGCGCCTCTGCAGGTTGTGAGCACCAAGTGCTGCTGATCTACTGCAGGTCTACTAGCGAGTGTGACTCATAGCGTCTGTACATAGTTGTAACTGCCTCGTTGGTCTATTGGCAGCAAGCGCTGCGTAAGGACCGAGAGGGCCCCGGTTCGAGTCTGCGGTAAGTGAAAATTTGTGTGAGTTTTTCTGTAATGAAATTACTTAGCCCGGAGTTAGGAAGTTGGCGGTTGAACGCCCGTGCCTCGGAAAGCACGTTAAGCCGGTGGTCAGCGCCCGATCTCTCATCGGTTATGTCGGATTGCCACCTCACCCAATTATGGGAGAAGTGGAATAGAGAGTGCACTAGTGTCTGCGCGCACACTTGTGCACTATATATATGTCCTGCGCACTTGGCTGATCTTAATTGAGATCGGCTGCCATGGCTGAAATCGGTCGGACGCCTTATCTTACATACTTAGTTATGGCCGGCATGCTTTCGGCAGAGCTTTTTTAGATATTACAAAAACATCCAATAATTAGAAACCAAGGTAGTTTTTCATTCTTTTAAATTAAATTGTAATAAATAACACATATTGTTAGGAGTAATTTGTTAAGTACAATAGGAACAATCAGGAACCTTTTTTTTAACAACAGACAATAGTTGCATATTATAATTTTTAAAAATATAATTATAAATCACAGGTTTATAAAGTAACATAAACTATTTAGAACAATCTATACTTGAGTGACATTTTGAGTTGCACATAATACCAACAGCTTTGCAGAGGCACTTTATGTTGCCACATTTGGTTTTGTAGTTGCATGTTTTCTAATTAATGGATGTTTTTGTAATATCTAAAAAACTCTGCCGATAGCATGCCGGCTATAACTATGTAAGATAAGGCGTCCGACCGATTTCAGCCATGGCAGCCGATCTCAATTGAGATCAGCCAAGTGCGCAGGACATATTATAGTGCACAAGTGTGCGCGCAAACACAAGTGCGCTCTCTTTTCCCCTACTCTCATAATTTGGTGAGTCGGCAATCCGACATGACCGATGAGAGATCGGGCGCAGGACCACCGGCTTAACGTGCTTTCCGAGGCACGGGCGTTCAACCGCCAACTTCCTAACTCCGGGCTAAGTAATTTCATTACAGAAAAACTCACACAAATTTTCACCGACCGCAGACTCGAACCGGGGACCTCTCGGTCGCTTACGCAGCGCTTGCTGCCAATAGACCAACGAGGCAGTTACAACTATGTACAGACGCTATGAGTCACACTCGCTAGTAGACCTGCAGTAGATCAGCAGCACTTGGTGCTCACAACCTGCAGAGGCGCGTGTCTCGCTACGCCCTCCACCCCGCGCTGCTGCTGCAGATGCTGTGAGTCCTGAGTGTGACGCGGGGAAGGACGGAAGGCTTGGCGGGACTCGCATCTAAGTTTTATCCAACAGGGATTCTCTGAACCTAGTATTAGCCGACATGGAATGGCTGGACCTAGTTGTAGCCGGCATGCTGAAGGCTAGACCTAGTTTTAGCCGAAAACAATCGGCTACACCTAGGTTTAGCCAAGAGTAAGTGGCTACACCTAGTTCTAGCCGGCTAAACCTAGGTGTAGCCGCACTTCGGGTATTAGCCGTAACATATATAATGCAAATGTGACTGACTGACATAGTGATCTATTAACGCACAGCCCAAACCACTGGACGGATCGGGCTGAAATTTGGCATGCAGGTAGATGTTATGACGTAGGCATCCGCTAAGAAAGGATTACCCGAAGCGAAGCGAGGGCGGGTCACTAGTATATCGTATAATAAGGGACATAAGCTACTGTTTACCCGACTGCCCTATAAGAGAGTAATGTTTTTCGCGAAAATTTTAACGCATGATTCAGTCCTGGTAGAAAAGCTAGCTATATATAACTTAACAACTAAAAGTACATCAATAGATCAACAAAACGTAAACAAATAGTATAACGAAAATAGATATTCCAACAAGTTTGTTTACTACCGCGGCCATTACTTCCGAATTTTATGACTTGGTTAATTTAAAACTCTATTTATTTTCGTTTTCACTTATTAGTTTTGATTAGTGTTAAAAGCAATGGTGGTTATGTTTTTACGTCTGCTCCCGGACTAGTCGTAAAATTTGTTTGGCCCGTTGAAACTTTTCCTGTACTGATGATTTGTTTGATGATGTTAGAACTAATTTGGACTCGCTTGATGGTAAACACGAGTAGTGGGTTCGATTTCCACTCGGGACAAATATTTGTGTGATGATCATCGGTATTTGGTCTGTGTCTGGGTGTTTTATCGAAACAAATAAATATGACGCTCATACATTCCTTAATGACACAGTGAAATTGAAGTTATAGTGAAGCTCCGTGCTATATGTATTAAATAAACAATATAAAAAAGATATAGATTAACTTAGTTTGTATTTACGTCTGCTGATTTTTTTATTGTTTGGATGACAAAACAGATTACAATAATGAAATGTAATTGAGTGTAGTTTTAAAAAAAAACAATTAATGATACAACAAAAGATAGAACCCTAGAATTCCGTATCCCAAAGAACATAGAAATTTTTAAGGTATAAACTATCTTCCTTTTTCAATTTCGCTACCGAAAATACTTATTAAAATCTGAATCAATCTTTATTACCTTATAAATAGGGTAGGTTATAGTAGCATGTAAGGGCTAAAAGAAAATCACCCATATTTCTACACGATAACAAGACAGTAACATTGGAGATAAAATAATGAATAAAAATAAATTAAGGTAAAAAAATCTTTAAAAAACAAGCTTTATTTAAATGCGCTAAAAGAAAAAATAAACTTTTACACTATAACTTTACTGTCAACTTATAACATTTCAAATTCAACATATTTGACACAATTTATATGTTTTAAAAGCTTGTCGCGAGATTTAAGTACTCGTATTTACTTTCTTAGTTTAAAATTTTTAATAGGCAGGTATTTTAAAACTTGCTTTTAAAATTACGAGTAGGTACTTAAATCTCGCGACAAGCTTTTAAAACATATAAATTGTGTCAAATATGTTGAATTTGAAATGTTATAAGTTGACAGTAAAGTTATAGTGTAAAAGTTTATTTTTTTTTTTAGCGCATTTAAATAAAAGCTTGTTTTTAAAGATTTTTTTACCTTAATTTATTTTATACTTTTTAGTTTTCACCTTGTAAGTTCCTAAGTCTGTTCATCTCATTCAACGCATCATTATTGCAAGGTCGTTTGCCAGTTAATTTTGAACAATCCAACTCTTCAATTAGGAGCCCTTCTAACGATTTCACCCTACTTAAGGCCACATATGCTTGACCAGCGGCAAAGAGCTTCGAGCCCAAGTATACAACGGCATGGTCAACAGTACTACCCTGCATTTTGTGTACCGTACAAGCCCAACATAATATAATTGGTAACATTCTCCTTTCTGCAGTGCCGCGAAGTACTGAGTTCCTTTGGCTGTCTTCCGGCTCCATCATCAGACCCTGGTTACCATCTAGCATCTAAGTACTCATCTAGGCGAATCAAACGAGCCCAAACTCGATGGGGTTGTGTCGTTTAAGTACTGAGTTCCTTTGGCTGTCTTCCGGCTCCATCATCAGACCCTGGTTACCATCTAGCATCTAAGTACTCATCTAGGCGAATCAAACGAGCCCAAACTCGATTTGGTTGTGTCGTTTAAGTACTGAGTTCCTTTGGCTGTCTTCCGGCTCCATCATCAGACCTTGGTTACTATCTAGCACCAAAGTACTCATCTAGTCGAATGAAATGAGCCCAAACTCGATGTGGTTATGTTATTTAATTACTGAGTTGCTATGGCTATCTTCCGACTTCATCATCAGATCAGCTCCATGTCATAATAATATTGCATTGTCATCGGATATACACGTGCATGCAAAATTTCAGCTCAATCGGTTGAGGGCAAGTGCCTTAAAATTGAGTTATAAAATTCCACCCGAACACACAAACATACATACATACATACATACATACATACATACATTGCAAGTTAAATAAAAGCTTGTAATAATTATATCTCAATGAATGAAAAAAAATAGCCAATTTATTTTCACAAAAACCGGTAATAACAGTTTGTTATTCCCACATACGCATGCTATAAAACATTTCCCACTGTCGTTCATCAAATCGCACGAATACTACTATTTTATGAATCAGCGCAACGAATTGAAAACGAAATAGAATCGCTCTATATTCGCTGAGGAATGGCGCAAATAAATAATATCTCAATTAGAAGTCGGGAAGATTTATGTTCGTTGTGAGGGAAAAAAAAGGGAAGTCCGCAGACACGTGGCCGGTTACAGACTGACCGACGCACACACCGTAGCGAATGTGTAGATAATAATATTTGTTTATGTTCGATGTCATTGTAGATGTATTTTACCTCTTCTCTTCTTTCAGAAAGAATTTTATGAAAAATGAAGAAAATTGTATTGTATTGTATTGTATCTTTCTAATCGTCTGCGTTTTAATAATAGTTTTCTTTAAAAAAAACATTTATTCAAAAACATTATAATAAGAGGTTAACAACAAAAAAATACAATAAATTCTTTATAATCGTAGTGACTAATAAAACATGAACATGAACAGAGGATCCTCAAAGAGCACTATATCTATAATTTGTCAACGTCGTAATGCGATCACCAAAAAAGTAAATTAGGTATCGTGTTAACAAGACAACAGTCTTGATCTAGATGAGTTTGATTGAAAAGAGAGAGAGATGAATTTTCACTTAAATATCAAATCGATTCGAACACTTTATCAATAAAATCTGTACCAAAGAATCTTATAAACGCTTAATAATAAAATCTTAAATGTGATTGATGCAAACATAATTTTATTTTTTCGTACCAAATAAATGGTTATTCCTTTCGAGAAAAACTTCAACTCTACGTCAAATACAACTTCATTCACAAAAACTAAAACTATACGATCAAAAACTAAAATTCAAATGTCATTAACAAAAATTATTAAAAAAAAAAAACAATTCGGTCAATGCATGATACGCAACGGTGTGACAGTCAGCCGCCGTATATCCGCCAAGGTCGCCCGGGCGTCGACCCTACGACCCGCGCGTCTGAAACTGAATTGCACGCGACGCGCCACTGGGCATAGAGGGCCACCCGTGATGTTTCGTGTGTATTAGGGTTTTATTGTGACGGACAGATGTATGACTTTGGTGTTATGGTGCTCCTGATTTGTTTGGGACACTGTATTATATGTTGAGGTTATAAGGTGTTCACTGCCTCGTTGGTCCGCTGCGCTGCGTAAGGACCAAGGTCCCCGGTTCGATTCCGGGGTCGGCCTTTGTGTGAGTTTTCTATTAAACTAACTTCCTGACTCCGGAAGATTGCGGTTGCACGCCCGTGCATCGTAAAACACGTTAAGACGGTGGTCCTGCGCCAGATTTTTCATCGGTGTTGTCGGATTACCGTCTCACTGGGAGATAGGGTAAGGGAGAGTGCACTTGTGTTTGCGCGCACACTTGTGCACTATAATACTCGTATGTCCTGCGCATCTGATCTCTATTAAGATCGGCCACCGTGGCCGAAATCGATCGACCTTTTTTATTTTAGTTTGTTGAACAAATGAACCTTTGTATGGAGTCACCTTAGCCACTACTCGTATCTTTATCCATAGAGTCCAGATTTGTCCTCCAATGTCAAAGTGTTATTACCCCACGTTTGGGACTCTCTGGGATTATTCAAATGGCCCTTAAGGTACGTTCGCAGGAGCTGTGGCAGCCATTTAGATGTCTGGACAATGCTATTTGATGTAATTTCTAGTAATTTACCTTGTACTAGCTATCTCACCCGATTTTACGTGGAGAAGAATCGCCGTTAGTATATTTTTAATTTGTGTTTGAGAACTTCCAATGACAAATACAATTAAATATTTTTAATACTCCTCAAATCTTACTGAAGTGTCTGAGTAAAGAAATATAACATAGCCAAAAATCTATAAATAAACAATCCGTGTTATTAATTATCCTTTAATTTATAAAAGGCCTAGTGGCCTGACTAAATTAATTTGTAGTCAACCCAAATATCTAAGAGTGTATACTAGAGAGTATATAAAGTGATTTATGAAAAGCGTACTCTGTAAGCACGGAAATATCGCTGAAATGCAAAGAAAAAAAAAACGGTCCGCTCACAATTTATTCACAACTTAAAAGTAACTGCGCAACAGTTCCAAAACTCCGAAGTGATTTGAATAAAAAAGGTTTCAAAATATGGAAAAATGCAATTAGATCGAGGGGACTTGGGTTGTTATTAAAAAACATCGGAACAAAGATTGGCGTTTCGCTAACGTTTCCCATTGAAGTGATGGGGAATCGGCGAAATATTGAAGCGGAGATCTCTTCCAGTTATTCTTTTTTAGCGTCTTTCGGAGTCACGTTTTTTCATTGTTTCTCGTCTGGGTTGTTTCTGCCCGCCTATGACGAATCGGAAAAGGAAGGGTTATGAATTTGACAATCACTTTACCTATGTGTTAATTTCAATGAGTCATAATTATACGGTGTGGATTTGTTTTTCACCTTTTCTTTTATTAATCTTCGGTCATCGTTGGTACATATTTACTCTTAATAAGGCGTCCGACCGATTTCAGCCATGGCGGCCGATCTCAGTTGAGATCAGCCAAGTGCGCAGGACATATTATATTGCACAAGTGTACGCGCAAACACAAGTGCACTCTCTATTCCCTTACTCTCATAATTCGGTGAGACGGCAATCCGACATGACCGATGAGAGATCGGGCGCAGGACCACCGGCTTAAGGTGCTTTCCGAGGCACGGGCGTTCAACCGCCAACTCCGGGTTGAGTAATTCATTAAAGAAAAACTCACACAAATTTTGCCCGACCCCGGACTCGAACCGGGGGCCTCTCGGTCCTAACGCAGCACTTGCTACCAATAGACCAACGAGGCAGTCAACTCTCTTACTTAGTTACTCTTAATAATACCATGGTAGCTTAATAGCCTCGAAAAAACTAATTGCTGGAAAAAACTAATCTTCTGAATTCTTGCGTAAAAGTAGACGAATTCTGGTCTGATTTACTTTTGAAATAAAACCTTTTCATACCTGTCAGCATAACAAAGAGGCACTATTATTCTTCTCTCAACAATATCTCCGCTTAATAATAATATAATGTTTATTTCACCACAAAAAGTATACAAAAGTTAATAACTAGCTTAGACTAAGTAGATACTTAACTTTATTGTATATGAACCTCTATTGCTGAGCTAGGCCAGGGGCCTGTGTTACAGCAAACAGCGCCATAACCCCTCATATTTGACTATATAATTACTTGTCTAGGTACTAGTACAGGAATAAAAATAAAAATAGATACTCAAACTAAAACAATAAAAACAATTAACAAAAACACAAGTATAAACATAAGAAACCCAAAGATATGGTTGCAACTGAAAACATATATCAAATTCCAAATTCAAAAAGTAACATTAATGAGTTTTTCTGTGTCCTCATATGAAAGTGATTTTATCCACTCTGATGCGCGCCTTTTGCATTCAATCCTAGGAAGTTCGTATAGATTTATTTTTTTGTTTAATTGTTTATATACGTATGGGCCCAGGAATGGAAGAAATCTGTGGCTAAATGTAGTGTTAAACTTTCTACTGAAACCACGAGTTGAGTCTTTTCTACGAGTTAATAAAATAGCTGGCTCGACTTTTAAGAGAGAGTGTTGTTTTAAAGTAACTTCAAGCAGAAACAACTGACGAATAGTAAGGACGTCACAGAACTTATAAAGTTCATCAGTTGGATAGAGGAAAGGTTTAAAAGTACATACCTTTAACAATGCTCTCTGAGATACCTCCAATTTAGACAAAATCGTTTTCGAAGCTCCCCAACTACATATGCAATATGTCAGCAGTGATTGACATAACGAGTAATACACTTGTTTTAAACGATATGGTTCTAATATGTGTCTTAGGTTTTTAAATATAAATATCAGCTTACGGACTTTGGAACTAAGTGTTTCAATGTGTTCGCGAAAGTTGAGATTTTCATCGACAATAACACCCAGATACCTGATAGATTTTACTCTTTCCATAGGTTTGCACAAACAGTGTGGTGTGGAAGACAGGCAACTATGTAGTGTAAGTGAGTGATTTGCAGATGCTGGATTCTTAGCCCTTATTGAAAACTGGATGTACTTTGTTTTTTCATTATTCAGTGTTAGTACATTGTCTCTGAGCCACTTTTGGATCTTAATGAGACTGGATTGGGCATTTCCATAGAGAATGTCCCACGAATCAAACGAAAACAGAAGGGCAGTATCATCTGCATATGAAATAATTTTGCAATTTGGTATAGCTAAATTCAAAAGATCGTTGATGTAGATAAGGAAGAGAGTAGGACCCAGGATACTGCCTTGTGGTACTCCATATCTCAAATCTAGGTGATCACTAAAATATGGTCCCAGCCTAACGCATTGATAACGGTTCGAGAGGTAGCTATTAAAAATTTTTAACTCGTTTCCCCGAATCCCTACTTTTTCTAGTTTACTCAGAAGGAGAGGGATAGAAACCGTGTCAAAAGCCTTCGCCATATCTAGAAAAACGCCAATACATTTCCTACCCTTGTCAAGATTATTTGTAATAAACTCGGTCAAAGCTAACATTGCATCGTTTGTAGACCTACCCCTTCGGAAACCGTACTGATTATGCGATAAGATATTCTTCTTTTCCAGATATCCAATAAGCTTATTATTTAATATTTTCTCCAAAACTTTGGAAATGGATGGTAGTATTGAGATTGGACGATAATTAGTGACACGACTTCTATCGCCCCCCTTGTGAATTGGAGTAACTACTGCTTTTTTGAGTATATCGGGGAACACACCAGTACGAAAACAGCAATTAAAAATGTAAGTGAGTGGTGGGACCAGGATGGCTCTGTGTGTTTTTAATAACTCGTTAGATATTCCATCTCTACCCACGGAGCAATTATTCTTCAAACCCTGTATCCGGAGCTCGACCTCCCCCTCATCCACATCAAGCAGAGCAAAAGAGTCCTTTTCACTATTTATTAGGGTACCGCAATCTGTTGTGCCAATGTTAGAAAGAGATGTAATTTTTTCAGCGAGAATCTTACCAATGTTAGAGAAATAATCATTGACTTCATCAGCAGCATGTTTTGGTGAGGATGAAAGTGTCAAAAGTTCTTTAGGGAAAGTTTTAGGTTTAGTAGTATATGTTATATTTTTTATAGCTTCCCATAACTTCTTACTGTTATTACCAGCTTTTGTTATCAACTCCTTTTCATATGATCTCCGAGCAGCTTTAATAATTTTATTACAGTGGTTTCTGTATCTTGTAAAGATATTTTTAGTATTAAATTGTCTGGATCATTTTTGAGTCTTTTATGTAGTCTGTCACGGTGCCTGATACAGCGGAGGATTCCAGGAGTTATCCAAACTTTTATTATACGTTGACGCCTCGGCAATATTTCGACTTTTGAGTTTCTGGACAATGCAGCCTCTAGTAAATTTACAAGATATGTCATAGCTATGTTAGGATCCGTTAGGCTATAAATGTGGTTAAAGTCAATGTTGGCTAGATCAGTGTTCAAGGATTGTTTTGTTTATTTTTAAATGTGTGGCTAATGCATATTCGCGAGATTTCGAGGTCTTCATACAGAGGATTACAGTGTTATGATCTGTTAAAGTGGTTTTAAGGACTAGTGTGGTAGCATTGGTTTTTGTTTTTAGCAACACGTGATCCAAACATGTTCCGCTAGCGTCTCGTGTGACAAATGTATGAGTCGGAGTAAGACCATGAAAAGCGGTCAAAGTTAAATATTGTTCAGAGATGTTTGTTATTTTACCAGTATTTATGGGGATATTTAAGTCTCCCAATAATGCCACATTTCGAAACGTCGAAAGGGAATTTAAGACTTTATCCAAGGATGACAAAAATGGGTCTATACTCTTATAAGATGGCGAGCGATACACGGCGATGAAAGCTGTCTCTGTTTCCATGTTTAATCACGACGCAGTTTGCCTCTATGAACTCGGGTTCTGTAAAAATAATGTCCAGATGTTCTTTTGCATAGACTACGATCCCGTCGTTTTGATTCTTAATGTTTTGTGTGTGAAAAGATGTATACGAATCCAAGCTAGGGATTGGGTGTGATTTTTAACCAGCATTCAGTCAAGATTATAATGTCGCATGTTATATCAATACCCGCCATCAAGACCTCGAAACCTGTTATATTGCCGTATACACTTCGTATATTCTGTGTTAAAACAGACAGACCGTTAGACATTGAATGAATTTGTGATTGTAACGTATCAATATCACCCTCATGTGCGGTCCAGTCTGATCTGTTGTCAATGTCATTTATAAGATCGGGACTAAACACTATAACAACTAGAATTAGGAGAGCCGAGTAAGTGCACAAGAAATTTAATAAGAACTATATAGTGTAGCCTTGCCATATGAGGTACATGTCTAACAATTTTAGAATTTGATTCATGTTTATTGTGTTTCTGTTTACAGTGGCGGTAATGCCTAGTGTTTTCAAAACAAAAAAATATTAATATGGTTATGATATATAAAAAAACAATAAAAACATTAAAAAATCATGAAGCATGCAAAAAATTACAATTAATTTTGAGATCTTAAATTTAAATGACAATAATTCGAGCGAGGAAACTAGTCATTCTTTCTTTCGCAGCTCCTCTAAGTCACTTTCTGACATTATCTTAATTAAGGAAGCCTTTTCATTTTTGCGAAGGTAGATGTTTCCATGGGCAGTCCAGCAAAAGCCATAATTATGGTTTTTTTGGAAGGTCCTGCTCAAGTAGAACAGCCTTTGTGCTTTAGTTGTGAGGGTCTCTGAAATGAAAACTGGCTTGCGAGGATCCTTGAGTTTTAAGTGTGAAGAATTTAGTTTTTCACTTTGGCTCCTTGACTTATTGAATATCTTTGTCTGTTTCAAAATTTTATCTCTCAGGAATACAGTGGTGAACTCTGCAATAATAGGATTAGTCCCTTCTTTGTTGTTAACCCTATAAATGTCTCTAATATCCGAGTTCTGGATGTTTATATCTAGTGTTTTACCAAGATTGATGGTCATTGTGTATAAATCTTCTTTTGTTTCTCCTGCGTTCCTTGGTACATTTCTAATTTCCAGTCCAGTAGCACGATTTTTCCTCTCCAAGTTTTCTAATTTATTCTCCAATGCATTAATCAATCGTCTGTCCTGTTTTTTTTCTTCTTCTAATTGATTAATAATAAAAGCTTGTCGCGATATTCAAGTACTCGTATTTATTTGCTGCCTATTAAAATTTTCTAACTGAGGAAATACGAGTACCTACTTAAATATCGCGACAAGCTTTTATATTATATAAATTGTGTCAAATGTGTTCAATTTGAATTGACTTTATAAGTTAACAGCAAAAGTTTTAGTGTAAAAGTTATTTTTTTTCTTTTTAGAGCATTTAAATAAAAGCTTGTTTTTAAAAAGTTTGCTTTACTTTTAATTTTAATTTTTACTTTTTAGTATTCTATCATGCATTGTCATCCGAACTGAACGTGCATACAAAATCTCTTTTTGATCGGATGTGGTCGAAAAATCGATTACAAAATTCCACCCATACAGAAAACTAACTGAGTGAGTCTAATAAAAGCTTGTAAAAAGGTTTTGCCCGTGACCACGAGCGTTGTAAAGAGCTTAAAGCGTCCGGATCTCTAAATAATATGTTTAGAATAACAACAATACACGCGAGTTTAATCCGTAAAATTAGTTAAATTTCAAATAAAAAAAAATGGTTTCGAATTGGATGAGAACAATTTAGACAGTGGTATAAAGAATTGAAAACGATTCTAGATGACTTAAGATTATTAATGATCTATGTTAATATATTTTAGATTTAGCGAAATGCATTGAGGTAACTTTTTTTATCTTCAAAGTAAAACATCTTTCAAAACGCAATTTAAGTGGTCATCAGATAATCAAAATGAATATCGAAAATTGACTTGCGAATTTATTGCGACATTTGGTTTGTAATATTTTCAATAGTATTAATTTTAGTGGAACATATTAAAAAAACTTAGGTAAAGCTGTAGTTCATTAATAAAACGTTAATCAACAATTTTCTGTAGCGTCTAGTTTTTCTTATGTCTTTTCTGTTTTGTACCTACCTTTATCTTATCTTTTTCATTTTGTTCCTGATTAAATTTTCTATGGACCGCTGAACTTTTAAACGCTTTTAAAAGTTACCGGAGAAAAGGGTTTCAATTTTGTTTCACCTGACGAAATATCTTATATTATAATATTGAAGAAAATATTTATTAGTACAAAGTTGGGAGACTATTGGAATATTTTTTAAGAAAATTGCATCGTGACTTGTTCTTATTTTTCAATAAATTTATTTTGAGTTTATATGTTCATTTGTGAAATTTTATAAGATTCAATATATTCAAAGTTACACAATACCTATAACGTCCAGATTATTTACCCATATTTCTAAAAATATATGCATAAAAAGTGTGAAAGTTTTGTTAATTGATTTTTTACAATTTTCAATAGTGAACGCAAGCCCATATCGCTATCCTTTTTACAAGCCATATTAACTTACTAGCTTGGTAGCCTTGTCATAATCACCGGACTTGCGGGTGAGCGGAACGAGTCTTTGCGTTCACTATATTATTATCCTAGCTAGTATGATATAAATCAGTGTGCCATTCAATATTGAACCTTAACTCGTCGCCACAAGTTCGAGAGTGTGGAGTCGGCGACGCGAGCGAAGGAGGCACTTCACGGCTGCGACATCTACTCTGGCTGTTGTACACTCAAAATTGAATTTGCAAAGGTTAGTACACTTTTTGTAGTATATATTTTTCTTTTTAATAACCTCCTAAGTCCGGACCTTTTGAAAATACATGATCGGTTTGGCCGATTTCGGCCATGGCGGGCCATCTCAGGGGAGCACGGACGTATTATAGTGCACAAATGTGCACGCACAGAGAGTGCACTGGGGCTGGAGTCTTTGTTCCATATTGCCACCATAATTTAAATCTTATTCCCTCATGATAAGAACGAATTGCACAGAAATTTTCTAAATAGTATACCAGTTAAAGGGTTAACCGCAATCCGATCGACTATGAAAGATCGCGCTTAGGACCAACTTAACGTGCTTTCCTAGGCATGGGCTTACATCTACTTACTTCTTAATGAGCGGGCTGAGTAATTTCTTAACAGAAAAACTCACAGTAATTTTGAACGACCCCGAAATCAAAATAGGGACCACTCGGTCCTTACTCAATTTGCATGCAATATATCAACAAGGTAGTTGTTCTAAATATTAGTCTTTACGGGTCTACACGCGTTATTAGGAGTAGCAAATACATAGCTACTTACTGCCCGACGTTTCGACTGGGTTACACCAATCATGGTCGCGATCGAACTGGCGAGGTAGTTGTTGTTGATATATGCCGCGGTTGAAACAACTTTTTCCAGATTTAAAGAACAATTCGCCCAAAATACCCATGCTTAAAGATGAAACATATCAAACCATTCAAATCGGATGAATCGTGTTTTAATCCGTACCAATTTGACCCGATGACACGAGCCGTCAATTGAAAACACACGGAACAAATAGCTCTCAACTCATTCTAGCGTATTGATTAATCCTCTTCATGGCACGGTTTGATTGGCTAATTGGGACTGGTCGCCTGTGTATGAATAAATATTTCGTGTACTATACATATGTGGACTATGTTGGTCTTTTGGTTCTGAGAGAAATAATTTTGATATAATATTTGGTACTGTACAAATTGTTTTGTAACAAAAGCTTAATACTTTTTGATAGCCCTTATAAAAATACATTGTGGCCTATTCATCTTTATATTTCTGTATTAGGTAAATGTTTTAGCAAGCGTCACCCTATGGAATATAGTAATTAGATTTTTCGGATTGAATCAACCACCAGATGTCGCGGTGTAGACGTCAGGTCCAACTGAACTGTTCATTTCTGTACATCATGATTCTTGTCAAAGTGAACCAATGATAATTTGGTTGACCAGACTCTTACGTCATATGGTTAGTTCGATCCAAAACACAGTTTTTTTAATTCAGTCAGTTTTTTAAATCTGTATACATAAAAATTGGCTGAAACAGAATTAATTCAAATAAAACGCTCAAAAACTCTCGCATGTTATACTCGCCACTGATTAAATCCCGGACTTAACAGGATGTCCGAGCGACTAAAAAAACTGAATCAAATCGCAAAAAAAAGCAGGAAAAGCTTTTCTGATCGCTAAAGAGCAGCTTTTGCACGCCTAAATATCGTAAAATACGCTACAA
Source organism: Maruca vitrata (assembly GCA_039566165.1). Taxonomy (NCBI): domain Eukaryota; kingdom Metazoa; phylum Arthropoda; class Insecta; order Lepidoptera; family Crambidae; genus Maruca; species Maruca vitrata. Next base: position 1,025,791 of record CM076940.1, read on the forward strand.
CACGACAGGGCCATTTTATTTCTTATTTTCATTGCTAATCGGTGTTTTGGCGCGCTTGCCGTTATTTCCCGCCTCTATTCCGCCATCTTGGAAACATGGCGGCTCGAAAAAACGTTACGTTTTCGTATCGGCGTTTTATGTCAAAAGTTTGACGTTTTGTTTTTCGCATTATGTTTCGTATTTTCGGTCACTTTAACGCTGTGCATTATTTTCTGTGCTCGCCCATTTTCGATAGTTGATTAGCGAGCTTTTGTTGCGAAAAATGGAACGCACTGATTGCAATAGCGAAACGCTAAAATTCAACAAAAAGTAGGTCAGAAACGACAAAAAAATACGTGTACTAAAAAATCACTTCCATAGTCAGCTGAGTTACAAAATAAAAACAATGTTGGTGTAAAATTCAGGAATTTGTCAATAACAAAAATGTTTGATGGTAGTTTTTCGATGAACTCTTTTGACAATCGTGAGTGATGGACGACATTCACAAAAAAAATGTCAGTTTTAAACTGCGTAGAATATAGCCAAACTAAAGGTTTCCATGTTGTGACTTTTTTGCAATATGGTGAAGGCCTACTTCCTGCTGGCTATAGTAAACAGGCTCACGATGATGATGATGATGAGGAATAACCAAGTCATCAAGACATTTTATTTTTTAACGGAAGAGGTAAAAATCCGCTGTTCGACGTTTTTGTTCGGTTTCGATCGTTTATAGCTATGTCTTTTGTTATCTTCCCTTTAAAGGGAAAACGGAAATGTTGGCCCATGCGACACAAGATGGCGGATAGGGAAAAATATACAAAATGGCGTCCATTATGCTACGCTTGTAACATGGGACGGTATTATGAGGATCAATTGTTGATCTGCTACCTATAACTTGTTGCGAATGGAGCGAGATTTTTGTCAATTCTTACTAATAGCTGTGCCAGCGACTTCGTTCGCGTTTCCCCCGTTTTTTACACATTTTCCATTGTATCTTTACTCCTTTTGGTCGCAGCGTGATGTTATATAGCCTAAAGCCTTCCTCGATAAATAATCTATACAACGCAAAAAGATTTTTTCAAATCGAACCAGTAGTTCCTGAGATTAGCGCGTTCAAACAAACAAACAAACGCTTCAGCTTTATAATATTAGTGTAGATAATAATATCGTGAGAGTAAATGATTATCTGTATCTGGTCTAATGAACTTGGTTCTGTAGTTTGGAAAACCTATTTAAATGAAAATTGGTACAGCAAAGATAGTTTAGAGCTTGATGGAGGATTGGCTCGGTGGAACAGTGGTTAGTAACCTTGGCTGGCGGTTCCAAGAGTCGTGGGTTCGATTCCCACTCGGAACAAATATTTGTGTGATGAACATCGGTGTTTGTTCCGTGTCTGGGTGTGATTATGTATTTATAAGTATATGTGTATGTATATCAGTCTGATAATACAAGCTCTGCTCAGTTTGGGGTCAGATGACCTTGTGTGGAAATGTCCCAGATATTTATTATATTTATTATTTATATGTTACATTTGAACCGACTTAACCGAGACTACATGTGACAAAGGGTGTTAGTAAGCGCGTAGAAACTAGTAAAATTCATCGGAAATTATATCTTTTTTTTACTTACACTCTGGCATTTCACCGGAATCCGGGATTTAGGATCTTTCATTATCAGAAGTCCCGGGAACCGAACTGACTACAGTACAGGACCTTTACAAATTGTCACAACAGGTTACAATACGACAACGTTGACTGTGAACATGAGGCAAAAACCACTACATAGTATAAAGCGAAGTTGCATCCCGCGTCTGCCTGTCCCTATGTATGCTTAAATCTTTAAAACTACACAACGGATTTTGATGCAGTTTTTTTAATAGATAGAGGGGTTTAAGAGGAAGGTTTTTATGTATAATATACCCGAAGCGAAGCGTGGGAGGGCCACTGGTATGAAATAAAATAGGAAATTGACTGGCTCGGTGGAAAAGTGGTAAGTGACCCTGGCTGGCGGTTCCAAGAGTCGTGGGTTCGATTCCCACTCGGGCCAAATATTTGTGTGATGAACATCGGTGTTTGTTCCGTGTCTGGGTGTGAATATGTATTTAAGTATGTATTTATAAATATATATGGATGTATATCAGTCTCTGACGCCCATAGTACAAGCTCTGCTTAGTTTGGGGTCAGATGACCGTTTGTGGAAATGTCCCAGATATTTAAAATTATTGTTTAAACAGTGAAATGGTTTCTCGACTCTATGATTTCAAAGAATTTGTGCGTTTTGTTTTATTTTATTTATTTTTGACTAGTTATGACCAATGAGAAAACAGGCATAGAACCAGGATCCATCCGTCACTTTAAAAGAACATTACTACTACTTATTAGCTACTCCGTGTATGACGAGTCGGCTCATATTTAAAAAGCGTCGATGGCCGAGTGGTTAAGGTCGTTGCTTGCGATGCTAGAGGTCGCCAGTTCAAACTCCGCCACGTTCCACTGTGTTTTTCAAATTTGAATTTCATTTGTTCGATTATTCGACGCTTTAACGGTGAAGGAAAACATCATGAGGATAAGTGCACACCTACGAAGAAATTCTAAGGTTGTGTAATTGACCAACCAGCAGGTATAGGGTTGGTGGGCCCGTGCCCCAGCAATGGGGACGTATATGGGCTGATGATGATGATGATGAGACCCATAATAACCAGTTTTCACCTTACATTAACACAAATTACAAATATTAACCCGACCCGGCACAGAACCCAAGACGATTCGGCATTCAACTATAGGCTCAAGTTCTTACGGCGAGCGGTCGCAAGCTCCCGTTTTGGGACACAATGCATCCGTATTCAAGTAACTTGGTGATCGCAAAATGATTAATGTGTGCCGAGCGACGCCGGAGCGGAATAAGCGCTTCGCTCTTTTCGCTTCGCTCGTTTCGCTTCGCTCATTCCGCTCCGGTCATTTCGCTCAGCGCGCTCTAACAAAAGCGGTTTCGAAAACACGCGTAGCGTTTTCACGGGGACACAATGGGACACATTTTTTTTTTCGCTTTATTTACAGGCTTTTTTTTTTGGAAGGAAATTATGAATAGGCCATTTGTAAGGGCGCTCTCAGTATTGTTGGCTGGCTTCTAATATATTAGGTTATGTTAATAAAATAAAGGGACGATGACAATGGATCCTTTTTCGTTTATGTTGGTGAAGTAGGCGTATTTTTATTACGATCCAAATATGATTATGTTTCGATGTAGATATACATGTATTTGTAGTGTAGTCTCTTCTATCGCATTAGTTTAAGTTAGCCTGTAAGGATATATAGGATTTTGTGAAATAATGAATAAATATTTAAATTATTTAGTGATTAAATTTTTTGTTTATTTGCTTCCAACACGTGACTCCGTCCACTTGATATTGTTTACCCTTTAGCGTAGTCGGTTCAAAAGAATCCTATCTCGCTTCCCAGACTCTTGACTAATTGAGTACAAAATTTCATTCAAATCGGTTCACTAATTTTGTCATAAAAGCGCTACAGACAGACAGAAGTACATTTGAATAATATTACTAATTCCATAAAATGTCCACTTATAATGTTTCTGCTTGAAAGACCATTTAATTTCCGTTCTATATTTAATATTATCGCGACACTGTCAAAAATTATTTATTTAAAGCAAAATTAAGCGCTATTCACGCTTAATTCTCCCCTTAATTTAAGGTGCATACAAACAAGTTGCAGTACAAATTAAACGTCACAATTAAAACTCGCAAAAGGTATGAAAGCGAAATCTCTCCGGTCGTCTGTCTGTCGCCGGATTCTATTACGGTGCGGAACGGGACGAGGATTCGGTTACCGGTTTTGTGTCCGACTAAATAATGGACATGGGTGTGACGGTACGGAGTTTTATGTGAAGGTCCCGTATGTTTAGTCTGGTTTTATTGGTAGTAAATTTAAATGTATACCTATCGATTTGTTTTATGATTTTGTACTCAATCGTAATTATCATAAAATACCATTTCTTTTAAAATAAAACTTTTACAGGTGAAACTGCCATATAACAATAATAAGAAGAAATTTAATCTCCTTAAACTACTGTAATAAAATAATAACTATATTTTTATTAGCAAAATGGCTCTTGATACTGCCTTAAGATGTTTTCGGGCTTACTTTGTCTTGTGAAGAATTCACATTTTTATAATAAAGTAATTTTAAAAGATCTTTTTTTGTTATTAGAAACACTTTCAAAAGAAGAAAATTCCCTATTGCCTTTCATGTACAGATCTAACAAGAAAAAATAAGTCTTGTATTTATTTATTATTTACTAGCCATTTTTTTTAATAGATAAAGGGATTTAAGAGGGAAGTTTTTATGTATAATTATCCGAAGTCAAGCGAGGGCGGGTCACTAGTAATATTATAAATTACTAGCTTTCCGCCCGCGCCTTCGTACGCGTAGAGACATTTAACGGATAAAACATTACTTCTTTATAGCGCAGTCGGTTAAAAAGTAGCCTATGTCCTTTCTCAGGCTCTGAACTATATCTGTACCAAAATTCATTTAAATTGGTTCAGTACTCTATTGCTTGAAAGCGTAACAGACAGACAGACAGAGTTACTTTCGGATATATAATATAAGTAAGGATAGTAAGGAAGTAAGGATATATGAGATATGCAGATTGAAAAGGTTTTCTCATCCTTCCCGCGGTACCCTGGCGGACGGCGGCTTCATTTGGCCGCATTGTCAAAGGGTTCTCTCCAATGGCGTACTCCTCTCGCAAATTAAATTGAATGACTTTTTCAGAATTACACGGATACAGCTAGCACTGGGGGCTCGACTGTAGGCAGTATTTATAAATTGGCTTTCGGTACTTTGACTCGTTTGGACAGTAAAGTCAGGGGATACCAGTCACAACTATCTGTCCGGTGGTTGGTGAACGGTGTACGGGTAAGCGACCTCGGCTCCTCGAGCTACTATCGACTCAGTCCAAATCATCCGAAGCGATAGTATCCTTCCTCCCCTTTTCATTTTCCTTCACCCGTCATATATCCTTGCTACTCGTGGGAACGCAATGACCTTGTTAAAACAATGCACAAGGCAGAATGGCGGGGACGTGGTCCACAACCCGTCACGTCACGTTTCCCTCGGAGGTGAAAAAGTGGATCGCAGGAAGTGATCTCTGCCTACCCCTCTGGGAAAAGGGCGTGATTTTATGTATGTATGTACTCGTTTGGTGTATAAGACGCGGGGTTCTTGGTTTGGTTTCCGGGTTGGGGGAATTGTTGCCTCGGAAAGCATTTTAAGGTGTTGGTCCTGTGCCTGATCTTTCGTCGTTGTGTCGGATATGTTGTTCACCTATTTACCGAAATATCGAAACACATCATAAGAAAAACATATTCTCATAAAATTACAATCTATACTAATCTATACTAATATTATAAAGCTGAAGAGTTTGTTTGTTTGTTTGTTTGAACGCGCTAATCTCAGGAACTACTGGTTCGAATTGAAAAAATCTTTTTGTGTTTTGTAGACCATTTATCGAGGAAGGCTTTAGGCTATATAACATCACGCTGCGACCAATAGGAGCAAAGATACAATGGAAAATGTGTAAAAACGGGGAAACGCGAACGAAGTCGCTGGCACATCTAGTGTTCTAATATATAACAAACATCGCCAAACAATTTGCACGTGTTCCATGGAATTTTTTTTTTTATAAAAGGCTAACAAGATGACCTCACTCCACCTGATGGTAAGCGGTAGAGAGATCCAAATATGAGGTCGAATTGGCACACATTGCTAGTTTTATGATCGCGTGAAGTTGTAATCGCATAAAACAATACTCATTTTATATCGAAGCCGGTTAAAAAGTATCTATGGTTCCAAGTCTTAGTCTCATATGTACTGTTAGTCTGTCTGTGTCCACCCACCAGATTTTATTTAGCAGTCTGACAGACAGACAGTGTCACTTTCGCATTTATACTATTAGGACAGGCCTGCCTGTCGACCTCACTACCCCTTACCATGAGGAGGGAGGTCATTTTGAGAGTCATTTATATAAAAAAACAGTAAGAGAACTTTGCATATTGCACCAAAAACATATTATTTGGCTAACTGACGATCGAGTACATATTATTTTCGCTAACCATAAATAAATATAAATATTTCACAACATCACATACATTGATCTGATCCCGTAGTAAGTAGCTTAAGCACTTGTGTTACGGATATCAGAATCAACAGTGAATATATTTAATAATACACCCAGACACGCAACAAACACCGATATTCATCACACAAATATTTGTCCCTAGTGGGAATCGAACCCACGACTCTTGGAACCGTCGGTAGTAAACCTGGGCCACTAACCACTGTTCCACCGAGCCAGTCCATAATTCTAAGCTCTAATTCTAGTCTTTAAAGCTAAAGTCTAGGTAGAGAAAGTGATACACGAGTCTAAGTCTAGGTTTTGCCGCAGTCTGACTTTCGTCTTGCAGACTTATGCTCTCATTAGTTGACACTGGTGTTACTTAACGTAATTGCTTGCTCGCGATACTAGCGTGTTAAGGCGTGTCCTCATTGGTCGATTGACAATAAAAGGGCGACTGTGATTGGTGGATTTGATGATTCTTTTGAGAGTTATTTGATTTAATGAAGATTTATTTGTGCTTATCTTTTGCTTTCTAAGCTTATGAAAGCTTATTAAAATAGATTATTACTAAATATGTATTAAAAAGCGAACTTTAGTATATTAACAATGACCACGTGCAAAGATATTAATATTCTTTCGTGTACTGTAAAGATACTAGATAAGAACTCTTAACAATAATGAATAACTTAAAATTGTAGGTAAATATGAAGCTTAAAAGTTTTTGAACTTTCCTTTTATGCCTAATAGTCACAGTAGCCTATTCCTTTTTTTTAATTCATCCCAATTATGGGCATAAGTCTCCTCCAAATATGTCCACTACTGTCTATGTAAAGGTGGAACATGCTAGTTCTTATGATTGCAAAAGCATCTTATAATGGTATTTAGTACATACATACATAAAATCAAAATCACGCCTTTTTCCCAGAGGGGTAGGCAGAGATCACTTCCAGCGATCCACTTTTCACCTCTGTGGGAAACGTAACGTGACGGGTTGTGGACCACGTCGCCGCCATTCTGCCTTGTGCATTGTTTTAACAAGGTCATTGCGTTCCCACGAGTAGCAAGGATATATGACGGGGGAAGGAAAAGGGGAGGAAGGATACTATCGCTTCGGATGATTTGGGCCGAGTCGGTAGTAGCTCGAGGAGCCGGGGTCGCTTACTCGTATACCGTTCACCAACCACCGGACAGATAGTTGTGACTGGTATTTAGTCAGAATGCAGCTTTATTCTTCGAGCTTTCACACGATAATCAGCTAAGTGCCCCGCGGAACTGCGATCGAAGAAATTAAGCAAACACCGTACCGCTCGTATCTTAAATGTCACGCATCGCATAAAGCAGCGGTTGTATTGAGAGCGATTCGGAGACTCAAGTTGACCGGCTCGGTGGAACAGTGGTTAGTGACCCTGGCTGGCGGTTCCAAGAGTCGCGGGTTCTCGGGACAAATATTTGTGTGATGAACATCGGTGTTGTTCCGTTTCTGGGTGTGAATATGTATTTAAGTATGCATTTTTAAATATCTATGTATGTATATCAGAGTCTGACGTCAATAGTACAAGCTCTGCTTAGTTTGGGGTCAGGTGACCGTGTGTGGAAATGTCCCGAATATCTATTCTGAATATTTATATTTCGATATAATGAAAATAAATATGTTTTTATTGGCCACAGAAGAAACAGACAAAAGCCAGATTGATTATAAGCCAGAGGTTCCCAAACTAGACTAAGGGCCGATATTCCAGACGACACCTTTTATACATGAAGTACACGTTCTTCTTATGGGAGCCCCTTAAATAATCGGTTTATGTTGTTTTTAGTATTATAAGTCTTTCGCGTTTCAGTGCATTAAAACTGCTTATTATGGGTAAAAAGTACGAAATAACCAATTTTTAGAATTTCTGATTGAAGAAACACCCTATCATATGTAGGTTTTGAGACCACCTTTAGAGTGTCAATATCCAAGTATTTACAGACTTACAGCTGGGTATCTCGAATTGCGAAATTCTTACTTAATTTAAGCTTAAATGACTGGACTATATAGTTTATTCTTCCGTTAAGTTTTATATAGCCATTTAAAAATTGGCCCTTAGGCTGTATTTTGGGAAACCATACTAAAGTATGTATTACGCATGTGAGGCGCTGTAATGTGTGTTTGTGTAGTTGGGTATTTTTTTTTTTGACAATTTGATTATGTCATTTTTCTTTTTACGTATTACAATATTATTAAGTTGTTTCAATCGCTCTCGATCAAGCCACAGCCTTACATAAACACGTGGTCCGATTCGCATAGAGTCGTCACCTCGCAAATATTTGCCGATCGATCGAATCCAAATTTGTCTTCGATTCGATCGGGATTCACCAATGTTTGGTTTTCTTTACAAATTTCGCTTGAGCAGAAACACATTTGGGACTTTCGGTAAATTGACTTTTGGCATTGGTTGTGGGGTCAATAAAAATAGCGTAGTAATTTAGTTGTAAATAAGTTCATTGGACTTTCTAAATAAATTATAGCAGAGTGTTCGTTCAGTAAATGTTATTTTGGACAGAAAAAGCTCTTGGAAATGAGGTTATTTAAGGAGGACCCTCTTTGGAGGTATTTTTTGTTATAATAACAATAATTTTAGATTACTTCGTCTAATATCAATGAAGACCATATTAAAGTGTCTAAGTGGTCATATAATGGTGTGTAAGGTTCTTCCAGAATAACAGCGTTGTAGCGCCAGAACCTATTGATCTGTTTTTATAACCCACATACTTCGATCGATAAGAGATCAGACACGGGACCAACGTTTTTAACTTTGAGTGATATTTTTGTTTTTTTTTTTCAATAGACCGTTTTTATTGATTTTTCAGCAATTGTAAATCTTGAACATAGGAGATCTTAAAGTATCAAAGACGCTTGTTTTTCGGCTTGACCCGGGAAAAGTACCCACTAATAGACCGCCGATCCATTACACCATGATATGATAACGACATATGTAACTGACGTGCGTCTCTTGGCCCCCATAACGGGTATCAATCCACGTCAATTTGCGACCGCACGAAACGGATTGAATATCGGAATACGTACGGTACATTCATCACGTAAGGTTCGGCGTACATAGGGCGGTGTGGAAAGCATCGCATTTAACTGAGACTAGTTAAGTTATTATTTAGTTGTAGTTGATTTGTTGTTATTATTAAGATATTTATTTATTTATATATGCGTCGTTTATGTGTAAGCTACTACAGTCACTCGGGGTACGGCCAGAATACCAGCGCTGCAGCGGCTCTCGGGCTGATGCGGCACATGCTGAGGCCTGTACCTCGTTGACCACTCATAAAGTCCTTGCATATGTGTTCTATTTCTTTGTGTGTTTTGTTACCTGAAGTCGTGGTCAATAAATGTTTTTCTTTCTTTCTTTCTTTCTTTCTAATAATATTTTGCTAGCTGTGCCAGCGACTTCGTCCCTCGTTATTTTACACATTTTCCATTGTTTCTTTGCTTATATTGGTCCCAGCGTAAATTTTTCACTGCCTAAATCCTTCCTCGATAGATGGAAAAATTCGAACTACTGGTTCTTAAGAATAGCTCGTTCAATCAAACAAACTAACTCCTATAAGTGTTGGATAGCGTTGAAAGCTTACATAGCCGCACCCGCAAAATTTTACAAATAGCGGTTCTAACACCATACAAGGGCCCCTAGCTGCGAAATTCACAAGCTATAGTCCTATGCGTTTAATCCTTACGATTTCAGCTGATAGAAGCCTACCTTTAGACTTCATGTCCACCTGAGAGGAGTGAGACAGCGGAGCGGAGAAACGGTGAAATATTAACCAATAGGATTATTTATTTTTTTATCTGGACATCCAGTGGCTTTTACATTTTAATTATATATCTAAGTAACATGAAAATCTTCAGTGGACAGATTTTGTGCAATCTATACTTATATTATAAAGCTGAAGAGTTTGTTTGTTTGTTTGTTTGTTTGTTGGAACGCGCTAATCTCAGGAACTACTGGTTCGATTTATTTTTTATGTTGGATGTACCATTTATCGGGGAAGGCTTTAGGCTATATAACATCACGCTGCGACCAATAGGAGCAAAGATACAATGGAAAATGTGTAAAAAACGGGGGAAACGCGAACGAAGTCGCTGGCACAGCTAGTTGGTTAATATTTCACCGTTTATTTAATGCACAAAATCTGTTCACATAAGATTTTGTGCAATCCTATTGGTTAATATGTATCCGTTTCTCCACTCCCGGTGGACAGGCATCCTTATAGTAACGAGAGACTATGCCCGTTACGTGACCGATATTGTCCCGTGTGCGCTTTGAACAGATGTCCCTTTCAGCGGCCCGTCGTGTGGACTGACTAATGTCCCACTGTTGAATGGTATACGGTGTCTGTGTCCATTCCGATAACTGCCCAGTTGGTGTATTGGTGGCAGGCGTCCATGTGAAGACGGAAAGGTGACCTTTCCGTTTTCTGTTCCGTTTCCATCCGTTTCCGTTTTTTTTTTTGTTAAGGAATTTCTGAGTCTGGACTCGGGAAGTAAAAGCGCTTTATCCCAGTGGTCCTGCGCCTGATCTCACAATTTTCATGACGGATTTAAATGGGCTATTAAGTGACTATTAAAGAACAGCCTTAAAAAATTTTTTTTAAGTAATGTTTCTAGTATCAGTAGATAAAGTTCTTAAACCCTTGATCAAATACAGCATATAGAATTTTTTCATTGGTTTTCGCCGGTATTACAACTACATAAGGTTCAAAATCTGGTGGGAACTATTTTCCCCGTGTCTTATTAAGGGTTAACTATTTAAGAAAGAAAGAAAAGAAAGAAAGAAAAACATTTATTGACCACATAGAAATAACAAATACAATGAGACATAAATACACAAGACACAAAAACTCAAACTAAGAAATAACACATGGACAAGGACTATAAAGTGGTCAACGAGGTACGGGCCTCAGCATATGCCACATTAGCCCGAAAGCCACTGCAGCGCTGGTATTCTGGCCGTACCCCGAGTGACTGAAATAATACATACACATAAATAAATAAAATAAAAAAATCACAGGAATACATCAGTTAAAGGGTAAACTTAAAATCACAGGAATACATCAGTTAAAGGGTAAACTATTTAAAAGTAACGCACACAAATGTTTGACACAGGCAGGCATCAAACCTACGAATTTATTGCAAGAAATGAGAACACTATTAAATACCCCATCGAGCCATTTGAAACTTGGCTTGCACAGTTAGCAAATTAGGCTATGAAACCATTTTTAATTTAAAAATTATGCTAGCTGTAGCTCATACGAAAATACCACTAGTAGGTTAATAAAAAAATACCGGCTAAGTGCGAGTCGGATTCGCGCACGAAGTGTTCCGTAGCATTGAGTAGGTAAATAATAATATAACCCTTTTTTTAGTTTAGGTGTGTCATTTTGTCATATTTCAATTATCTGCCGTATGGTAAAATATCGGACAAAATGCGGCAAAAATCATTTTTGTTTATGGTAAATTAATAACTTAATATGATGTTAATATAAAATTTAAGTGTTTAGTTGTGAAAAAAATTCTGTCTATGCCTGTAAAGATATTGAGCCTTGCAAATTTATTTGCTGTCCTAGCTTATATAAAATACACTAGCTGTGCCAGCGACTTCGTTCGCGTTTCCCCGTTTTTTACACATTTTCCATTGTATCTTTGCTCCTAGCAATGGTCGCAGCGTGATGTTATATAGCCTAAAGCCTTCCTCGATAAATGGTCTATACAACGCAAGATTTTTTCAAATCGAATTAGTAGTTCCTGAGATTAGCGCGTTCAAACAAACCAACAAACAAACTCATCAGCTTTATAATATTAGTATACATAATGCTTTATATAACAAACATAATGTCATTTTAATTAACCCGTTTTCACGATTCTTAAGATACAGCTTGATGTCACATAGACGGACAGGCTGACGGCATAGCAAGTAGGTATAGTATACTTGCTATGCCGTCAGCATGTTAGTAATAAGGTACCGTTCAACCCGTAATAAGTACTAGAACGGAACCCCATAAAGTTCACAGTACCAAAGTGCGATTGTTGTAAATCATGCTTTCGTAGTACGGGCGCCCGGTTGGCTGCTATCTTTGCCAAGCGTTTGATTAATTTCGGGCCAGCCGACAGAGTTGGCTTATACACCGTGCAGTGATTTAGTTTATCCGTTTTGGAACATGTTTTTTGAACTTTTTTTTTTATGTTCTTCAAGGCGATCGGGCGTGTATGATGTTTAAAGGCAATGGTCTTGTAGAAATGACGTTTACAAGTGAAGACAATGTTTCTTACTACCATTGTATTTTTATGGTTAGGGATTACTTAAAAGGTAAATGTGGGGTTCACATTTTTGTCTGTCTTTTAAAACTGTGTAGTGTAGTAATCATTTGATTTTCAAATGTCATTATTAGCATATTCTGTTCCATTGCTTGGCAAAACACTCTTCTAATTCGCTACATAGGTGTAAATCCTAGGTCCTCCATCCATCCTTCATTAATATTGAACATTTACGTCGGTATACAGCCTGGTGACGGACAGACGGACAGACGGCCAAGTTTTATTAATAGGGTCCCGTATTCACCCTTTACGGAACCCTGAAAATCATGCTTCTAAGTCAACGTATTCCAATGATACATCATTTGTAATACCAATACAATTTTAAGCCTAATCGGTTCAGCCGCTCTTCAACTAGAAAAGGTGTAAATAATCCAAATTTCCCAAATATCTAAATTCAGACAATCTATTCTAAAGCTTGTACGTACAGTCAATAACATAAATCGTTTGTGGTTCTAATCCCTACTATTATTGTACAGTCGCGGTCGCAACGCTTATCCCTTTTTAACTCCAGGATTTAGCCAACAGACTAATGATTGCTGTTGGCTATTTTAGTTTAAAACAGTAAGGTTTGATATATTTACGCCTTGATTAAATATCTGGGACATTTCCACACACGGTCTTCTAACCCCAAACTAAGCAGAGCTTGTAGCCCGGACTGATTTGACTGGCTCGGTGGACCAGTGGTTAGTGACCCAGGTTCACTACATACGGTTCTAAGAGTCGTGGGTTCGATTCCCACTCGGTACAAATATTTGTGTGACGAACATCGGTGTCTGTTCCGTGTCTGGGTGTGTTATTAAATATATTTAAGTATATTTGTGTATCCACTGTCGTTTCTGATTTCCGTAACACAAGTGCTTAAGCTACTTACCACGGGATCAGATCGATGTATGTGATATTGTGAAATCAAAGAAAAAAGAAAAAGGAGTCAGAAAATTGGCAGATGCATTATCTAAGTACACAGTCAATTATAGGTGAACACCTCATGCATTTTATATCACAAGACAAAGGACAAATTATTATATAGGTCGATAGTCGATAATTAATATGATATTAGTCTGTATGGGTCTACATTTACGCGGTATTAGGAGAAGCAAATACATACACGGATAGTGTAGACCCATAAATACTAATATTTTGTGTAATGAAACGCGAAAGTCTAAAATCTTACGTTGTTATTTTATTAATTACGTAAGATTAGAGACTTTCGCGTTCTCGCGTTTATTTTAATAATTATTAAAATATTACACGGTATATTATAATAGTAGTCTGTCTATGTACCATTGTTTGAATAAATCAAGAGAATAGAGGCATAACCGCGAACCGTCTAAGCGCGTGCCTAGCTAAGCATCCACTCTAGTCATCGCTCCAGCGAAGTGCTCTACACACGATGGTCCTCACTCCACGCCTAGCCATTATCACGCACTTTGGCGATGGCTGCTTTTTGTCTGTCTGTCACGCCTCCGTCATTTCTGAATGACGTAAAAATGGCAACTTTACCGCCGTCATTTTCGGATGACGAAGAAATGGCAACGTTACCTCCGTCATTTTCGGATGACGAGGAAATGGCAACATTACCGCCGTCAATTTCGGATGACGAAGAAATAAGCTTATTGTACTTCCGCTTAGTTTAAGTTGACTACATTGATGGCGCATTGGATAGGTTCCTGTCTCTTGTACCAAAAGTCCTGGGTTCGATACCCACTCGGGAATGTTTCGTGTCTGGGTGTGTTATTTATATATTTTAGTATACCTCTGTTGTTTCCGATATCAGTAACACAGTGCTTGAGAAACTTATTAGTCCAGTCATTTAAGCTCAAATTAGGTAAGAATCTCGGAATTCCAGATACCCAGCTGCAAGTCTGTAAATACTTAGATATTGACACCCTAAAAGTGGTCTCAAAACCTACATATGGTAGGGTGTACGCAACTATAAAATTTTCATGGTCAAATGTCACAAATATCAGTTTTATAAACTTTTGAGCGAAACGGGAAGTTTTATCATAAAAGTGTGTAGGAGAAAATTGCTTATCATCTAATTATCTATAAAAATTGTCTGTACGTTTTATTCCTAAGATTCACCATTTCAGAGATACAGCGATGCAAATAGTTGAAAAAGTTGTATTTTCAAAAGCTTTCAGACCCCCGTGCGATTGCGCTAGACAGTTAAAATTTTCACATCTGATGTATTTCAGTAGCCTCTATAACATCTAATACTAGAAAAAGCTTAAAACCAATGTTTAAGTGGGTTCTCATACAAAAACTATGGATTTTTTTTCTCACACTTGGCCGGTTTTTAACGTGGTTACCCCAGTAAACCTATTCCAGACGACACCTTTTATACGTGAAGAACACGTTGTTTATATGGAAGCCTAGTTAAATAATTGTTTTATGTTGTTTTTAGTACTATACATATACGTTTCAGTACATTTAAACTGCTTATTATGGGTCAAAAAGTACGAAATAACCAATTATTAGAATTTCTGTTTGAAGTATAACTGAAAAAAATACATTTTAAAAATGTTAACTGTCCATCTAACTCTATTATGAACGTGAAGATCCATATTAACCAAATTTAATTTAATGAAACGCTGAAATCTTAAATCTTCTGAATACTGAAAACAACACAAAACAATTATTTAACTAGGCTTCCTTATAAACAACGTGTTCTTCATGTATAAAAGGTGTCGTCTGGAATAGGTTTACTGGGGTAACCACGTTAAAAACCGGCTAAGTGTAAGAAAAAAAAACACAATTTTTGTATGAGAACCCACTTAAACATTGGTTTTAAGCTTTTTCTAGTATAAGATGTTATAGAGGCTACTAAAATACATCATTCGTGAAAATTTTAACTGTCTAGCACAATCGCACGTGGGCCTGGAAGCTTTTTAAAATACAACTTTTTCAACTATTTGCATCGCTGTATCTCTGAAATGGTGAATCTTAGGAATAAAACGTACAGACAATTTTAATAGATAAATAGAAGATAAGTAATTTTCTCCTACACACTTTTATGATAAAACGTCCCGTTTTGCTTAAAAGTTCATTAAACTGATATTTGTGACACTTGACCTTGAAAATTTTATAGTTGCGTACACCCTACAATATGTAGGTTTTGAGACAACTTTTAGGGTGTCAATATCTAAGTATTTACAGACTTACAGCTGGGTATCTCGAATTCCGAGATTTTTTCCTAATTTGACTGGACTATATTTCGGTATCGGAACAATTTATGTAGTACAAAAATTTGTTAAAAATCATTGTAATAATAATTAATTATTTTGTTTCAGCCTGAAAGATTGAACGTATTCAAAAATGACCAAGACAGTTGGGACTACACATGTAAGTAATTCTTATTATTCTTTATATTTTTCTTGTACGTCAAAGAATTATCGTCTACATTATACTTTTTTTTTTATTAACAATAATGTCGAACTGATAAAAAGATATATAAAGAATGTTGATAATTCTTTGATTACCTTTTTTGACCTTTTACTTTTGAAGTATAATTTTATTGAAAAACGTTTCTAATTACTTTTAATTTTATGAACTGTTTTTTTATGATATAAAGATTACAATATTTTTGCCAATAATTTTACTGCATATAACATTTTTATTGGAATACATTAAAAAATCTGCAGATTTAACAATTTTGTGTTATTAGAATACATTATTAACTTCGAATACCTACCTAGGTTTATCTTGGCAGGTATTATATTTTGTATTTAAAATAGTAGAAAATATTTTAAATTTTATTATTTTAATGGTCGTAATTAAACAGATTATTAATTTGCTAATGATACACTCGATTTTTTGCACTTCATATGCGTAACCGACCGCTTTTTTTTTAATATAAAATATTTGGTGATTTAAAACCTTTCGAAATATAAATAAATAAATTGCTGTTTTGTACTCTAATTTTATTTTTATAATTTATTCTGATTAAATACGATCGTGTTTAATAGAATAGCGTGTTTGGTGCATGTTTTAGCGTACATAGATATATTTTAACATTATATTTATTACAGACTACCTACTTTATCTACTAAACATAATGTATGGATCGTTCATAAAACAAAACGTTTTTTCCTACATTGGTACTTACCTATGCAGAAAAAACTGCTTCATAAATCCAATTTGAAAATGTGCAATTTACCGCACAATTTGTTATGAACAATCCTTCGATACTTTAACTTGAAGAAACTCAAATACACTGAACTGCAATTCAGATTGAAACCGTTTTCAATAGATTTCATTCCGATTTGTAGTACTGTTCCGAACTAAATTTAATTTGCAAATTAAATATACTCGCTTATATTTCATTGGATGAATAATGGACGCTTTAGTGAAAAGGTATCAAAGCGTTTTTTTTTTGGTTAAATAAACTTTGCCCAGCAGTGGGATGACATAGGTCAAATATGGGTCTTTCTTAGTGATATATTAAAAAATCTTTAATTATGTTGAAGCATCTCTTTTATTTCTACTTTAAGGTGTTGTTTTATAGCTGCAACAAAATTCAGATCAAAGTTTACGTAGAGTCTACGTTGAAAATCAAGATAATTATAAAAACAAACTATTGAGATTTATAAGGTAAGACAGACGGACAGACAGATAACGGAAGCATAATTATAATTTCTTGTTGGCACCCTCGGATACGGAACCCTACTATAGTTACACATACTTTGTGAATTATTTGTTTTATTACTTTTTAAAAGTAATACAAAAATGCGCTAAAAAGAAAAAATAAACTTTTACACTATAACTTTACTGTCAACTTATAACATTTCAAATTCAACATATTTGACACAATTTATATGTTTTAAAAGCTTGTCGCGAGATTTAAGTACCTACTCGTAATTTTAAAAGCAAGTTTTAAAATACCTGCCTATTAAAAATTTTAAACTAAGAAAGTAAATGCGAGTACTTAAATCTCGCGACAAGCTTTTAAAACATATAAATTGTGTCAAATATGTTGAATTTGAAATGTTATAAGTTGACAGTAAAGTTATAGTGTAAAAGTTTATTTTTTTCTTTTTAGCGCATTTAAATAAAAGCTTGTTTTTAAAGATTTTTTTACCTTAATTTATTTTATACTTTTAGTTTTCACCTTGTCGATGGGGTTGTGTCGTTTAAGTACTGAGTTCCTTTGGCTGTCTTCCGGCTCCATCATCAGACCCTGGTTACCATCTAGCATCTAAGTACTCATCTAGGCGAATCAAACGAGCCCAAACTCGATGGGGTTGTGTCGTTTAAGTACTGAGTTCCTTTGGCTGTCTTCCGGCTCCATCATCAGACCCTGGTTACCATCTAGCATCTAAGTACTCATCTAGGCGAATCAAACGAGCCCAAACTCGATTTGGTTGTGTCGTTTAAGTACTGAGTTCCTTTGGCTGTCTTCCGGCTCCATCATCAGACCTTGGTTACTATCTAGCACCAAAGTACTCATCTAGTCGAATGAAATGAGCCCAAACTCGATGTGGTTATGTTATTTAATTACTGAGTTGCTATGGCTATCTTCCGACTTCATCATCAGATCAGCTCCATGTCATAATAATATTGCATTGTCATCGGATATACACGTGCATGCAAAATTTCAGCTCAATCGGTTGAGGGCAAGTGCCTTAAAATTGAGTTATAAAATTCCACCCGAACACACAAACATACATACATACATACATACATACATACATTGCAAGTTAAATAAAAGCTTGTAAAATAGTTAACATAAAAAAGTTATTTTGTATTCGTAAATGCATTTTGTAATCAAATTACGCTACGAATTGAAATAGATTATCGCATTTCATTAAATGTGTTTTTTGTTGTCAAAAATAGTTCACTATGGTGTTTTCGTTTTTGTTGTCAAATACTGCTTAATTCATATTGAAATTCAGACTAGTTATTTTTTGCGCGATTTGTTTTTAGGGCGTTGAAAATTAATTGGTTTCGTAATGATAGTTCAATTCGACTTTAAATAATTACTTTTATGAATTGTGGGATAGGGTGGTCTGAGTTTATGAAATAATTGTATTTACTAGAAATATGCTTGATGACATTGAAGTCGTCTAGAATCTAAACCACTGATTTTCAGTAACATTTACATTTTATTAGAGTTTTGGGTTACACGTATTAATTTGTCACTTCCAAAGACGAAAAATGTCGAAGGAAAAGACAAGCAATAATAGCTCTGTTATTAAAAGTTTGCAAGAAAGTGGCAGCATTTAAATAATAAATAAATAATAATTTAGTTAGTTGATTTACCATATACCATTTTGGAATTCGGTTTCGAAAAATCTAAGCTCCGTCATTGTAAAACGTGGAATAAAGTCTAGTAAAAAAAAAAAATTAGTTTACGGTAATTTGAATAAGATTCTAAGAGATTGAAAATAAAGTACCTGTACTTTTACATTAGCCTTTTTTGTGCTTCAACAAAATGCTTTAAATGCGAACGCTAAGCGACTTTCGTTGCTGACTGTACGCACCCTCTCTGTTTAAAGTTAATGAAGAGTTTGAACATGCGCCCATTAATTGGTAATTAACCTTTTTAAATGGCTATTTCGCCATCGCGCCGACCTGCGGGATGCCTTCTGCCTTAAATGGCGACCGCTTCCGGTTTAAAGGGTTGTGGTGGGGAGGGGGGGTCATTTCCGGTTGGAGGAAATTGCAAATCTCCAGTATTACTTTGTGAGACTGTAGTTCAATCTCGGTGGTAATGTCTGCGACTTAATCTCGGTTTATGTAGAGCGAAGATTATGATATGTTTATGTATGAAATGTTGTAAGTGGTCGTTGTTGTTATGTTACATGTAGATTGTGGGTGTATAATGTTGAAATTATATCAAAATAATTTGTATAACTTGCTATGGACGCCATCTAGTGTGTTACATATGTAACTTGCAATTATGATCGGAATCTTGTCTATGTTCCTTGTCTCTGAATAAACGTCAGTCGTGTGCAAACAACTAACGGATTTTTATTAGGTTATGGGCCCAGTCGTTTTTTCAAAGTAATTAGTAGTGTAAAAGTACAATTTATCCACAATGTCTACCGCGGGATACATAGTAAATGTGCCGAAGTTAAGAGGACGAGAGAATTATGATGATTGGTCATTCGCAGTGAAAAATTTTCTTGTGTTGGAGGGAATAGATATGGACGATATTTTGCCAACGATCACCGAAGCCGAACAAAGAAAAGCAAAAGCGAAACTAATCATGACCATTGATCCATCATTATACGTACATATTAAAAATGAAACTACAATTATGGCGGTATGGAATAAATTGAAGCAATTATTTGATGACACAGGATTTTCTCGAAGAATAAGTTTATTACGAACATTGATCAACATTCGCCTGGATAATTGTGAAACAATGACCAGTTATGTGTCACAAATAGTGGAAACAGCTCAGAGATTGAAAAATACGGGTTTCGAAATTAGTGATGAATGGGTTGGATCTTTGCTGTTAGCGGGTCTACCAGAAAAATTTTCGCCGATGGTGATGGCTCTAGAACATTCCGGCCTATCGGTAAGCTCTGACGTCATAAAGACAAAACTTCTCGATATGAATTCTGAGGTTGGCAGCAGTGGAGGAGAATCAGCGTTATGGTCAAGCCATAGACCAAAAGTTGGCAACACTGCACACGCAAAGTCAAAACAAATGTCAATGTCATCATCGAACAAAACAAAAGTGGCAACTGGTAAACAAATCAAATGCTACAATTGTAAGAAGATTGGACATTATAAAAACCAATGCACACAGAAAATAAAAGAAGCAAGTGCTTTTAGTGTAGCTTTCTTAAATGGAGCATTCAGCATAAATGATTGGTATATTGACAGTGGAGCGAGTGTTCATATGACGGCAAAGCAGGAAGATTTAACAGAGATCCGACCAGTACGAGACATTAAAGAAATAGTTGTTGCAAATAAAACATCAATGCCAGTAATGTGTACAGGTGATACACAAATCGTGACATGTGTGAATGAATCTCAGTTTGACATAACTGTACGAAATGTGTTGTGCATTCCTAACCTAACAACTAATTTGTTATCAGTGAGCCAGTTGATAGCAAACGGAAACAAAGTGTCATTTTACAAAAATGCTTGTTACATCCGTAATCAACAGAATGTGCTAATAGGAATAGCAGATTTGCAAAATGGAGTCTACAAATTGAATACAAAGAAGTCAGAGAAGGTGTTTGCAGGAGCAGCAGTTCACACAACAGATGCAAGGCGATGGCATAGAAGACTAGCACACATCAACAGTAATGACCTTGAAAAAATGAAAAACGGAGCAGTTGAGGGAATTGCCTACACGAATAAAGCTGACATAACCAAGTCAAATTGTGAAGTATGTTGTGAGGCTAAACAGTCACGTTTACCATTCTCTCCTTCACATAAACAAAGTGAAACATTATTAGAAGTTGTCCATTCTGACTTATGTGGGCCCATGGAGACAAAATCATTGGGCCATGCCAACTCAACCAACAACAAAATTACTTTTTGTAGATGATGCTAGTAGAATGGCTTTTGTATATTTCCTGAAAGAGAAAAATCAAGTTCTGATGTTTTTCAAAGAATTTCAAAATATGGTTGAAAAACAAACGGGAAATTACATTAAGAGTCTGAGGACAGATAATGGAGGAGAATTCTGCTCACAACAGATGGAAGAATACTTGAAATCAAAAGGTATTGTCCATCAAAAGACAAATCCCTATACTCCCGAACAAAATGGAGTATGCGAGCGGTTTAACAGGACAGTGGTCGAACGTGCAAGATGTCTGCTCTTCGAGGCTGAACTAAATAAAAGTTTCTGGGCAGAGGCAGTCAATACGGCAGTATACCTGAAAAATAGGTCGCCGGCTTCAGGTCTAGGAGAAATGACACCATTTCAGAAATGGACAGGAATAAAGCCTGATCTTAGTCATGTGAGGGTTTTCGGCAGTCCAGTAATGGTGCATGTGCCTAAGATCAAGAGACAAAAGTGGGATAAGAAAGCCTTGAGATCTATTCTAGTAGGCTATCCTGACAACACAAAAGGATATAGATTATACAATCTTGAAACCAAAATGATTTCTACAAGCCGAGATGTGACTATAATGGAAAAGAATGAAAAGGATTACGAGATGGCTAAGATTGTAGTTCAGGAAAGAATTGAAGAACAGGATGAAATGTCAAAAGAAGAAGAAGAAACTTCTGTGAATACTACTGTGTTGAGTGGAGATGATTCTACTTACATAAATGACACATCAAATTCAGATTTGACATCAGATGACTCTTATCATACTCTGTGTGAAGAAGAAAGTGATTTGAGTACTGTTAATGAACCCATAACTAGCAAGCGTGTCAGAAAACCAGTTGAGAGGTATGGCATATCTAACCTCTGTGTTGCGGATGATTTTGGGGCTTGCGATGAAGATATCACTTATGAGGAGGCAACGACGGGGCCTGAAAGTGAAATGTGGAAAAAGGCAATGACAGAAGAGTTACAGGCCTTTGAAGAAAACCAAGCGTGGGAAATTGTGCCTGACAAAGAAGCAGATAGGGTTGTTAAGTGCAAGTGGGTGTTTAAAAAGAAAATTGAAAGTGATAACACAGTGAGATATCGGGCTCGTTTAGTGGCTAAGGGCTTCACCCAAGTGGAAGGAGTAGACTTTAGAGAAACCTATTCACCTGTGTTAAGATACTCAACTTTAAGGTTGTTATTTGCTTTAAGTGTAAAATTAAAATTTAAAATTACCCATCTTGATGTATGCACAGCTTTCCTAAATGGCTATCTTGAAGAAAATGTGTACATGCAGGTTCCACCTAATTTAGAATGTAATAGTAATAGTGTACTTAAATTAAAACGCGCTATATATGGCCTGAAACAATCTGCCAGGCAATGGAATAAAAGAGTTAATGATTGTTTACTAAGCCAGGGATACACTAAGTCTAAATTAGAACCTTGTCTGTATAGCAAGAAAGTTAATGAGGAACAAATTTTGATAACTGTCTTCGTAGACGATTTTTTTATTTTCTCGAATAGTACAGTGTTAACAAATGAATTAAAAAGTATTTTGATGTCAAACTTTAAAACTAAAGATTTAGGCCAAATTAAAAGATGCTTAGGTATGAGGGTAAAAGTGTATAAGAATGGATGTATTTCGTTAGATCAGGAGCACTATGTAGAAAATATTTTAAATAAATTTAAAATGTCTAACTGTAACCATGTAGATACTCCAATTGAATGTAATTTAAAATTAGAGAAAGCAGAAAATGTTCATAAGCAATATCCTTATCAGCAGCTTATAGGTAGCTTAATGTACTTGTCTGTTCTTACTCGACCAGATATAAGTTATAGTGTTGGGTACCTAAGCCAATTTAATAACTGTTACACAGCAGTTCATTGGAAAGCTGCAAAAAGAATTGTAAAGTACCTACATAAAACTAAATCTTATGGTCTAATGTTCACTAATGATAATAAAAATTTAGAAGGTTTTGTGGATGCAGATTGGGCATCAAACATCCTTGATAGAAGGTCCTATACAGGTTTCTGCTTTAAATTGTCTGGTACAGTAATATCATATGAATGCAGAAAACAACCAACTGTAGCGCTGTCCAGTACAGAGGCAGAGTATATGGCGTTAAGCGAAGCCTGTAAAGAAGCTATATATTTAAAAAATTTATTATCAGAAATTGTAAATTGTAATAATTTATCTACTGTTATAATATATAATGACAACCAGGGTGCTATAAAATTAACAGAAAACCCTTTGTTTCATAAGAGGACAAAACATATAGACATCCGTCACCATTTTGTCAGGGAATTGGTTGCATCTAAACTTGTAAAGATTGTTCATCTGCCAACTATTAAAATGCCTGCCGACTTGTTAACCAAGGGTCTGAGTAAAATAAAACATTATGATTTTGTCAAAATGTTGGGCATTGAAAGTATTGTTTAGATATTGTTAATTAATTGATATTGAGATTGTTTTTTTTTGTTTTAAAAATTTGATACATAGAGACTTATGTGAAGAATGTTAATTGCGCCTAAGTTTGTTTTATTTTGTATGTGTATCATAGTAATTAGTTTATTTTGATAAGTGGAGATGTTGAAATTATATCAAAATAATATCAAAATAATTTGTATAACTAGCTATGAACCCCATCTAGTGTGTTACATATGTAACTTGCAATTATGATCGGAATCTTGTCTATGTTCCTTGTCTCTGAATAAATGTCAGTCGTGTGCAAACAACTAACGGATTTTTATTATATAAGAAAACAAATAATAATTATAATTAAATGGTTAACATTATGTGTTATATACTCGTGTATGTTTTTTTATTGAGAGATAATGCCCGGCTGAAATGCATTTTAAAAATGTAACATGTACATCTATCTATAAAAAAATATTAAATATCTTTATTAAATTGATAAAATTACAATAAAAAGGCAATAGACCATGTCAATTTAAAAATTCTTAGATGAAAGAGAATTTAAGTTTCCAATTTAAGTGTAATTTTTTATTTCATCATTTATTAACATTAACACCAAAATAACTACCTACCTTAATCGGTCTGACTATGTCTTTCATTGGCCATTGCACTCACAGACAATAGCCCCTCACCTAAGCACGTGGCGTTGAAAGCGCTAATCCCGAATGTGGAACAAAGGCAATCAGCCAACCCGATTTCAATTCTAGCCAATCAAATCGCAGTAGAAAACTAGCCGAATCATATTATTCGTCTAACGAACAACAATTAACCAATCGGATCCACCGCTGTACGCTAACTCGATTCCTTTGTCCACTGACTATGCATTCTGGAAATGCATATATTAACGCCTCGAAGAATTCATACCGACCATCTAACATAGATCTTTGGTTAATCCTGAAAGAGGCTTTGTAGGGAGGTCTAATTGTGTTGGTTAATGGGTAACAGATTTATAACTTGAAAGGCTTTGTAATATGTTACGGATAGGGTGGGAAATGTGAAGTTCGTGGTCCTCTCTAATGTTAAAGCTGAAAATTTTTTGATTCTTCAGCCGATGCAACAGAAAAAAAAGACTGCGAATCAAATCAAATTTCAGAACCTCGTTCTTCATTGAAGTCGATTATAATTAAGAGTGACATCAAGAAAACAGCGGTTCGTTAATGGGGGAGAGGAAGTTAACATACAAAATCATTTTAATTGCACGTTTACATAAATTATCCAATCTAAACGAATTCTAACCTCTTCTTCGTACGTCTTTTGTAGAATCAACATCATCATCATCAGCCACACTGCTTGGGGCACGGGCTCACCCCAAAACTAGGGCGATCAAGCCTTAGAACAGGCCTCAACCACGCTGGCCAATTGCGGGATGGTCGACTATACAACCTTAGAATTTCTTCGTAACCACTCGTCCATCGACGCTTTTCAGCAAAAATAATCGAGCCCACCTAAAAAAACATGGACTTGCACCGTCAACTTGACGTAAATTATGGCTTCATAAACACCATTTCCATACAAAGAAGAAAATCCGTTTTCGAAAAGCCATAAAACACTTTATCCCACGGGCCAAGTCTTCTCAACTGTTCTGTACTGATTTATATTCAGCTTCGGCTATGAAAAAGTGCAAATTTATGCAAAGTGCATCAACATTCGGCACTTACTGACCACTTTTCCAATATCGATGTGTTGCAGTTGGTAGGTAATCGTCAGTGAGGTACCATGATGTATACATACATAAAATCACGCCTTTTTCCCAGAGGGGTAGGCAGCGATCACTTCCAGCGGTCCACTTTTCACCTCTGTGGGTAACGTGACGTGACGGGTTGTGGACCACGTCGCCGCCATTCTGCCTTGTGCATTGTTTTAACAAGGTCATTGCGTTCCCACGAGTAGCAAGGATATATGACAGGGAAGGAAAAGGGGAGGAAGGATACTATCGCCTCGGATGATTTGGACTGAGTCGATAGTAGCTCGAGGAGCCGGGGACGCTTACCCGTATACCGTTCACCAACCACCGGACAGATAGTTGTAACTGGTATCCCCTGACTTAGTACCATGATGTTACAACGAAATGACCAAAATATTACTGTGATGTCTCTAAGCACTATGTACTTAGTAAAAGTTACTTGCTTATTAAAGGCGACGGTGACCGAGTGGTTAAGGTCGTAGCTTACTATGCGACAGGTTACCAGTTCAAATCCCGAAACTAACAGCTTCAGCACACACATATGATGAAACTCTAAGGTTGTGTAGTCAACCAACCCGCACTTGGTCAGCCTAGTTGGCTAAGGCCTGATCGCCCTAGTTTAGGGTAGGCCCGTGCCCCAGCAGTGGGGACGTATACGGGCTGATGATGATGATGATATCACTAGCATTAGCAAGATTAGCCATTTATATAATATATAAATATATCTCTGGGATTTTCCACACATGGTCACCTGACCCCTAACTAAGCAGAGCTTGTACTATGGGCGTCAGAGACTGATATACATTCATATATATTTTTAAATACATAATTACACCCAGACTCGGAACAAACACCGATGTTCATCACACAAATATTTGTACCGAGTGGGAATCGAACTCCCACGACTCTTGGAACCGCCAGCCAGGGTCACCAACCACTGTTCCACCGAGCCCGTCATTTAATGGGTATTTTGTGTTTCCTCACTGTGGTTGCTTTGACTGTGGGTATGTTGTTACAAATGGGTCGACAATGCAACGGATGAAGCCATTTATATTCGCATTTTCTGTTTCATTTCGATGGTTCTCATTGAATTTTTGTTTTATTACTCTTATATTGACTGCCTGTTGGCATAGTG
Source organism: Maruca vitrata (assembly GCA_039566165.1). Taxonomy (NCBI): domain Eukaryota; kingdom Metazoa; phylum Arthropoda; class Insecta; order Lepidoptera; family Crambidae; genus Maruca; species Maruca vitrata. Next base: position 1,052,061 of record CM076940.1, read on the forward strand.
TTTGTATCTTAAACTGAACTTTGTAATTAACTACGATAAAATCTTATCGGTAACTCAGTGGATCAGTGGTTACCTGGTTGTGGTACCAAGATTCGTGGGTTCGATCTCAATTCGGCAGAAACATTCATTTGATTAGCATTTGTGTTTGTTCCGTGTCTGGGTGTGAATATGTAATTAAGTATAAATAATATGTATGTATGTATGTCACTCCCTGACACATATTGTGCACAAGCTCTGCTTAGGTCAGATGTCCTTAGGTAGAAATAAAAAAGAACAAAAATACCTCACCATCAGCCTTTTCAATTAAGTTGATTGGCATAGTTGACTAAAGCTAAAAATATGCCAAATATGTATTCATTTATTTAAGTTATTTTATAATCAGACTAATTAACACAATATCATCTTAAACTTAATAAATCTGAAACTTACCTGGCACAGTCGCCGGAAAAATGCTAATAGAAACAAGTCATTTTCTGTTTCAACTTACGTTGAGTACATTGAAACGAAGAAACTATAAGCGAACGTAACTTTTTTATGATTCCTCTCCCGACAAAGTCTCGACCGTAAAGAAACGGTGGGAGTTGTAGTGAAACTATTTATATCGAAACAAAAGTTGCAACATAACCGTGTTTCAACGAAATATTGCTTGACTGTACGGAAGGAATGTTGTGATGAGATTGTGGATTGGTATAGATGATTTTAATGATGTCTTATTGAATAGTTACAGAAGTATTTATTTGTTTTAAAAATTGAATGAAATGGAATAGAATAGAATACTTTTTTATTTGGTACAGATATTGAATTGATATTTGGGATTGCTTAGAGTTTAGAGAGTATGACTACTATACCGAGTATAACTATAGTATAAGTCAGTCAATGAAACTATTGAACTAATTAATTAAACGATTTTTTTTTAATATGGTGGCTAAAGAAGAGTGGCTACCTTTCCAGGATATTATAACTCGCTCATTGGAGGCTAGCTTAAGCTTATTGCGCAGGATATTATACTAATTCTGAAGCTTATATTTGCACTCTCATTTCTTTATTCTCTATTCTTTTTTATTCACACAACTGCTAACCACCGCTAAGAGTCTGTTTACTTAAAATTAGGGATGATTTGCCGAGAAGTGGCTTAGGTTGAAAGATTTTATGTAGCCAACAATTCTGCCGATCCAGGGGGCTAAGACAAAGTAACAATATCGAAACGATTACGAAGTTCGAAAAGATCAAAATGTATGGAATTGACCACGTGATTTATCGCGTCTAATGTCAATCCCATACATTTTATTATTTTCGAACTTCGTTATCGTTTCGATATTGTTACTTTGTTTACGGGGCCTGGAGTTCTTTTTTCATCACGCCACTGCGGAGTAAAAGGAAGATACAATAAATAAATAAGTTAATACGTATATCGATAGGTAGTCTTCTTCTATCAATCCCCATCCCTATTTACAAGGGGATTTCCTTTAGCATAAGGCGAGACCTGGTCGCCCGCTCTCTCAGGTAAATCTTCAGATTTTAAAGTTAAATCTAGCTTAGACAGGACACTTGCAGTTCAGTTGTTCTGAATATCAATGTGTTTGCATGAATCGGATAAGCAGGGATGGTTTCGTAGGAGGAATTTAAAGTTGACAGCGCTTTGCTGTCTTGAGGATTTGAATGTCTTTAGAGTTTAAGTTGGTTTTTTTTTATTATGTTCAAGACTGATACTTTGGTGGTTTAATAACATTTGTATGATTTATGCGTAACAGTACATTAATGACTGGAGGGATCACCATCTGAAATATCTAAATTTATTACTGAACCACTAATTTTCAAACATAAATATACTTATATATTATATTCTAAACAAAGAACAAATGCAATTATATTAGTCAAAAGAATATTTGTCTCGGGATCGAAACTACGACTCTTGCTTGTCTCAAGAAAGGACTACTCAGTGCAAGACAGCTTAATCAGTCGTAGCAGTTTGAAAAAATGTTTGAAGATAAAAGCTTTTCGTAGCAAATTCTTTCGTAGCATCTTGGTTACAATGACACCGACCTTTTTAAAGTTACTCCTATCCATCTCGTCTTTTCATCTAGAAGACAACGATCCAAAACCACTATAGAAATTGACTATTCTTAAATTTACTTCCACCTGAGAGTCTAAAGTGTATTTGCCATAAAGATTTTATACCACCTATAGCGATTGTCATCTGTACCTTTTATATCTCTCTGTAGATATAAATAATGGCAGTTTGTGCACTCTGCCTGGTATGGAGACATAAATAGATCGAACAGTCTAGAAACTTGTTCCTAGGTAGCCTAAGTTTGTTTTGTATACTAGGTAAAGATCGTGACTTCGCTTGGGTGATTTTTTTTTTTGCGTCATTATATTTTCATTTTTTATTTGACTGCCTTGTTGCGTCGCGTAAGCGGTACGTAACGACCGAGTGGTCCCCGGTTTCAGTTAGAGGTCGGGCAAAAGTTCCATGTAAGGTCTATACATATGATGTCAACAGGCACCATGCAGGCATTTAGGGTGAAAGCCCTTTTTCCACCCTGAAGGCTTGCATAGATACCGTTTCACGCCCCGCTTGAAGGATCCGGTATAATTGGCAATCGTCTTCAATTTTCTACGAACAAACTAACAACACAACAGTAAGACAACCGATACAATATCAATTGCAAGGTGGAAAGTTAATTTGGCGAGACTTCGCCAGTCTATTCCAGTGAAGCCATAGCCATATACATTTTCTGGAATAATTCCAAAGACATTGCAGCTTTCTGGAATGTTCCCAAGGAGGATTGCCCCCAGTAACGGCCGCGGTCGTGTTACCAACTTGTTTATGGTGTATTGTGGTTTGTTGGCTAGTTCCGTGGCCGTTATTCGAGTGGAAGTAAAAAAAAACTTCTTTACTTCTTTTTTTTTTGGTTCAAAGGAACACGAACTTGAGATGATGATTCATTGTTTCTAGTTACGTAATTTACGCACTTGTGTTAAACAGTATAATACAAATGCTAATAATGTGTATCACCAATTAAAATTATCACATATCTCGAATTATTTTTTTTTAACTCAAATTGTTCTTATATTTGTGCACTATAATTTGCCCTGTGCAGCTGGCTGATCTCCATTTATGATCGGCCGCCATGGCTGATATTGGTCCTACCATAAATGCTTGATTAAGAAAGTTTTGGGGTGAGAGCCATCCGCTCCCCCACAATGATGCTGTGGAGGCTAGTCTAAGCCATCATCGTACATATGTCGGTTGGAAAAAAAAGCTTGATTAAGATCAAAGTACAATACGATTCCAATAAGAGACAACGACAGTGTTACCCTGGCCTCCCGTTAGACGACGCGCGGTCGGGGGCCGGCAAACGACGTAGAGCGCTATTTCCCCTCGCACACCCTACATAAGGGATGCCACAAGGTGGTGAATAGGGTTTAATGATATTCACTATGTATAGGTATTCATCAACAGTTCAAATACGTCCCCACTTCTAGGGCAGAGCTTACCCTAATCAAGGCGATTAGGCCTTAATCAACCACGCTGGCCAAGTGCGGATTGGTTGACTACATAACCTTAGAATTTATTTAGAGGTGTGGTGCAGGTTACCTTACGATTTTTTCCGTGGCGGGGTCCGGAACCGACGACCTCCCGTATCACAAGCAATGACGTTATGTTTTAGTCGTTTTTTTTACTCTCTACGCAAACTTCAGGTGGAGGTTTAATAAAACAAAGTTGCAATTATCTGATTCCAAAATTTGCCATATCCATTAACTTTCTTGTAATATAACTTCAACTTTACTAATTTTGTAATTTCTAAGTACTTAAACATTAAACGTATTCCTATTTGATATGTGGCAACCCTGAGCTATTAGAGATCGCAAGGTAAGGACATTGCCGGGCCAGTTACAAACCTTTACCGGAGTTCGTTTGAGCTTGAAAGGCAAAAGCTTTCGAGAGAAAAAGCTGTCTACGTTTTTACTGTTTTTTGCGTCCAATAATAGGATCTGTTTGGTGCTTTTCAGGGGAAACTGGGGTAATGTGGGGTGGTGGTGATATTTTGGCTCGTCTATTGCAAGGGTGTGTGTTTGTGTGAGTTTTTTACTGTGTCAGGTATTTTAGGTTTCTTTCCTACCCATCCCATTTTACTTGTAGATTAATGGACTTACTTTTTCTTACTTATATTGAAAACATTCATAATGCTTATAATAATTCATATAATATAATATAAAAAGCGTCGATGGCCGAGTGGTTAAGGTCGTTGCTTGCCATGCGAGAGGTCGCCAGTTCAAACCCCGCCAGGTACCAATGTGTTTTTCAAATTTGAAATTCATATGTACCATCATTAGACGCTTTAACGGTGAAGGAAAACATCGTGAGGAAACCTGCACGCCTATGAAGAAATTGTGTAGTCGACCAACCCGCACTTGGCCAGCGTGGTCGACTAAGGCCCTATCGCCCTAGTTTAGGGTAGGCCCCTGCCCCAGCCGTGGGGACGTATATGGGCTGATGATGAATGATGATAATAATTCATAATGCATATGTTTGGTCTTGAATATGGTATCGTACATCTATTTTAAACTTATATAATAAATGTACTTATAATCAATTTGATTTATTAGGTCTTAATACTTAGTTTTGCTCTATTAATCTTTTTTCAACGATCAGATAGTTCATATCTATTCTAGAAATACGTGACCACTACGTGTTTAACTTATGACTACAGCCCTTGAACTTGACAACTTGCTCAAGAATACAGATTCTTAAACAAGTATTCTCGCACAGTAGCTAAGCATTATCTGTGTAGTTGTCCCTTCACGCGACCGATATAGATTTATCAATACCTAGTTATCGGTTACCCTTCAGCATTCAAACTGAAATGTCCCCCATCTCCTCTCTTCCGTATATCGGTGGTTAGTTTAGTATTCATGGCAGGCGGCGAGACGAGACGGCCATATTGACACAACTAGTCTTTACTACCCTCAATATTTATCTACACTTTTTTCCCTCTACGGCAGTGGCACTCAAAGTTTTAAGGTCCATTTGTTTCGATATTCAAGCACTATACTTTGAAAATTCTTACACTTTTTATTTTTTAGTATTTTATTACTTACGCTATTTAAAGGTGGACATGGCAGGTATTATACAATGATAAATACATGTTTATTATACGGTCCAAATGTGCCACAAAATGCAAATACGTCAATAGAAATAAAACGTTGTTTAACTTAATAGTTCTAGTAAGAATCTGAAGAACAAAACGTTAGTTTGAGATCCGATGGTGTATGGTAATATTATGGTTTGTTACCATTATGATGGAAATAAAGCAAATTGGTTTGTCGATACATGTAATAAGCATAATACATATATGAATATTTGGTGACATACCTATGTTATTCCATTTGGATGGACATATGAACAAATATGTAGGTAATGTATCTAGTTGATAATGTTCCAAATCACTTTGGCAAATATTTTGTATATTAAATACTTTACTCATATTTATGACATTTTATGTGTACGACGACCAGGCTGCCTTGCTTCGCAACTGCTACGAGAGTTGAGTAGTCTCGTAGCAGTAGCTACAGACTTTCGTAGTAGTTCACGTAGATTGTAGCAGTTGGTAGATGTTAGCCGTAGCCGCTACGTTCTTGCTACGAAGTTCGTAGACGTGTTTGACGCTGGCTGTCTACCTTTATACTTAAGCAGTTTTTTATTTCCATACCATTTTTGAAGTGGTTATTTTTTAATGAACAAATAAATCAGACAATGCAATGAAATAGGCATTGTAAAACACGCCACAAGCGAAAGGAAAATCAACAAAGCAAGGGTTTTTTACATATAATTGAATAATATATTGGGGTTCCCCAATACGGGCCGCGACCGTGCTATGAATAATAATAAGACGCACAGACGGAAGGAATATTCAATTGTTATTAGGGAGACGCTTTTGCGATACAAACGCCTGCAAGTATTTTAGTTACCTATTCCGTTTATTATAAATATATTTCATAAAATAACCAAATATTCTTATTGCCCTGATTCAAACATATTTGCCTATCTTCAGAATAATTACACTTACATGGAAAAAAATTACACAATTATGGTGGGAATCGAACCCACAACTTTCGGTGACAGTGGTAAGGACATGGGCACCATCAAGTGCACTATCGAATCTTAGAGGTGAGAGCCATCCGCTCCCCCCCCCCCCCCCCCCGGAAGTCAGGTGAACGATGACGAGGCTTCTCCGAGCCCTCATTGTATCATCATTCTCCTGCCTTTTTCCCACGCTAAGTGGTGTCGCGCGACCTGTATACTTCTTCCACTCGGGCCTGCCTGCTATTCGGCAGCTCTGCGTCTACGCCTTTCACTACCATATTATTATCATCTCTCTCGCAATCATTGTATGTCAGGTAGGGAAAAAAAAAGCAACTATCGAGCCAGATTTCGACTGGCTCGGTGGAACTGTGGTTAGTGACTCAGGTTCAAAACCTACGGTTCCAAGAGTCGTGGGTTCGATTCCCACTCGGGACAAATATTTGTGTGATGAACATCGGTATTTGTTCCGTGTCTGGGTGTATTATTAAATATATTTAAGTTTATTTGTGTATCCACTGTTGATCCTGATTTCCGTAACACAATTGCTGAAGCTACTTACCACGGGATCAGATCAATGTATGTGATGTTGTGTAATATTTATAAAAAAAAAAAGATAATTAGAATACCTATGTGATGGCAGCAGAGTAGTCAGAGATCACTTCCTGCCAGTCTAAAGTCATAACTTAGTATGATATGTAACGATTGTCAGTAAACTTGCATGTCAATTTGTAACAGATAACCAAGTCGAAACAATTATCGGCAAAAAGGGCAAATAGTAATTAAAGACAGAGGGTGCGGGCGGCGCGTCCGTTTGAATATTTAACCTACGCGCTGGCTCTCTGCTTTGTTTTCATTAAAACTTTTAATGAGCTAGCGACGTGAAAGAGACGCCTTTTTGGAGTACCCCATCGTTTTAATAAGGGCCCCGGAATACGGTGGGGCGACAGACGAAAGGCGTTTGTACGTCTTCTTGGTTGCGTTGTTTAGTAACGTTATAATAATGTTTCTTATATGTAGAAAAACTGAATAAAATCAACTGCCTCACCGCGGCCCGGAGACTCGAACACCCATCCTTTGGAATCGCGCCCATCAGTCGAATTGACGTATGAGACTATCCAGGCAAATACTAGTTGAGTGGTGAGTCATTTGCTGCCTCGCAAGTCCGATGATGATGAAAAGGCTACACATAGCCTTCATCGAAGTCAGTTAGGAAAAAAACACAAATACCAGTAAAACAAAGATACGGAACCAGTACACTTAAGGACATTTCGCTCATTTCACGTCTCCTCATTTGGCCATAGACAAACTCGGCGGTCTCCCGCAATCGAGCGGCTTCTTTGATCTCCCATCCGCCATTGTTTTCGCAATATTTAATTATATGATTGTCTTTTAACTTTATCTGAGATGGAAATTAATGTTTGGAGGTTGATAAAAAACGTTATTTGGTGTTTCTTTTTTTTTAACGGAGTCCATTTTGTTGTCTTGTGAAGATGTTGAAGTTGTTTTGCAAATGAAATAGTATATTATTTGCGCGAACACTACACATTTGAAATAAAACTTATTTTACGGATTAAACTCGCGTGTATTGTTATTCTAAGGTGCAATTTCTCCAAACTTTGTTAAATCTTAATAAGGGATTTACTGTTAATTTGTTAATAATTAACGGGTTGTTATATCATGAAATGTCCCAGGAAAAAAAATTAACAAGCCGTTTTTAAACTGAACATTTTACTGAATGAAAAGTACGTAACTCACTCTTATCTTAAAAGCAACCGGATTGAAATGCTCACTAATGTTTGCAATACTAAAGTATTTAGTACTTATATTAAAAAACCTTTTTAAAACAATTCCAGTTAGATAAAGGTGCTGATCAAAAGCTATTATTATGTTAAAATATTCGAGTAAGTTTCATAACAATCTGAACAGTAATTTTTGCGAAAAAAACCCTCTAAAGAACTCACAGTTTTCCGTGAAAATCTTCTCAAATATTAAGGCTTATTTGCACATTCATAGCTTTGCCAACAAATCACATTACATCTGTGTCTACTCTACCTGAGATAGTCTGTCAACACTGATTCCAATGTAGGGTCACCACATACTTCTGTTGTTGTGGAAAATGGGTATTATCTATTTTCACATAATTTTTTTGAACGTAAAACACCCTTAGCCAATGATATTTCTATTTCTGGACTGGCTCGGTGGAACAGTGGTTAGTGACCCTGGCTGGCGGTTCCGAGAGTCGTGGGTTCGATTCCCACTCGGGACAAATATTTGTGTGATGAACATCGGTGTTTGTTCCGTGTCTGGGTGTGATTATGTATTTATAAATATATATATGTATGTATATCAGTCTCTGACGCCCATAGTACAAGCTCTGCTTAGTTTGGGGTCAGATGACCGTGTGGAAATGTCCCAGATATTTATTTATTTTAATAAAAATAGGCAGATATGTTATAAGCGCGCGCTTTAAACGACTCAAATGTATGTATATCACGAAGTGCCCTTATTTGGGCATTTTTATATGGAATGGTGATTTCATGATTAAAATCAATACGTGTTTCCAAACTTGGATAATGATTATCGAAACACATTGTAAAATCTACCACAAAAATAAAGTTAAATCTTAAAAAATGTGACATATTTCTAATTAAAAAAATGTACTTGCCGTATTTTAACACATGCGTATGTAGATACTAAGTTTTTTAGTGGAAAATTTCTGCCTAATTCCAAGTGGCATACATTTTATCGTATCACAAGTGTAGTAAGAACCACAAATCCCCCCAACAATCTTACCGAATTACATATGTACCTACAACGCCTTTACTCTTAGATAATATCTTAACTATCCAAAACCCTTCGTTTTATCGGTTAACTCGCCAATCTCTGAATAATATCTTATCTTAAAGACATCCCTTACAAACCGTGTATATGTGGTCACCCTCACATATAACGGTATGATACCGCAAATATAAATCGTATCTGATTGGTCTACTCGCGTTGCCTTAGGCGCTAACGGGAAAATGTGTAGCAGCCCTATTCTTTTTTTTTTGCTCACTCATAATTTGGAATATGTGTTAGGTTGAGGATTTCTGAACGGGTTGTCATGTCTGTTAGGGGTGAAGGAAACTTGTTCCAGATAAAAGGGTTTATTACATCCTTTCTGAATTATCTCTCGAATGTTTTTTCTTGTTTGAGGCTATGTTTTTTTTTTGCCGAAGTATAAGAAGTGATAAGGCTCTTGGAAGAAATAAAAATAAAATATCTGGGACATTTACACACATGGTCATCTGACCCCAGACTAAGCAGAGCTGGTACTATGGGCGTCAGACTTATATACATACAAAGATATTTATAAATACATACTCAAATACTTACACACACCCAGACACGGAACAAGCACCGAAGTTCGTCACAGAAATATTCGTCCCGGGTGGGAATCGAACCCACGACTCTTGGAACCGCTAGCCAGGGTCACTAACCAATGTTCCACCGAACCAGTCAAAATGATACACCTTTATCAGAACAATAGGTCATATAACTAGTGACCCGTACTCGCTTCGCTTCGGGTATATCTATAATATAAAAATGAATCGCAAAATGTGTTGGTAAGCGCATAACTCAACAACGCCTGAATCAATTTGGCCAATTCTTTTTTTTAAATTTTCGTTAAAGTCCAAGGATGGTTCTTACGGCGAGAAAAAATCGAATAATTGCCGGGAAAACCCTAAAAACAGCCCTTTTCTTTTTCACATTTTTTTGACAGGACGAAGTCTGTCGGGTCAGCTAGTTATACATAAAAACCTTCCTCTTAAATCCCTCTATCTATTGAAAAAAACGCATCAAATTCCGTTGTGTAGTTTTAAAGATTTAAGCATACATAGGGACAGACAGACGGGAAGCGACTTTGCTTTATACAATTCAGTGACATACGCAAAGCGAAACGAGGGCCAGTCACTAGTTATATGACATATAATTTTTTTTTAAATGCACTCAATGGAATGATTGACCTGCGACTAGAATATAGTAAGATAAAATTAATAGCCAACAACCATTGAACGAGTTATACTCGTTCATATTACTCTACCATATGATTATACGAGTGTCTATTTTTATTCCTAACTGACTAACGATGATGGCTTGGAGGAGCCTTGTCATCATCACCGGGCTTGCGGGGGACCGGATGGCTCTTACCTCTAACATACGAGTATCAAGTGATTTTCCCTAACACCTCATCTACTAAATGGTAGAGCGTCAATCGCTTGCCCATTCCGATCGGTGTGATATCGATATCCATCGGGAGGATGGAACGACTCCCATCACTCAGCTGAGTAACTTGGTGTTGGGCTTGGGGTACAGTGGGAGCGAAGCGATGTACGTCTATTTATTAACTAGCTGTGCCCGCGACTTCGTTCCGGGATCAGCACTGTACGAACCGGAGCCAGGGGGGAACATTGTTGCGGCAAGCGCCGGACCAGTGGAGTCTTAGCGGCGGTATTGTGCGGGCGGAGCGGGTCAGCCCGGCGGCCGGGGAGACACGTAGAAACGGGGGCCCTGCCGTCCGGCGAAATCGCCAACTCCGACTCGCACAGCTCAATACCAATGCGAGACTCCACGCCTTGTCTCGTTGTTGCCGCAGCAGTGGTCTCCTCTTTAAGCGGGCTTTCAGGGTGAGTGCGACAGGCTCAATATGGTCTATTGTGCCTGTCGACCTCATATTTGGATCTCACTACCGCTTTTCATCAGGTGGAGTGAGGTCATCTTGTTAGCTTATTATAAAAAAATAAAAAAATGGAATGACTCCCATCACTCAGTTGGCGTAACTAGGAGTTGGGGTACAGTGGTGCGAAGCGATGTACGTCTATTTATTAACTAGCCGTGCCCGCGACTTCGTTCGCGTGGACAACAGAATTTAAGATACAAAAGATTTTTCCCAAGATCTCCCGTTCCCGTAGGAATTTTGCAATGTCGCTTTGCAAGTAAGCTTTACGTTTATTAAGGTACCAGTATGCCAAATTTTAATCATCTATCGTACGCGGTTTAGATTTTTTCATACAAAAGTTTTTTCTGATAAATCCCGTTCCAGTAGGAATTTTGCAACATCCTGTAGCAACTTAGCTTTGAGTTGGGCATGCCAAAATTAAAGCGTCTAACTTAAGCGGTTTGAGTTTTTTATACAAAATAATTTAAGCTAATTATCGTTCCCGTGGGAATTTCGGAAATTCCTTTCTTAGTGCACCTCTACGGTACCTAATCTACGTCCCTTCCAAATTTCAAGTGCCTACGTTTAGCCGTTTAGGCTGTGCGCTAATATATCAGTCAGTCAGTCAGTTTCTCTTTTTATATACCTACTAGTGACCTGCCCTCGCTTCGCTTCGGGTATATCTCTATCTCTATATAATATATTTCAACCCCGAAAGGGATTTTACATACAGAAGTTATTTCCCAATAACTCCCGCTCCCATGGGAATTTTGTAATATCGCGTTGAAGTAAGCTTAACGTTCATTGGGGTACCTGCATGCCAAATCTCAATCGTCTATCTATATCGCGGTTTAGATTTTTTCATACAAAAGTTTTTTTCCTATTACTCCCGTTCCCGTGGGAATTTTACAATATCCTGATGCAACTAAGCTTTTGTCAAATGCATGTCAAATTTCACGCGTCTAACTTATGCGGTTAGTATTTTTCATACAAAAGGATTTTCCCGTTATTTCCCGTTCCCGTGGGAATTTCGGGAAATCCTGTCCTAACGGATGCCTACGTCATAACATCTACCTGCATGCTAAATTTCATCTCGATCCGTCCAGTGGCTGTGACGACTTCGTCCGCGTAGAGATGTTTAACGGCTAAAACATTACTTCTTTATAGCGCAGTCGGTTAAAAAGTAGCCTATAACCGTTTCTAGGCTCTGGACTATGTCTGTACCAAATTTCGTTTAAATCGGTTCAGTACTTTATGTGTGAAAGCGTAACAGACAGACAGACAGACAGACAGACAGACAGACAGACAGACAGAGTTACTTTCGCATTTATAATATTAGTAAGGATTTAGATTTTCTGTCGCAATGTGATTTTTAAATATTTTAACCAAAGAGCTGCTATATCTTACGATAGAATACAGCCCTTACACCCGATAATCGATTCACCATCGAATAAGAAATGTTGTAATTTGATACTCGAAGGGAACGAGAGGGTTGCCTCGTTAGACCGACATATTATGTGCGCTTGTTTGATAAATTATTATCTATGTGGAGAAAAAATAGATCGAGGAAATTGCTTTCATCATATAACCCTTTATCACGGTATATTCCGTGTCCCATAAAGATTGTAACCTAAAATGTATGCTGGGAATAGTTTTGTAGGTATAATATATTTTGTTTTGATGATGATGATGATTTTAGACTTTCGCGTTCCATTACACTAAATATTTGTCTTTATGGGTCTACACGCGTCATTACTGCGACCACGATTGGTGTAACCCAGTCGAAACGTCGCGCAGTAAGTAGCTATGTATTTGCTACTCCTAATAACGCGTGTAGACCCATAAAGACAAATATTTAGTGTGATGATGATGAGTTGGGTGTATTGATAAGAAAATTTTATTTATCAATCAATTGTACCTACGAGTAGCTTTCCGTCCGCATCTCCTTTTTCGTGGGAAACATTACTCTTTTGTAGTTAAGTTAGTTAAAATGGAGTCTGCGACCTTCTTGAGGCTCTACATCATAAGTGTTACAGATTACATAAGTGTTACTCATTTTTGTAATATTAGTAAGGATTAGCGACACCGGTACGACCGACTTATTGCGTACTAATTTCAAGAATGTTTATCAAATTCGATTGGCCTAGTGCGTGGCCAGGGTGGTTCACTAAGGCCGGGCACGGGTAAAACGTTACTTCGGCTCGGCTCTATGCGTGAAAGAGTAACAAACAGACAGACAGAATTATTTTCTTATTTATAATCATCATCATCATCATCAGCCCATATACGTGCCCACTGCTGGGGCACGGGCCTACCCTAAACTAGGGCGATAAGGCCTTAGTCGACCACGCTGGCCAAGTGCGGGTTGGTCGACTACACAACCTTAGAATTTCTTCGTAGGTGTGCTGGTTTCCTCACGATGTTTTCCTTCACCTTTAAAGCGTCGAATGATGGTACATATGAATTTCAAATTAATAATATTATTAATTATAATATTAGTAAGGATTAAGTAAGGACATAGCACAAGCAAAGCAAAGGTGGGTAGCTAGTACATTTGTAATGGTATGCGGTACCTAGAAACAGAATCGCCAGCTCAATATTACACCTGAGGCTAGCCAGTGATTCACGGAGGCAATTCGGACCGTCTCATTCGCCGTGTGTCCGTCAGTCCCCTGTCTGTCCGAATCAGTCTCTCGGTTACTTCGATCGGAATACTGGCAGTGGACTGATAAAGGTCTTTGTTTGATAATGTCATTGTGCCAATGGCTTTAGAAGAAAAAACAGAGCTATGTATCTATGAGAGTACTAAGTGATAATAAGTTTGTCATTTAAAATTAAACATTTTAGTTAATAAACTAGTAATGTATAATTAAGGAAGCTAAAGAACAACCACACAAATGTAATAGTAATGAATATGCCTAATGTTTTAAATCAATGGTTGCGCATTTATAAAAAAATATCCAAAAATTTTCTGTAAGATGCTAAAGCTGATCATTTAGTTCTATTAAAAATTCTAAAAGCATTTTTTTTTTAAGAAACGAAAAGAAATGTTAGTTTTACCCTAACTGACATACGATGATGGCTTGAAGTAGCCTCATCATCATCACCGGACTTGCGGGGGAGCGGAAAGCTCTCACTCTTAATGTAATTCCTTTCTACACGGTGAAAGTACAAAAAATTATCTGGGACATTTCCACTCACGGTCATCTTACCCCAAACTAAGCAAAGCTTGTACTATGGGCGTCAGAGACTGATATACATACTTATATATTTATAAATACATACTTAAATAAATAATCACACCCAGACACGGAACAAACACCGATGTTCATCACACAAATATTTGTCCCGAGTGGGAATCGAACCCACGACTCTCGGAACCGCCAGCCAGGGTCACTAACCACTGTTCCACCGAGCCAGTCAAAAAAATAAGATCTTAATCTCTCACCTACTCGATTCTCGCAATACTGATCTAAGCACAAAGATTGTGGTCGCAAGACGGACCATCGAGTTAAATCAACGGGTGTTACGGCCGGCCGCCGCCCGGCTTCCGGACATCCGGATATCCGGATAGTGAGCCTGTCAATCAGCTGTGAGCCGGGTGTCTGTGTGTCCGTTTCCGGTGTAAATCACTATTGGGAGGATGGAAGTGATGTCTACGAGAGTTGGGTAGCTTGAAACGGTTTACTGAAGATGGCTATGTCGTTTTATGATTTGGCATGTATAATAAAATAGGAGCATATTTTGTTTTGTTTGAATAACTTTTACGAAAACTTATCTGTGTTTAAGTAAGTAAGTAAGCGTAAGTTGTTGCTTACGCAGTTGTAGTACGACTAAGTTAGTAAAATATCTAAATAATTTTAAAATACCAATTCTTATTTCCTGAAATGTGTCTCAAATAGGTTCATATTACGCCACGTACCACTGTGTTTTTCAAATTTGAAATTAATACGTACGATTATTCGGCGCAAGGATGACATAGTGAGGAAACCTGCACTCCTACGAAGTAATTCTAAGGTTGTTTTAGTCGATTAACCCGCACTTGGCCAGCGTGGTTGACTAAGGCCTTATCGCCCTAGTTAAAGGAAGGCCCGTGCCCCTGCAGTGGGGACGTATATAAGCTGTTGATGATTGCACAATGTTAAGTAAACTCTCTACTAATACTAAATACTTAATACGACTTCATTCTAACTAGGGAGTCGACAAAAACGGCAGTTCTGCTAAGCACTGTCGGTTCATTGAATGCGATTAAGAACTAAGTAAATTAAGTTAACTGTCTCAAACATGGCGCTAACTGCCACTGGGTTCAGTTCAAATGGTGTTTACTTTGCATGTGTACGTAGATGTTTGATGCAAATGTCATTTAGTTGGAGTGGAACGAAATTGAGATATATTCTTTCTCTTATAGACGGAGTATCAGTAGATCTCCGGAGATCGGAGATCAATAGATAACTATGCGTTAGAAATCAATACATAGTATAAAACAAAGTCGCTTTCGCTGTATGTCCGTATGTATGCTTAGATCTTTAAAACTACGCAACGGATTTTGATGCGGTTTTTTTTAATAGATAGAGTGATTCTTAAGGAAGGTTTGTATGTAAAATTTACCCGAAGCGAAGCGAGGGCGGGTCACTAGTATTGTTATAAATTTAATAAGTAAGTACAAGAATAACTTTCATTCTTCGTTATTTCTTCTAAAAAAAGCGTCTATGGCTGAGTGGTTAAGGTCGTTGCTTGCCATGCTAGAGGTCGCCAGTTCAAACCCTGGCGTACCACAATGTTTTTCTTATTTTAATTTTTTTTTTTACGATTGGATCATAATCGTCAATTCTATTAGGAATTCTTCAGAAATATGGACAAGAACATGGTTATTGAGTCGTTCTCGGTATGCTATAAACATATCAAGCACACCATCTCTCTATTACCAATCTTATCCTAGGAAAGTCTATAAAATCCCGTCTAGTCCCGTAACGGCGACGTTTAGCAAACTCCCCGGATACATTTTGTCGGTAATGCGACGTATATTGGAAATGATAGTGCGCTCCTGTTTGTCTAATAATATGCTTGGATCTATGGATGAAATCTGAGCATGTAATTTTTTTTTATAAAAGTCTACCAAGATGTCCTCACTCCACCTGATGGTATGCGGTAGTGAGATCCACATATGAGGTCGACAGGCACAATAAACCATATTGATGTAGATGATACTGCATATACTTGACTGGGCTGTTGGTCTTTTGATGCAAGCGCTGCGTAAGAACCGAGAGGACCCCCGT
Organism: Maruca vitrata; assembly: GCA_039566165.1. Taxonomy (NCBI): domain Eukaryota; kingdom Metazoa; phylum Arthropoda; class Insecta; order Lepidoptera; family Crambidae; genus Maruca; species Maruca vitrata. The sequence continues at coordinate 1,068,127 of CM076940.1, forward strand.
TCGAGTCCGGGGTCAAGCAAAATTTTTGAGAGTTTCTGTTAATGAATTTACTCAGCCCGGAGTGAGGAGGTTGACGGATGCTTGCCCGTGTCTGGTTAAGCACGTTAAGCCGGCGGTCCTGTGCCTGATCTCTTATCGGTTTTGTTGGATAGCAATCTGACCGAACTTTGAGAGTGTGGGTACAGAGAATTACTATGGGGAAAAAGATATGCTATTTAAAAATCATTGCAACGTGTGCGCTCAAAAAAATAAGCTTTCACCAGTACTTGTGTAAGTTATGTATGTTATAAAGTGTACAGTCGCGCCCAAAGCTTTTGAGCTTAATCAGATTAAACACTAACGGAGCTAAGTTGGGGATAAGTTCTGTATGTAACGAAGCAAGTTGCCTCCTGGCTGCTGGCCAGTTTCGGATCCCCATAAGCTTGGAGCCGACAGGCGCACCGTGCGTCACAAAAGTCTAAGTTAACCTAAGTTTGGTGAGTTTAGGTGACCGCGCGGTTAAAGTGTCGGAACTACTTAAGAGCCTATAGTATTGCCCGTGACCACGAGCGCTGTAAAGAGCTTGAAACGGCGGATCTCTAAATAGTATGTTTAGAATAACAATACATGCGAGTTTAATCCGTAAAATCAGTTTTTTTTTTCAAATACTTCATCATCAGCCCATATACGTCCCCACTGCTGGGGCACGAGCCTACCTTAGGGTAGGGCGATAAGGCCTTTGTCGACTACTCTGGCCAAGTGCGGGTTGGTCGACTACACAACCTAACAATTTCTTCTTAGGTGTGCAGGTTTCCTCACGATGTTTTCCTTCACCGTTAAAGCGTGGTATGATGGTACATATGAATTTCAAATTTTAAAAACACATTGGTACCTGGCGGGGTTTGAACTGGCGATCTTTCGCATGGCAAGCAACGACCTTAACCACTCGGCCATCGACGCTTTTTCCAAATACTTAAGAGCCTTCTAATATGGTGAGGTGGAATCGTTTCGTTATCGTTGAATTTGATGATAGGAAAACCCTCAGTGAGCATCTTAGGGGTGAGAGCCATCCGCTCCCCAACAAGTCCGGTGATTATGAAGAGGCTACTCCAAGCCATCATCGTAGACAGTTCAGAATAAACGTGTGTGCGTACTTTGTTTGCACACCTATCGTTATCGGTATGATGGATGGAAGCAATGTGTGTGTATGATCTCTTGGAGTGCACTATTTTGTGCACATTGTGCAGTAATTATGTCCAAGGATGACTGATTCTCATTATGATTAACCTACCTCCTACTTACGTCTCCAGGTTCAAAGCTATTTTCAACTAAATTGGTTCACCCATTCTTGTCTTATAAATGTTGTTACAGTAACAAGAGTTTCTTTTATAAATAGAGATTCGATTAAGTATACGTACCTTTAAATTCATAGCGAAACTGCTTCAGATATAACTATAACTCAAATGCACAATGCAACCCACATGTCTTAAAATGCCGAATGTTAGTGTTAGCTCAAAAGCGAGTACTAAATAAACCTAACTATTCAACACTCGCACAAGTTACAAAGTAAACTATTTACAACTATTCGTAAGCACCACTAGTTTACTCTTAAACGGCTCGTATTCTTCACAACACACGTGTTTATTGTGTTTTAGATGTTCAACATGTTCTAGACGGGTGATAAAATAGTCTTGTTTGCAGTAAGTAACAAAGTTCGTTTCGTATATGTTTTAGTACGTTCTACTAGTTCTTTTTTTTTCCTAACTGACTTACGAGTAGCCTCGTGATCATCACCAGACTTGCGGGGGAGCGGATGGTTCTCACCCTTAAACATTGTTGTACTAGTTCTTTGTTGTTGACTGCCTTATTGGCCCACTAGCGTTTTCCCGTGGCTTTGTCCATGTTAAATTCTCACGGCCACTGTATTTCTTTTCGCGCGATTTAAAAGACTGCGCAAAATATCTTCGTATTTTTTCGCAAATCGCGTATTTTTTCGGGTTCCACCCCGTATGATTTTCTCCATACTCTTAATGTGTTGGAAATATCAAGAAAAGTTTTTTTTCACTTTTACATCGAATAAGTCCTGACCTTTTACTACTAAGGCTATGTCCTTAGCCTTAGATAGAAAGTTGAGGCTAGATTTGCAGTAGGATGATAAAAGTTAAAGAATTTAGTTCCCAAAAATTGTTATTGGTAGCATCTAAATAAACACAAATTCCAAATTAAATTTGATTTCAAAACCTTAGTGCTTCAATAAAAGACTAGGTATGTCTATTTTTAAAGCACTAGGATTGTGATTTACCATCTGTTTAGTCTTCTTGAGTATCGATTAAACTAATCTACTAGGTATACCCCTCCCTGATATCTCTCAAGGCTCTATCGAATCCACCCACGTCCTATTTTATTAATAATACTGGTTGGTTTAGGGCTATTAGTTATCAAAGGCAGGGGTTGTTTACAAAGGCTTGTTGTTTTGGCATATTCACGGGATAGATCGATCGATAGGTCTCATCTTGGTCTAGGACTTGGAAATAATAGACAAAGCATTTTAAGTTATGTTGGATACTTTAAACTAGTTAAGGTGTAGTTGTTCGTCTTTGCTCCTATGTTACAACTAAAAAAATATATATAATATTGGCTGATCTCAATTGAGATCAGCCAAGTGCGCAGGAATTATTATAGTGCACAAGTGTACACAAGTACTCCCTATTCCCTTACTCTCATAATTCGGTGAGACGGCAATCCGACATGACCGCTGAGAGATCGGGCGCAGGACCACCGGCTTAACGTGCTTTTCGAGGCACGGGCGTTCAACCGCCAACTTCCTAACTCCGGGCTGAGAAATTTCATTACAGAAAAACTCATACAAATTTTGCCCGACCCCGGACTCGAACCGGGGTCTTCTCGGTCCTAACGCAGCACTTGCTACCAATAGACCAACGAGGCATGTTACAACTACAAAGTGTCTAAATATTATTTATTATCAACTTATTTAAAAAATCAGCCTTCATGCAGTGCAGTAGCCACGAAACTATTTACACAGTTTGTCTGTGGGATCAAGGTATATTTGTATATCTTATTTTCTTTACTTATATGTATCTAGCTTTTCGTATGATTCGTCAATGGAGTGCCGATTTTTTTATTCTATAGAAATTTTCTTTGAATATTCGTACGTGATAAAAAAATGCGTTACGTTAAAGAAAAAGTATTGGATTGTCTATTACATGAAAAACAGTCTTACTTTTTCTTATGCAAGTAATAAAACAAAAAATATTTATTATCATAATCATGTAGTTAAAAGTATCGTGCCTGTAAGGATATGCCATCAAGGACTTATGTGGCTCTAACTTACAGTTCAATGATCTAGAAAATTACTGTTATAAACTCGCGCGAAATCATTCGGTTATAAATTCACATCTACATACATACACACACGGACAGACTTGCATACAAATTGTTATTCACAGCGGGAACACTGGCAAGCATCATCTATATCTGGTACGTATCGCTTACAATAACTGGTACAAGTCGTGGTTTTAACTAAACGACTATATTTAAAATCACGACATTGAGAAGTTTGATCGTAACTTTGAAATTTGTAAAAAAAAGTAGAAGAAATTTCAATCAACAAAGTGATTACTAGTTGAAATTGTAATTAAAAAACAATTTGTCTCAAATCAATCGATGGTTTTCACTTTTTTAAACTTGATGTGATTAAAAATATAACATATACTGTTGAAAAATGGATGGATGGATAAAATAAATACAAAAGTATTTTTGCAATTTATTCAAAAATTAAAGTAACATTCCATTCTTCAAATTTAAAGTTACGATTGAATTTAATAATTCCAAAACGCTTTTTACTATTAAAATGCAATATTACAGCTTCACTAAGTTACTTATGTTTAGTTAGCTTTACATAGCTTAATGCATCCACTACAGAGTTTTAACTAATAACATACAAATGTACACGAGACGAGAGAGGAGGTTCACTAGTCCAAATTGCTAAACTAGTAGCAATTGCAATCAAAAATAGTTTTGAGTGTAGTCGATATTGCAAATTGAACTAGTTTCGCGACTAGTAGCAATTGCAATTTTAACTACATCAGCTACTAGTATTAATATTAATATATACTAGTTGTCTGACTAGTAGCAATATAAATAAACTAGTTTTGCTGCTAGTAGAGATTGCGAAGAAATGGAAAATTTGTGATAGTTTTTTTTTATATATAGTGAGTCTCGTTTCTCTTTGTACAACTACTATAAATAAGTATTGTTTTATTATTAATCTTCCATGCACATATAAGACAAACACACTCTTTTTAATGGTATATTCGAAGACATGTCAATTCGAGAGGATAACATGGATTTGCAAACGGAACAGATAATAAGCACAGACAAGCAAACAGATACAAAGACAAGAAAACACAAGACACAAAATAAATGTCTCATAGTAAACACGACAGTCGGTAATATATTATATTAAAAAAGATTGGAATATATTTTTGGTTGTTTATAAGTAATATTTTTGTAGCTTTCATACAATTGGCATGCACAATAATGCTATGCGGGGTGAAAGAGATAGATAATATGATGGGGTTCAAGTTAGAGAGAGATGTTAAGAGTGTGTTCGCATTTTATATGTGCAGGGAAGTTACGGGGCCTATGACGTGGGAAAGAAGAGAATACAGAAGGAATATTAACGGTAAGTGGCCGATGTAAGAGAATTAAGTTTGCCTTTGGTTTGCACTATAGTTAAGGTTTTAGAAATACGTTTTTTAATCTGTGCTTTATCAAATGTGACTTATTGACACAATTTTATGTGAAACTCTGCAGGCTCTTTACTAATTATAAAAAGAAACTAAAACATTGGTGAATCTAATACGAGGATTTAAGTAATGTAAGTTCTTACCGCAGGCAAACTTGTATTAGTCAGTAAAAAAACTATTTGTTTACAAGTATCTTATCATTGTTTGAATTAAACTCGTCAACTGTCAAAGTGATAAATAGTTTTGTTGCTTACTAATTTAATTTTATTTAAGGCGTTTTATACTAATAAATTTATTTATTTGTAACTGGTTGGTGTGATTTTTTTTTTACATTACGATTTAGTTATTTTACGCCGTGATTATTAAGCTTAATTTTTTTTTTATTTTATTAAAATCGTTCCGATTTGCTTTTTGCAATAAATATACTTCAAGTAAATCTTTTTCGTGAAATATACTAAAATAAGTCATTACTTAACACTATTACGTGTTTCTGGTGCTCTAGTTTAATTTGCAAAATTGCAGTTCGGCTAAATACTAGATATGTCATATCTATCGGTTTATTTTCTCTGTCTCGTTGTATTTACATATTATGTATATTTTAATATAGAAAGCGTCGTTTGCCGAGTGGTTAAGGTCGTTGCTTGCCATACTAGAGGAGGCCAGTTCAAACCCCGCCACGTACCACTGTGTTATTCAAATTTGAAATTCATATGTTCGATTACTCGACGCTTTAACGGTTAAGGAAAACATCGTGTGGAAACCTGCACACCTACGAAGAAATTCTAAGGTTATGTAGTCGACCAACCCGCGCTTCGCCAGAGTGGTTGACTAAGGCCTGATCGCCCTAGTTTAGGGTAGGCCGTACCCCAGCTGTGGGCACGTATATACATACATACATAAAATCACGCCTTTTTCCCAGAGGGGTAGGCAGAGATCACATCCAGCCATGTATATGGGCAGATGATGATGATGATGATGATGATATTCTAAGATATATGGACCATAAAAACATTTAATCTATTTCTTATATTAAGTTTTTTTGAGGTTAAGCTACCTTCCATAGATCAATGACGTTGTGTAGTAATCCTTCAAAAAGCTTTGAAGTGTCTAATAGAGCCTTCATGAACCACATTGAAGATACCAATACATGTTAATTAATATATTCAATCACATCCGGTCATAGCGTCCTCTCTGAATTAATTACAGCTCTATTGATTGGTACCTGTGTTCAATTAGCCTTGTCCTTAGGCCCCTCCTTACTGAGAGACTTGAATATAATTTTTAATATTCCATCTATACTAATATTATAAAGCTGAAGAGTTTGTTTGTTTGTTTGAACGCGCTAATCTCAGGAACTGCTGGTTCTTTTTGCGTTGTATAGACCATTTATCGAGGAAGGCTTTAGGCTATATAACATCACGCTGCGTCCAATAGGAGCAAAGATACAATGCAAAATGTGTAAAAAACGGGGTAAAAGCGTACGAAGTCGCTGGCACAGCTATGTATGATAAGATTGAAATTGAAATTCAAAATTGTTTTGCTATTCAGTAACACTATTTTTGGTATAGCAAATAGAGAACAAATAAATAAATAAATATTCCACGACATCACATTCAATGATTTGATTCTGTGGTAAGTAGCTTAAGCACTTATGTTACTGATATCAGAATCAACAGTGCATACACAAATATACAATATAATATATCTTAACACACAGACACAGAACAAACACCGATGTTCGTCACAAAAATATTTGTCAGAGAGAATGTTACTGTGTTTCAATTTTCTAATGAAACTTTGTGTAATATTATAGGACATATTGAATATATTAAGTAATTTATATTTGTCGACATGATAATTATTACATTTTTATTTTCAAAGTATGTTTTGATATGACGTCAAAATTTTAGACTTTCACGTTCCATTACACTAAAATTGACTGAAACGTCGGGCAGTAAGTAGCTATGTAATTTGCTACTCCTAATATCGCGTGAAACCCATAAAGACAAATTTTAATGACGTCAAAATTCAACGTCGTATTTGTATGGACCAATACTTAAAACATTTATAACATGGATGACAAAACGAATAATACAGATCGATTGAGTTTATCGCAGACTTCTAAGCTACACATTTACCTTACCTTTTGAACATTATCCATTACAATAAATAGTGTCTTTTATGGGTCTGTACGCAATATCAGGACTATCAAATACATAGCTACTTATTGTCCGACGTTTTGACTGGATTGCACCAATTATGGTGGCGAGCGATGATGCAATCCGGTGCAAGGAACGCAAAAGTCCAAAATATTATCCACTAGCTTTGCGCCCGCGACTTCGTCCGCGTAGACGTTTAACGGGTAAAACATTACTTCCGCAGCGCATTCGGTTATATATTTTAGCGCAGTCGGTTAAAAAGTAGCCTATAACCTTTCGTAGGCTCTGGACTATATCTGTGCTAAATTTCATTTAAATCGGTCCAGTACTCTATGCGTGAAAACGTAACAGACAGACAGAACGACAGAGTTACTTTCGGATAAATAATATTAGTAAGGATTACATACCTCTAGTGTGATAAAGGATCAAGCTACACCGCCTTAATGGAATGTGATCACCTATTAATGATGTACATTAGCGATACTAATGAAACTAACCGTTGTCCTACAACGTTGCTTGGCGTCTATAGACGAGCCGGTCTCTTATTAGTACTTGAGTCCAGGTTAGACGTTGTTCCATCTAGTTCGGATTCTTATCAGTTTAGAGACCAGGTTGGTTGGATAGTGGCTCCATCGAGTTCGGACTCCTACCAGTTCAGAGTCCAGGACAGGGTGTCCACTATCTAACTGCGTTTTAGTACAATTTGGGTCATACCCCAAACAAATACTATTAACAAAACAACTGATTTTTCCGGTAGTGACGAAGTTATATTTTGGACTACAAATGCTTTGACAGGTATCTTGCACAGGGGATTCGTCCGTGACTGTATGACAAGTTGAACTTGGCCCCTTGTAATCAAGGTTTATTACCGCCTAGACCAGATACCACTTCTTGAACTAATTCCTTTTTCAATTTTAACAAACAGTACGAGCTTTATTAGATCAAGGCTCCCAAGGCTGCTTTATTACAGAAGCTGCAGTACAATTCTTAAAATTGAAAAAGGAATTAGTTCAAGAAGTGGTATCTGGTCTAGGCGGTAATAAACCTTTGATTACAAGGGGCCAAGTTCAACTTGTCATACAGTCACGGACGAATCCCCTGTGCAAGATACCTGTCAAAGCATTTGTAGTCCAAAATATAACTTCGTCACTACCGGAAAACTCAGTACAACCGGTCAACTGGGCGGAATTGAATTACTTACCATTAGCGGATCCACAGTTCAACACTGCCAATAAAATTGATATTTTGTTAGGAGCGGAAGTCTACAGCTACATCCTGAGAGAAGGTGTAAAACGCAGCCCATCTGGGACATTAGTTGCTCAGAACACATCACTAGGATGGATTCTTTCAGGTGTGATTGGATCTGAAGGATATAATAATAATAAGAAGGTCATCGCAATGCACACTCAGGTAAAAGGGGTCGATTTACAAACGAACTTTTGTAAACTCGAAGAACAACCACAATCGGAAGGAATATTAGCGGTAGAAGAGCAACGTTGTGAAACATTTTTTGATGCCACTACGAAACCAACATCGAATGGTCGATATGTAGTCAAGTTACCTTTCTGTAAAGCTAATCCGCAGTACGTGAATTTCGGCTCAAGAGAAATAGCTGAAACCAGATTCCGTTCCCCAGAAAAAGGATTATCGAAAAACCAAGATCTGAAACGAAGATACACAGAAGTTATCAAAGAGTATTTAAAGTTAGGAAATATGAGCACAAAAAAAGACATAAACACTAAAGAAGCGGTATACTTACCCCACCACGCCAAACCTAAGAGATGGAATAGAAATAATAAAGAGCTTGTTGAAGCCATTAAAAGCCCTAGAACGGAAGGTAGAACAATCAGTAGATCACGAAGTACACGATGAACCTGAAACGAAAATGGACAACAAATTAGATCATTCCACAAAAATATTAGAACTTAACTCGAACTACGATGAAGATGTCTTCCAGAACTCCGTGACTCTGCCATCGGCGACAGCACCTGCAAAAGTAAGAGCAATTATATCTGACATAGCAAAATCTGATCCCTTAGGATGGTTAGCTCCTACCAATGTAACTGCAAAGCAATGCATCAGCGGTTATGGCTAGCTACAGTAAGCTGGGATGAAAAGCTATCTCAAGAATTAGTAAATGATTAGCAGACTTACCGGCAGTCATTACCTGATTTTTCGGAGATTCAAATTCCTCATTGGTTTCAAATCAAAATGCGGTATTCAAGCCCAAGCGATAGAACTATAGAACTTCTTAGAGTTTCCTAAACGTCGAAAGCTGTGTACGCTGCACCAAAATAGGTATATTAGAACGGTTAATGCTTAATGTCAACTATTAAACATTGAGCTGTCTGACGAGATTGGCAACTCGTCCAAAGAACTTTACAGGCTTTCAGGAAACGATGGTCCCAGGACTGGATAACATAACTCGTGTAGTCACGTAGCACACAAAAGGTTCTTTATGTTTCAAAGTTATGTATATTACCTATAGCAGATCTAAGGAGATATTATATTATTATTGTTTAGTACAAGTTGTAACTGTTTAATTTAGGTCAGAAGCTCTTTTTAATTCGTTCTTTTTTGTATTTCTCTATAATATTTAGTTCAATTCTAGTACCCATTGTTAATGTTTTTGTATTGAATCTTGTCAGTTCGATTCAACGGGGGCGGCATGTTAAAGCACAACCCCTTAGTTCTTAGTACGTAGTTGACAGAGTTGTCAAGAGATGTCGTTATCCTTTTTTAAATCGCGGTATCAATATTTTTCTCCGGCTCCATAAGTACAGGAGCCTTTCTTTGAATAAATGTGTCCACTATCTGATCAACCTTTGGTTTTATATTATGGTCAATGACGAGCCGGTCTCTTATTAGTACATGAGTCCAGGTTAGACGTTGTTCCATCTAGTTCGGATTCTTATCAGTTCAGAGTCCAGGTTGGTTGGATAGTGGCTCCATCGAGTTCGGACTCCTACCAGTTCAGAGTCCAGGACAGGGTGTCCACTAACCAACCGGTGTTTCAGTACAATTTGGGTCATACCCCAAACATTGAACTGGTAGGAGTCCGAACTCGATGGAGCCACTATCCAACCAACCTGGACTCTGAACTGATAAGAATCCGAACTAGATGGAACAACGTCTAACCTGGACTCATGTACTAATAAGAGACCGGCTCGTCACTGACCATAATATAAAACCAAAGATTGGTCAGATAGTGGACACACTGTCCTGGACTCTGAACTGGTAGGAGTCCGAACTCGATGGAGCCACTATCCAACCAACCTGGACTCTGAACTGATAAGAATCCGAACTAGATGGAACAACGTCTAACCTGGACTCATGTACTAATAAGAGACCGGCTCGTCATTGACCATAATATAAAACCAAAGGTTGATCAGATAGTGGACACATTTATTCAAAGAAAGGCTCCTGTACTTATGGAGCCGGACAAAAATATTGATACCGCGATTTAAAAAAGGATAACGACATCTCTTGACAACTCTGTCAACTACGTACTAAGAACTAAGGGGTTGTGCTTTAACACCGACCAATACCTGTTACCCAAATGAAGTGGTTCTAATAAGTCTAATTGCCTGCAGAGGGTTTTTTGTCCTCCTTACAAATATAAAAGCCAGATTTCGGACATGGCGGCCGATCTCAGTTGAGATAAATCAACTGCACAGGACATAATCTAGTGCACAAGTGTACGCGCAAACACAAGTGCACTCTCTGTTCCCTTACTCTCATAGTTCAGTGAGACGGCGATCCGTCATGACCGATGAGAGATCGGGCGCAGGACCACCGGCTTACCGTGCTTCTCGAAGCTGCATCAGTCAACTTTCTGACTCCGGGCTGAGTAATTTCTTTACAGAAAAACTTACACAAATTTTGCCCGATCCCGGACTCGAACCGGGGATCTCTTGGTCCTTACGCACTTGTAGCCACCAATAGACCAACGAGGCTGTCTACAGTTTTTTACAATGAATAGCATACATACATACATACAATCACGCCTTTTTCCCAGAGGGGTAGGCAGAGATCACTTCCAGCGATCCACTTTTCACTTCTGTGGGAAACGTGACGTGACGGGTTGTGGACCACGTCGCCGCCATTCTGCCTTGTGCATTGTTTTAACCAGGTCATTGCGTTCCCACGAGTAGCAAGGATATATGATGGGGGAAGGAAAGGGGGAGGAAGGATACTATCGCCTTGGATGATTTGGACTGAGTCGATAGTAGCTCGAGGAGCCGGGGTCGCTTACCCGTATACCGTTCACCAACCACCGGACAGATAGTTGTGACTGGTATCCCCTGACTTATTGACAATGAATAGAGTGACTCAAAAGCCGCATGCAGGCACTGGTGGACCAAAAGGTTCATATTCTCTTTTCTGTCTCGTGCCATTAAGGCAGAGACAGCACTTTCAGCTCATGTTCTCCTATAAATCTCCCTCCGTCCTATAATCTCAAGCTCTTCAATCTAAGCAGGCCTTCAAGGTGAATGCGACAGGTGTAATCGTGGGTGAAGTCATACACACCGTGAAATTTTAGTGGTTGATTTCCCGTAGCAGAACGATTTGCCTTTATCGAATCATGCTAGTTATTCCCTTACAAAAAAAAATAGTTTTTCAATTTTCATTAAAATAATTTTCCAACTCAAAGCCGTGAAAAGCTATCGTTCTTTTAAGAGATGTGACGTAATCAGATATTGCTGGCCGTATGAAAACGGTGCTTAAAGCTGAAGAAGCTCTACACCTTAAGTAATAAACCGAGTTTTGTTTATTACTTTCGTTAAACTAAACTGAACTAAACTCATTGATTTGAATAAAAAAAACTGCACAAATATATTGTGCTAGGGAGATAGAATAATTTTACTGCAGGAAAACAACCACTAAAATTTCACGATGTACAAGAAGCTTTGACGAATTGTAGTACAATAGTTTTACTGAATTTACATATTCAGTAATTCTTAGTATTAAAAGGGGTGTTCACGGGAACCCCCAATGGGCAAAGCGGCGGGCGATAGCCTACTTAGTCTAGGCTTAGCAATGTCCGGTGGGGCTACCATGAGTTTAAAACTTACGCACTCGATATCGCCTACGTAAATGTCTATGAAAAACTTGTACAGCGCCGCTGGTGGTTACGCGAAGAACTAAAATCGGCCGTATGAAAAAAACAACTCGATAGGTTTTTAACGTAAGTAAGTTTTCGATAGCCAACTCATGGTAGGCCCTCAGGATTATATTGACAAATATCGTAATAAGACGTGACTTAGGCCGTTCAAAATCTGTCGTAAAGTGTGCCGTAATATGGTGTACAATCTACGAATGGTATACAATACACCGTGAAATTTTAGTGGTTGTTTTCCCGCAGCAAAATGATTCTACCTTAGTAGCACAATAGATTTGTGCAGTTCTTTTTTATTAAAATCAATAAATGCCGGTTTCACGAAAGGTATAACCGAAACTCGAAAGTATTTTCGAACCACTTTATTACTTAGGGCGTAGAGCTTCTTTAGCTTTGAGCATCGATTTCATGCGGCAAGCAGTACCTGAATACGTCACATCTTAAAAAAACAACGATAGCTTCTCTCGTTCTCGAGTTGGAAAATAATTATTTTGAAAATTTGTAAAAAAAAATATTTTTTCAAGGAATAATTTGCATAATTCGATAGTATTACAAAAGGCAAATCGTCCTGCCACGGGAAAACAGCCACTCAAAGTTCACGGTGTATTACGGAGTCTGTGGTTTCTATATTGTCGTTGGCGGACGCCATATATTAAAAGAAAATGAAAAATGCTTCATTACTTTCTGAATCTTACTTAGACTCGGTATACATTTGAAGGTAGTAAGTACATGTACTTAAACTAAACATGGGTTAATTGCTGCCTAAGAAGTGTCGAGTACAACAGGGGATCCCAAACTAGGCTTAGCCTGTATCTTGGGTAATCAAATACATTTTATTAAAGTCTTCAGTATCCGAAGTTAATATACGAATAGAATAACCTGTATTATTAACATGTTTTACGATTGTAATCTGTTTGTGAACCTATTATAAATAAATAAATATGAAAATTATATTAAACTAATTGATACGTGCTAATTACGATTACCGCCTTATTTTTGATGATAAAACGATGATTTTTTTTTATTTTGACAATGATTTTTTGTTATCTTTACAAACCAAAAATGATAAACAAGAAAAAAAAAATTATAAAATTTTGGGGCATTACCGCGAAAGATATGCGCGTACATTTTAGCCATTCATTTTTATTTTTACAGATTATTATTAGGGTTCCGTGCCCAAAGTGAAAAAACGGGACCCTATTGCTGTGACTTTGCGGTCCATCCGTCTGTCATTAGGCTGTATTGGACTCGCACTTGGCCCCTTTCGTTTGGATTAATGTGGTTCAATTCAATAATCTGCACGTGTGAATTATACCGGATTGATTGTTGCTTGTGACGTCAGTAAAGTAACTACAGAGGGCCTACCATGAGTTGGCTATCGTAAACTTACGTACGTTAAAAACCTATCGAGTTGTTTTTTTCATACGGCCGATTTTAGTTCTTCGCGTAACCACCAGCGGCGCTGTACAAGTTTTTCATAGACATATTTACGTAGGCGATATCGAGTGCGTACATTTTAAACTCATGGTAGCCCTACTGGATAGACGTCTGTAGCGTTTGCGTTTGACATTGATATATGTAAATGTACAATGCATTTGTACGAGTATTATAATGATTTTACTAAGTCTTGGAGACTTCATAACTTTCTGTGTGAGACCTGTTTTGATGTGTGTGACGTATAAATGATCTTTTGTGACATATAACTCGCCAGTTCTCTATGTTGGTATGTGTTGACTGGCTCGGTGGAACCGTAGGTAGTCGTGGGTTCGATTCCCACCCGGGACAAATATTTGTGTGACGAACATTTGTGTTTAATCCGTGTCTAGGAGTGTTATTAAATATATTAAAGTATATTAGTGTATCCACTGTTGATCCTAATATCCGTAACACCAGTGCTGAAGCTACTTCCAAAGGTATCAGATCAATTTATATAATGTTGTGTAATATTATATTTATTATTTATTAAAATCATGTCGGGCCGACTATCGGTGCCACAAAAACTTGAATGGGGTGGGCAGCCTTAGTCTAGGACTCGCCATTTCTCAATGCTTGGATTACCATACATCATCAGCCCATATACGCCCCACTGCTGCCTACCCTAAACTAGGGCGATAAGGCCTAAGTCAACTACGCTGGCCGAGTGCGGGTAGGTTGACTAACACAACCTAAGAATTTCTTCGTAGGTGTGCGGGTTTCCTCACGATGTTTTCCTTCACCGTTAAAGCGTCGAATAATCGTACATATGAATTTATAAAGCACAGTGGTACGTGGCGGGGTTTGTACTGGCGACCTTTCGCATTTCAAGCAACGACCTTAACCACTCGGCCATCGACGCTTTAACGACTTGACCTCCCAACCATCGACGCTTAGTGTGTGAGCCATCCGCTCCCCCGCAAGTCCGGTGATGATGACAAGGCTATTCCAAGCCATTATCGTTAGTCAGATAAGGGAAAAAATCTTGTGATATCATTATTGACATTTGTTACGTTTGTCAACAGTGACCGAGGATGTGCAACCGGTGCAGCGATCGGCGCCGCTCCTGCAGTCGCCGCAGTATACCGGGGGTCGGCCGCAGCCCTACAGTGAGTACAATCTTTAGTGCACACGTTAGTGCGCATTTTTGGGACGCCCTCTTTGATTTTAGCGTAAGTGCACACATGTGTGCACGTGTGCACTAACTTTGTGCACTTTGTTTTTGTCACAGGGAAAGGATACGCGGATAAAAAAAATCGCAAGGGCAGCAAGATTGTTGTGAAGACACTTTCGTGACAATTCTATTATGTGCACACTCTTCAAAATTGACGTTTAAAGTCTACCTTAACATAAAATTCGCCACAGATCGGATACTTTTACAATACAACACTTATTGCGAACTTTTTACGTCTAATTAAGCGATATTTTCTACACGGTGCACTAGATAAATATGTATGTATGATAAATACATATATATTGCTCTAGTACATTAACGGAAGTGCAACAAAGTAACAAACAGTATACCGCTAATACACCCTAAACGGACGGATTTGCATACAAACGAAGTGGTGGTCTCTGCCGAACTAAAGCTGGGTACACAACATTGTCTTATCTTTATTAATATCGTAATTTGTTGACGCAAACTTTAATACGTCTATTAAACAGTACTAATAGGGTTAATAATGCGTTGGATGCGGGATTTTCGTTGAACTATAGATCATTATGGAAAAGGTTTTATTTAAAAAGTTTTTTTGTTATAAATACAATTTTCATTGTGATATTGTTGACTGTTATTCGCAAAACGCTGACTATCAATGATTTTTTGAACATGCAATGACTGTGTAATAAGAAAGACTGGTAAGCCGACTGATATGATTTCAGAAATCAAATCTTTGTAGGCCATGTGGGTTAATCTCCTAATTTCAACCATAGATTTCTTTCTACACAAAAAAAATTGTTAAATTCAAACACACGACAAAATAAAAAGCATCTCTTCGTACAGACAAAACATTATCATAATAAATTGCATTTGAATATTTAACAGAAACAGACTGCTGTATTTCCAGTCAGATTTTTTTGGTACAATTAGCATTTCGAACAAGTGGTACTTATTTTTTTTACATTCTATTGTAAAGCGCATGAAATGTTAAACTGTTGGTTGGACAGTGCCCCTGCCTTGCGCGCCAAACGTCGTGGGTTCGATTCCCACTCAGGACTAATATTTGTTTGACGTACATCGGTGTATGTCCCATGTTGATTTTGATATTCGTAACACAAGTGCTTAAGCTACTTACTACGGGATCAGATCAATTATGTGATGTAGTATGATATTTAAAAAAAAAAAACAATTTAATAAAAGAATATATTTAAAGTGCAAGGTAAGCTTGGTATGGACATGTTATGATAATGGAAGAAAGCCATGTGACTAGAAGAGTAATGAGTATGAATGTCAATGGATGTAATAGTAGAGGAAGGCCGAAGAAGACATGGATGGATTGCGTGAGAGATGATATGGGAGTGAAAGGAGTAGACGCAGAGCTGACGAATGACAGGCCCGAGTGGAAGAAATATACATGTTGCGCCGACCCCACTTAGCGTGGGACAAGGGCAGGAGAATGATGATGATGATTAATAAAGAAAATATTTTAAATATCAAGCACGATAGTGTATACCCATCCTTGATACGGTGGTATCGGAACGCGGGAAATGCCCAGCTATTTCCCGGTAAAAGTTAGGGATGACCGGTCAAAGTTGGAGCCGGGATTTACCGTCGATTCCGAATAGTACGGACTGTAGGGTTGGCAGAGACGAATTGAGTATTTTTATAAAAGCGACATGTATAGAGACAGACTAATAGTATCAGAAAAATAAACTTTGAGGACCTGAAATATTTGAGGTTGTTCTAGCTACTAGAGGTATACTACGCGTTTTTATTGGGTTTTCCAACAACAATTTGTTTAGCTACAATCTTTGCTGTATCTTTGCTATATATGTAAACTAGCATTCCGCCCGCGGCTTCGTCCGCTTGTAGTCATTTTTAGCGTAAAATATACTCTTATAATTAAAGTCGCCTATGTTCTTTCTCAGTCTCAAAACTATCTGACATCTGTATACTAAATTTAATTGAAATCGGTGTTTTGAAAGCGCGTTTTCGCGTTCCTCAATATGTCATATAAGTAAGGTTGGTAATTTATTTTCATTTTAAAGTATTTGTTTATTTTGGCGCCCGTGATATGTTTTATTGGACCTCACTCTACATTGAAATAAGTCTTTATGGGTCTACACGCGATATTAGGAGTAGCAAAATTACATAGCTACTTACTCACTCTACATTGGCGACACCTGGTAACATAAAACTTAGCCCTCATACAGGAATATGCATAAACCGGCAATCTTGAGTTTTTCAACAACTTACGCAAATAGACTTCAAAATATAATACAATTTAAGTAGAAATCGGTTCAAAAACGAAGGCTTTATAATGAATTAAAGTTAATTTTCCACCTCTTTCTTACAACACAGAGTTTTGTATGGATTGCATATGGCCGTAGTGTAATTTGACGTCACCTGACGTATAGGATCTCTCTGTCTACTCAGAAACTTTAAACAGGTATATCTCTGTTGTCGTTAAAGTAAATTGAAAAATAAAATTATATTCATATTTCTCCAATATTAAAGATTTATTTAGGATAATAAAAAAAATGTGTGCATATTCCCCATTGATAACCCTGTACAATTCTCTGCAACTCTCCTTGGATACGCGGATCACTCTGTCCCGCTGCACTCAGCCGATGTGAGCAACGGTTTTCCATCTCATTGGGTCCAATAGATCCCGACGCTACTCTTGCGTTGGTTGCGATGAACTTTTTAGGGTTAAACCTCAAAACTGGACTTAACTGGATCGTTGTATGTGATGTTGGGCACACAGAATTTATAAATAGTCATAATATTACAACCATGTTCAATAAAAAGAGTCGATGGCCGAGTGGTTAAGGTTACTTGTCATGCGAGAGGTCGCCAGTTCAAACCCCGCCACATACCAATACATACATACATACATACATACAATCTCGCCTTTTTCCCAGAGGGGTAGGCAGAGATCACTTCCAGCGATCCACATTTCACCTCTGTGGGAAACGGTTGTGGACCACGTCGCCGCCATTGTTTTAACAAGGTCATTGCGTTCTCACGAGAAGCAAGGATATATGACGGGGAAGGAAAAGGGGAGGAAGGATACTATCGCTTCGGATGATTTGGACTGAGTCGATAGTAGCTCGAGGAGCCAATCCAACCAATGTTTATTTCAAATTTAAAATTCATAATTATGCACGATTATTCTCAATAGTCGGGACGTATATGGGCTGAAGATGATGATGATGTACAATCCCTTTCATTTAAATAATTCGTATAATTCGGATCATGTTTCAACTTATGTGGGTTGACCCACATTCGGTATTTACATTCATGAAAAAACGTATTAATTTGAACCTAAATGTTGATTGTTTACGTGTCCCTAGTAAATATAATAAATCAGAAGTAATTTTCTTACTTACTGTCCTGATATTCAGTCCAATATATCTCAATCATTCACAAAAAGAAGCCTGAAAAATAAAAATTGTCATCACATCTCTGTCGTCTTCGAGCGGAGTAGATGTATATTTCTAGAAACCGACTCGCACATTTACGTGAAGTAAAAACGAAAGTCGCCTTTAGAAAGAATCGCCCGCCGCCACAGAACTGGGTCGCGCCTTCAAAACGCAGCCTGAATAACGCATTCAACCCCCACCAACCCCCCTTCGAGGGTTGAAACTAGTTATTCTAAAAAAAAAACTCTTATTTTTATAAATATCAAATAATTTATGGGAAATGATGACTTGTCTGCCTAGTCATAATTAAAAACGTAAGAAAACAAACTACTTACCAAAAATTACAAAATAATGTAATAAGATCTTTTAATATGATCAGTTTTTGAAATCATTTATATCCTTCGTTTGTCGACTTCGACTTCAAGTCGGTAAAAAAAATATAAAACCTTCTTCTGCAAATCTGTTAAAATTACATACAGGTCAAACTGTGAAACTCCTTTTTTGAAGTTTAATTAAATTACATTTCTAGAAACTATAACATGAACTTGAAGAGAAAAATATTGATTTTTATTTATTAATTAGGATTTGGACTGTTATCATGGCAATCACACTTTTTTTCCTGACATGTGCTACGGTCCTGGCACACCACTTTCGCTTCATCCAAATCCATTAACCTCTTCATGCATTACAATGTCTAAATGTAACAGAAAGTTACTGGTTAGCTCCATATTACGTACTAAAATTATATTAAAAAAAAAACTTAAAATAATAAACTCGTCTCAATCCCTGTGAGGTATAACTACGACTATTTACGTAAATAATTAAAATTATAAATTTACTCAAAAGCATTGCAATCATCAGCGAATCACGCATCACATTCTTCGCCAATTTCCAATCTCGCTTAACAGATTGCAATGAGGGTTTTCGCGTATAAGAACTTCACTAGATGGCAATACGTAGGCGTGAGGTCCAACTGCAGCGTGATTGGTTATTTTTGACGTGACATTGACAGACATGTCAATATTCACCAATCACGAAGCAGTTAGACCTCATATCTGCGTCTTGCCATCTAGTGGATATCTTATACGCGAACACCCTCATTGCAACTGCGACTGCATTAACAACTCCACGAGTGGCATCCCTGCCCTCCACCCCCCCCAATATCACCCCCACCCGGGAAGCCCAATGAAAGGGCCAAGGGGCAACTGTTTGAAGGGAAAATGCTCATCTTCCGTGCGCCGGATAAGACGTGGTAATGAATGGCGAGTGTTTACGGTTGAGTAATGCACTTTTTGACTTGTGTTTCTTTTTTAAATTATTTTATCTTTGTTATCACCATTTTGTGTGGTCGTTTGGTGCCTATAGCATAGAATGAGATAGGGCTTTTTGTGATGTTTTGGAGTGAAATTAGGAAGAAAAATTAAAATATAAATATATTTATTTTGTGCATACAAATTTGCATACGTAAAACTACAATTTAATTTTGTTTTATTGTTTTTATTTAAAAAATATTATTTAACATTATGTAACAAATATGAAACATGTATGTAGTGCGACAAGTATTTCGTTTTATCTTATTGTATATTTTTCTTGTGGTTTTAAAAACTAAGTGGACAACGAATGTATAGAATATTACTATTTGGGTAATTTTTTGGAGCCTATGCTATTATAATTTCAATCTTGATAACTTTACTTCTTTACTACTACTGTCTGTTTCTAATGTGACGTCCCCTGTTTTGAGTTCATCAAAATATATGTATCTTTGGCAAAGCAATATTACACAAAAAAAAAATGTTTGGCAATTATGTCTGTCTATGCGTACAAGCTCATCTCTAAAGCAATGACTTATAATAGTTGTAGTTTAACATGTTAATAACAGAGCTTAAATTCAAAAAGTAAGTTATTTAAAAGAAGAAACAAATTTTACACTAACATTTTGTTAAAAGAGATATACCACTTTATTGGACGGTACAACTTAAAATGAAAGTATCTATTAAAATCCCTAACGAACCTGAAATTGCGAGTATAATAGCAGGATAGCTGGCCATTCGGTCTGTCGTTTCATTTGCAATGCTAACTCGACATACTTTGGAATCGTATCATTGTCCCAAACAGCTTAGACAAAGCAAATCGAATCCATAGCCGTGTGTGTTCAACCCTGTTCAGATAGTGTCCGTTGAACAGGGCCGGATTTGACATTGCCGGGGCCCCTAAGGTCAAAATTAGGTTAATAACGACAATCGATTTAATACGCATCAAAATCTGTTTGTAATTATTTGATGAATGCTTAAATGTTGTCATGTTTGTCCTGGGACACCTATTTATGTATCGTTTTATTGAAGCTCGTATTTTTTTCCCTTACTGCCATACGATGATGGCTTGGAGTAGCCTCGTCATCATCACCGCACTTGCGGGGGAGCGGATGGCTCTCACCCCTAATGTATGTATGTGTAACGTATTTACGCCCGCGACTTAGTTAGATGACGCGACCGCGTGATTATCATTTAAAACAGTAGTTCTTTTATAGCGGTTAAATAGCTTATGTCCTTTGTCAATCTATAGACTATTTGTTCACCAAATTTCATTTAAATTAGTCCAGTAGTATTGGCGTCAAAGTCATGCGGACAGACTGCTCCGCCTGTTTACTTTCGCAATTTTGGTGTTTTTTTATTTGCCACAGTGGCAATTAAGTAAATATTTATTCTTTAGTCAGTCATGGGGTTTTTTATTTTACCACAATGTAAAAGGGAACGGATTTGATGTGTTAATGTAAAATAATGCATTTTAGGGCCTGATACTCTACGTAAATTAACCCATTAGCTGAAACTAGCCAAAAATTTAATCCTTACCAGAACTGGGCCCCTAGGTCGCCCCTGCTCTATCTAACCCGGCCCTGTAATTAACGCTAGTTGCACCGAACGCGATTCGGACCGTTTTAAAATTCGCCAATTTCATTTAAATCGACGTGGCACGGCTCATTTGCCCTGCCGTATGGAGCCGCCATCTTTTATTCATGCAATTTTCACTCCGGTTGGAAATTTACTGGTACCATCTTGCATATAAATAGTTTGTGAATGACTCCGCCGCGCTTGAAGAATGAGTGTATGAATTAATCATTCGATTGTGAGATTGAATGAACGGCGAACGCTGAATTTTCCTAAACTTTTAAGTTGGGTTGTGAATGTTACAATGTGGTAGTATGTTACACGTCCGCTTTCTACCTTAGGAATATGTAGGGGATCTTTGTAGCAGTAAGCTCTTTAAAATAAGATGATAACTGGGATAAAGAATGTAAAATTTTTCAATTTTGACATTAACACTATTGCTTTAATATACGATATAAAAGAAAGTATAATTGAGCAATGTAATAATGTATATTATTACAGTATTACTCGTGGTAAGTAGCTTAAACATTTTTGTTACGGATATAAGAATCAACAATGGATACAAAAATATATTTAATAACATACCCAAACACGGATAGAACACCGATATTCGTCACACAAATATTTGTCCTGGGTGGGAATCGAACCCACGAACCCTTTTGGAACCGTAGGTAGTAATCCTGTGTCACTAACCACATTTCCAGCAAGCCAGTCGCTATTGGACATATGTATTATTAAGTTTTCCTGAAATTGACAAGTGATATAATGTCGTTTCAGGATTGGGTCATTTGTCTCCTACAAAATACTTAAAGTTAACAACAATGGATTAATGGCGCATTGGATAGTGGCCCTGTCTCTTTCACCAAGAGCCGTGAGTTCGATCCCCACTCGGGACAAATATTTGTACGACGGATGTCGGTGTTGTCCCATGTCTGGGTGTGTCATTTGTATATAGAAGTATGTTGTATATAACACTGTTCATTCCTATATCCTACATACAAGTGCTTGAGAAAAGTACATAGGAATCTCAACAATGTAGCTATATCTTATGTGATATTAATGATTCTCTGTAATTTCAGGTCTAATATATCCCGAAGGCTTTATTGCCCAATACAACTCACTACTTCTTCTTCTTATCGTATGGTTGATGAACAACCTGGTGTCCGAGTTTAAACCGCCCGTAGGCCTCTGACATGGCTTCACACACCGTTGAAAAATCTCTCAGGTGTGCAGGTTTCCTCACGATGTTTTCCTTCACCGTTGAAGCGTCGAATGATGGTACATATGAATTTCAAATATGAAAAACACGTTGGTACCTGGCGGGGTTTGAATTGGCGACCACTCGTAGCGAGGCAAGCAACGACCTTAACCACTCGGCCATCGACGCTACTACTTAAATATCTATACAGATAGCAAAACCAATACATGTTAAGTTACCACGCAAGCTATGTATAGATGATGCAATCCTTTCAGTTCCCGGAACCCAACACATTTTATTATTATTTATGAATAAATCCAAACACCTGTGCCGAATAACATTTACCTCTGAAAAGCGGGAGGAGTGAATACCTCTGAAATATCTCGCGTCGCAAGCAAAGTTTATGAATTATTTAAATGGCAACACTTCTTGGTTCACGTCTGCGTGTATTTTAGTTACCGCGACTAATGCACGTACTGTATTTGAGTATTTTCCTGATTTGGTATGGCAACATTTTTCATTCTCTTAACGACGTATGCAATAGTATGCATACTTAACTAGGTGTGGGATTTTTAAGCTGAAATTTTGTAAGAGAAAATTTAAGCTTTCGGCGACAATTGTTATGATTTTTATTTGAATTACTAAGATTCAAATAACACACCCAGACACGGAACATTCGCAATTATCTTCCGAAAACTTGGCAAAATTTTCCAAAATTACTACAAATTTACTTTTTTAAATGGACATCTTCATGTTAAGCGGATCTAGGGCAAATGCTCCTTGGCCCATCGGGCCTACCCTAAACTAGGGCGATGAGGCCGCAAGTCAACCACGCCGGCCAAGTGCGGATCGGTGTAGGTTTACTCACAATTATGAGTACACATGCATGAGCAAACATTGCTTCAAAATATACATACATACAATCACGCCTTTTTCCCAGAGGGGTAGGCAGAGATCACTTCCAGCGATCCACTTTTCACGTCTGTGGAAAACGTGACGTGACGGGTTGTGGACAACGTCGCCGCCATTCTGCCTTGTGCATTGTTTTAACAAAGTCATTGCGTTCCCACGAGTAGGATTCAAAATATACAGCTCAGTTATATCCGTTATGACTCAATGAGTCGACGAAACGTACTATTTACCTATAGCTAATTTAAAAAAATATGCAATCCAAACATATTCTCAGTCAGATAACTGCTCTTTTCATAACTTTCAACCAAGTTTCAGTGCCCCAAATGGCGGCCAATGTCGACCTCTAAATGGCAGTTTCGAGGCAGCGTAGCGGACCAATCAAATCACCGGAAAGTTGTAAGAAACTTTGCCACGAGCAAAACTACCGATTCAGATGCTAACTAATCCAACTATTGAAACTAAAATTTGTGATTGGACGGTACTTGCTTAATGAACGAGGTTCAGAGACAGATTTTCTCTTTTAGAGTTGGGAAAAACTTTTTTTTAGTGATTCGAAAATTTGTCGTTTTTCTTTTGGGTAGAGAGGGAGATGTGGTTTGGAGAAGACCTTTTTCCAGTAATGGGATGATATGGGTTAAATAAAAAAAAGTATTTTGGGTAAATATTCGAATTAGGAAACATTTCATTATTTGCTCTAATAATATATATTAATTTCATGTGCCTAACTTGTTTGTGCGTCAACTATATTTCAAACTACCGGCTGCCCACGTCTTCGTATGTACCTTGCTAAATTGGCCATATATGAGAGAAAATCCCATCGAAATTGGTTAAGCCGTTTCGGAGATCAGTGAAAAACAAGACAGACAGACAGACAAAAATGTTTTTTTAATTGTGTTTTGTTAGTACCTGATAAAGATTGATACCTTTTTTAAAAAAGTAGTTATTTTAATTTTACAAACAGACACTTACATTTTATTTAGTTGTATAAACTGTAACCTTTGACCTTTTTTAACTTTGCAACACCGTAATATCCGGTGTACAACGTACGATGTACCAGATAATTTGGGATTAAAAAGACCCACTCATAATGAATTCCATTCGAATTGCGCGCGGCGCTGGCAAAATGGCCGCCTCACTAAAAGCCGTCGGCGATCCATCGCTCTCGCACCTGCCTACGTGTAATGTTTTAATTTTTTATGAAATAACCACCCTTTGCTCTTTTTCCCGTGTAAACAATAGAATGCCACCACTGAATAATATAAAGGACCCGTGCCGTCATACAGCGGGTATCGCAAAATATGGATTGAGGTTTTATTTTATTCGACGCGCTCTATGTCCGTCCAACGCTCGGCGGAAATGCAAAAATATTTTTCAAAGATGGCGGATATCATAAATTTGTGGAATGCTACGAATTTGTTTAGAAAATTAAATAGGTGTTTCGTCGTTCATGGAATCACGAGATACCGCTCTTTCGTCAGATAAATAGAACGGGTTTGTAATAGAGAATAATCAAAGACAATCGAAATACATACGACATAACTACATCGTTTATGTAAATTTAACTTTCTAGTTATAGTGGTTCTTGAAATTCAGACCAGTTACAGACGAATTGACAGACGTACGGAAGGACAAACAGCCAAGTGTAGTAGTGTAGTGTATCCCGTTTTTACCCTTAAAAACATGACGCAGAAAGGAGGTCCTTTTTCCTTTCAGTTATGACAGTGTAGACTCAGCTTAGGATTAGTTCCATTAAAAAAAAACACAACATAAATGAGATACTTTTGCGAAGCCACGTAGAGATGGACTGGCCATTCACACATCTCCCGTTTTAAAAAACCGCCGGTTACATTTTTCTGTAGCCATTAAAAAAGTTTCCAGCTTTAAAAAGAGTTCTAAATTCTAAACGACTGCGACGGAGCGGACGTGGGCAAGCGCCTGAATTATTTAAGCGCTGGCAACACCGGCGGTGACGTCATCACTCGCTCGTCGCCATATTTTTTTTTTCTCGTCTATCTAGCCTTGGGTCCCCGTTGTGATTTAATATAGCCTCCGCGTCGCTTGATTTTCGGAACAGATTTTTAATGGCAAAAATCGTTGTACAGTTTTCTGAGCTAGTGACAAAGCGTAGATTTTTCACTCTCAATTCAAGAGTACATAGTCCAGTCATTTAAGGCGTTTTAAACTCCAATCTGCGGAAAAAATCCTAGTGAGCTGAATTTATCTCTGAAATATCTCGCTAGCTATAGTAGCTATTTCTCGAAATAGACGCCATTATGAAAAAAAATATCTTGAAAATAGACAAAAAATGTCTCTTGCATTTGTAACCGTTTTCGAAGTAGATCTGACCTGAGAATGAAAAGAGTGTGTTATCCCACATGTTATCGACCATCATTATAGTAGGGCGTCCGACCGATTTCGGCCATGGCGGTCGATCCCAATTAAGATCAGCCAAGTGCTCAGGACATAATTATAGTGCACAAGTATGCGTGCAAACACGAGGCATTACCTGTTCCCTTACTCATTAGTTCGGTAAGACGGCAATCCAATATGACTGAAGAGAGATCGGGCGCAGGACCACCGGCTTAACGTGCTTTCCGAGGCACGGGCGTGCAACCGCCAACTTCCTTACTCCGGGCTGAGTAATTTCTTTACAGAAGAACTCACACAAATTTTGCCCGACCCCGGACTCGAACCAGAGACCTCGGTCCTTACGCTTGCTACCAATAGACCAACGAGTCAGGTCAATACAGTAATGAAAGTGCATCATCATCATCATTCTCCTGCCCTTGTCCCACGCTAAGTATTGTCGGCGCAACATGTACATTTCTTCTGGCCTGTCAAAAGTGAATCAATTTTATTATTTTCCATATTGCTGTACGATTTTGCTTTGATACGAAAAAGCGGCATTTGTAAAATAAATTGCACAGTTTATGCATACGAAGTGGACATTTGTAAACGTTTTATCCAAACATGTGTGACTAATTGAAATTGATGGGGAACGGGAGAAAAATAGGAAACGCATTCGCATTCAATTGTAGCAAAGGTTTTAGTGCATTTGCATCGGGTTTAAAAAATATATATTTATACAAGACCACATCTCACACGTGAAATCCAATTATAATATGATACGCGGATCACATACAATTGTCAGTTCTAAACGGGGGTCGAACCCAGTACTTCTGTAACTAGAAACAGGAGAACTTTATATATATTTATTCGTTTGAATATGTGTATGTTAAATAAACAGTGTATTTCGACATGTTATACCTTTGCTGCCATCAAATTAATGGGAAAACAATACTAAATTCGATTCGAATTCAATCATATATTAACCATCGATAAAATACTGGAAATATGTCTAAATATTATAAATGTAGTTGACAATATCCCATTAAAAGAAGTTCGTCAATCGTATTTTTTTAAATCATAAAGCCAGATACTAAATTGTAAAGTCATGACTTCCGCTTTGAGTTCTCTTCCGGTATAAATACGAAACTCATTTAGATCACAGTGTTGAGGATAGTATAGTGAATGTCTTTCAGGAATTCTGGTTGTGCCCTTGAAAATTCTCATGCCATCGAAAATTCATTGCTTAGCTACTTCAGGCAATACCGTACAGAGAGCCTTATGTAATGTACTCATTCCTATTATAAATTGAGTCAAAGAGTCTTTACTGACAAAATAACCTAATACAAGTAAAATTAAGAAAAAAAAATTATGCACATAAGTACTGCATAATTTTTTTAAATCGTAATTTTGACATTGAACATGCACTAGACGGACCCAACCATTACATCCGGTTTGACAAACCTCAGATCCTCGTGAAATAGCAACGTTTTGTCCCTAGGATGCTGAGAGAAGCTATTGAGATTAAAAAACATACTAATGAAATTAATGAAATTAATTTTTAATAGAGAAGATGGTTGGAGTGTACCACCTGCTTGGGATCCTATCATGAAGACCATAATATCCCAAGCCCGTCAAAAACAACAACATATTGCAAGACCTAACAATGTTGTGAGTTCTGTATGCGTGAACCGGAACACACAAAATATCACACCAAATGAC
Organism: Maruca vitrata; assembly: GCA_039566165.1. Taxonomy (NCBI): domain Eukaryota; kingdom Metazoa; phylum Arthropoda; class Insecta; order Lepidoptera; family Crambidae; genus Maruca; species Maruca vitrata. The sequence goes on from CM076940.1 coordinate 1,095,273, forward strand.
GGTAGTAATTAAACTCACTTATGAAGACACCTGACCACGAGCGCTGTAAAGAAGAACGAGATCTCTAAATAATGTTTAGAATACCCATATACGCGAGTTTAATCCGTAAAATTAGTTTTATTTCAAAAAATATTATTACAAACCATTTACAATTTAGACTATAATCTTTAAATGAATAATACAGCCAAACATGTGTCCCCACAACAGTCAAATTAACATTACCTACCTCCCAATATCTGGTCATCCGGGTTCATAATTGCAGGCCTCTACAATTGACAGTTAATTAACCGATTTCGAAAATTGCTAATGTCCTCACAATGCCCGATTCGCATACGGTAGCCTCATAAGTCACCCCCAACTGAAACTTGTATGACATAAATCGGGTTTGAATTGAGGTCACGTGATTTAATTAATTTGGTTGAGAGCGATACTTGCATTTTGTGAGTTTGCGCCGATGGTTATCAAACTTTAGATTTTTAATAAATCGATTTCGGCAAGTGAGCAGCCAAACGGTCACCTCACTGGTAACATTTTTGAATGCCAACAAAGCTATTTTTACTTTGGCTGTAATAATAAAATTGAAACATTTTTATAACATATAATAGCATATAACATATAGATGATAAATGGTTAAAGTTTCAATTGACGTCACTAGGCAATAAATACAATTAAATAGGCGTCACGACTTGGTCAAAATCTTATTATTCTATTTAGTCCATAAGTTAGTTTATACAAAAATATGGGACACGTTTTTTTTTTGTTTTTCAATTGATTGAAAAATGACAAAATTATAGCTTATCAAACTTCTGGAGTGGGGGCTTGTGACGTCACAGTCACGCAAAAATTGTACGTAAACGTAACGTCATACGAAACTTCTAAGCACTATATCTTCATAATTTCTTGTTTGTGAAAGAAATTAAAAAATACGAGTACAATATTTTTAAATAATCTAAATAACGGACTAATTATATTTTTTTAGTCGTGTCGCCTATTCGAGTGCCGTCATAAATTTTTATTGATTTGAAAAACCCAAAGTATCTGGGTCACATAATTTTTTATCATCATCATAAACGGTACCAGCCTACCCAAAACTAGGGCGATCACGCCTTAGTCAACCATCCGGGCCAAGCGCGGCTTGTTGATTTCACACACCTCAGAATTTCTTCGCAGTTGTCCAGATTCCTTCACGATGTTTTTCTTTACTGAAAGAGCGTCGAATAAATAAAATAAAATTAATAAATAAAAAAACGTACATATGAATTTTTAATTTGGAAACACATTGGTACGTGGGTTTGAACTGGCTTACTCTCGCATGGAAACCAGGCCTTTAATAAAATGGCTACAGTTTGAGAACCGTACGTTCAAACAATGTAGTGGTTGTTGTGAGTGCATGAAGGTGCTTTTAAACAATTAGGGCTACAATGTGGTATGGTTTCAATATGTTTTACAATATTAACATTAAAACTGAAAGCCTTTTAAACTGAATTTGCGGTGGGATCACCGATAATTTTATGATTTAAAAGTAAATGCGTTGTTATCCATTAATAATACCTCGATTTAGTTTTGATGGAACGTGTTAATTTTTGAACCGTTTTCTTAAATAGTTTGAAAATGAGAAAACCTTTTTTTCTGATATACGAAATATGTTTTTGTTTCATCTTCATCATCATCAGCATCATATATATCCCGATTGCTGGGGCACGGGCCTACCCTAAACTAGGGCGATAAGGCCTTAGTCAACCATGCTCATTTTTTAGTTTAATTCTAATAAAAACAGTGAGTAATACAAAATACCTCATAGATAATCTCCTTAAACTAGTATGTGCCTAGGCACACCCTACCCTGTAACTGAAAGGGTAAAGAAGCGAACTTCAACAACTTAATATGTAGGCAGTTTGTTTAAGTTAAGTATTACATAATAACGTACATACACATGGTTACATATTCAAATGACACCGACATTCTACACACTACAAGAAGTTTTCAAGCATCATACTAAATTTAAATGCTGTAGCAGTCTAGATATCCCGAGGGTCTTAGGTTACATATCTACTGGACTTCATATAATGTGGCACTCTTCGTCCTTTTTATAATAGGCTAACAAGATAACCTCACTCCATCTGATGGTAAGCGGTAGTGAGATCCACTTATGAGGTTGACCGGCACAATAGACCTTATTTTGTAGAATTGCCAGAGGGAACAATCGTAGCAGTGGCGTAACTACAGGGTGGCAAGTCGGCAAAATGCCGATGCCCCCACCCGGTAGGGGGCCGCAGCCGAAAGGGGTCCCCGGTCATAGGAGAATCTCATCTGCCAACCCACATACACATTAAGATAAAAAAAAAAGAATGGTGGGTGCACGGGGCCCCAACCGATGAATTTTGCCACGGACTTCAACGGGTATAGTTACGCCACTGAATCGTAGGTTGTTTTTTTTTCGTTTTTCTGACTATACCTCTAACCAAAGTGCCAGGATTGATGGGACCGACTGATCGGCAGATCCGACCACCATCCAGCCAACCAGAGCGTGCAGTGAAGACTCTTGCAGCCAACACAGCTGTGACCAATCGCAGAACGGTGTGTATTGATTGGTCGGACTGGGAGTGTGTCGGTATTGTTCGCTAGATGGCGTGGTACGATAGGGGTATGGGGTTGCCAACATTTCTTAGTTTAAGTGTCTCTCTTTTTCAAAGTATGCTATTAAAAATTCTCCTGGCACAAGTTAAAAGGAGATTCCAAACTCAATTTGCTAAACCTAATTTAGAAGATTTTTTCATTTTTTTTAAATATAATGCATTATCATCAAATATAGTTTATGGAAAAAATAAAATAGACAAAATGACATACTTATTCGTTGCTTAGGTATTTAGTTTTGTAAAAAGATTATTTCTCAGTTTTTAAAGTTAATGTATAAGCACGTTTAAATATGAGTTTTTTTTTTGAAGAATAATGTCAAATCGTCTCTGTGATATATTATGAGCTTTACGTTACTATTATGAGATCAGTACCATCATACCATGCCATCTGGTGATTTTTCATTTGGAAACGCAGTAATTATCTCAGCACTGCGACTTGCTAAAAAACTGACTTATATTCATTTTATTTTGTAAACATTTTGAGTTTTGATTTTCAAAATTATATGTGTACTAACTATTCGTCTTTATAGCTCTATACGCGGCATTAGGAGTAGAAAATGCGTAGCTACTTACTGTGTTCGCTCGCTACCATGATTGGTGTAACCCAGTCGAAACGTCGGGCAGTAAGTAGCTATGTATTTGCTACTCCAGATATCGCGTGTAGACCCATAAAGACTAATACTTGGACTAAAGGAACGCGAAAGTCTAAAATCTTTCGAAAATATATGTAGTTAGATTCAAACAGCATAAATAATTTGAAATAAATAATAAACAGTATATGTCAGTTTTTTCAAATTGGGTGCTGAGATGAAAAATGGTAAATCCTATACAATATAATATTGTGTGCCTAGTAAATGAGTAATGTGTCAAATTACCCCATACTTTCGTGAATGTGCCCCTCTTAGTTTATGTATACGGCATATCAAGCTATGTACTATTTTTGGATTTAGCAAGTCCAAAAATATTTAGTAGGTACATGTCTATTTTTCTAAACTATATATACCGTGAAGTTTTAGTGGTTGTTTCCCCGAAGCAGGACGATTTACCATTAGTATTTCAAAATAATATTAAAATATGAAATAAGCAATAATAATCATCTAACTCGAAAACATGAGAAACGATAGTTCCTTTACGAGATGTGCAATAATTAGGTACTTCTTGATGCACAAAATCGATGATTAAAGCAAAAGAATCTCTACGCCCTACGTAATACAACAGTTCGAGCTTGCTTTCGAGTTTCGTTAATTTCTTTCGTGAAACATCTATTTATTGATTTTATTTAAAAAATTGCTACTTCGGGAAAATAAATGAATTACATTTCACGGTGTATATTATATCTAGATTTCATAACTATATCAATCTAAATATAATAAAAATCATATATTATATATACTAAGGTAGTCTGATATGCCGGCGGCAGTTATACAAATTGTTTACATGGATGATGGCATGATTATTGAAGATTATTTAAATATAGTGAACTAATGTTTGTGTGTTACTGCTACTAATATAGTATTTAGGTACTTCCTTGTTAAGTATTTCCTTAAATACACAATCGTAGAAAATTAGGCACGAAAATTTTAATGATAGAAAATGTGTTTAATATTTATGATACACAACACAATGTTTTATCACTTCAGAATGGCTTACTGATCCACTAAATAATATAATGACCCATAATATACATATACACCGTGAAATTTTAGTGGTTGTTTTCCCGCAGTAAAATGATTCTATCTTAGTAGTACAAAAGATGTGTGCAGTTCTTTTTTGTTAAAATCAAAAATTTTTCAAATTTTCAAAAGGTATGTAATTCTTTTCCAACTCAAAAACGTTCGAAGCTATCGTTCTTTATGACTTAGGGTGTCGAGCTTCTTCAGCTTTAAGCATCGATTTAATGCGGCAAGCAGTATCTGATTACGTCACATCTTATAAAAGAACGATATCTTCTCTCGTTTTGGAGATAGAAAATTATTATTTTGAAAATTTAAAAAAAAAAATTTTTTTTTTCGTGGAATAATTTGCATAATTCGATAGTATTACTAAAGGCAAATCGTTCTGCCACGGGGAAACAACCACTAAAATTTCACGGTGTATATATAGACGATTTTCTATATATTAACTTGCATTAATATCGTGCATTACATTTTCTAGATGTGTGGTTTGTCTTAATTACATATAGTATTTACATAGTATGAAATACAGGTCATACATTGTCACAAAACACCTGGATGCTATCATCTTTAGTGCCCATATAAGAAACATTGTCACATTTTACGATTTAACACATATCTTATTGTTATTTGTAATATTTATTAAGATTTTACATTTATTAAGAGTTAGTCTGTAAAAAATGTTGATACAACTTTCATAATATATATTATTTATCTTATATTACACTTACTATTGCATACTTAATTTAAAAACACTTCTTTTTAAACATAATATATTAAGTATAAAAATAGGTACTTTTAATATACAACATGTTGAACTTTGTTTATTAAGATTTATACTTCATAATAGCTTACTTTATACATTATATTATAAATCACAAACATATAATTATACAATAAATAATTCATAACAATATTACAATCAAGACTTTCATTTACTACTACTAAATTCCCTACTTTGCATGATTGTGAAAATAGTTAGTTTATATCGTTTTTGAATTTTATTAACCCATTTTGCCCCAATGTTGGATAAAAACTACCCCAAACGTTATTATGTTTACGATAGAGTGAATGCAACTACCTTCGATTCGTGGTATCTCTATTAATAAAAAAACGCATATATACACGGTCGAATTAAGAAACCTCCTTCTTTTTTGAAGTCGGTTAATAAGGAATGGTCCGACACGTTTATTTTACTTTATATTATCTATGTAAAAAAATGCTCAAAAAAATGGTTCACTTACATTTTTCCACTGGTTTTGTACGAATAAAAATTTTAGGTGAATTTTGAATGTAGGTTGAATTAAAAATATTGTTTAACCAGTCATAGTGAAAATTACTTTGATTCGCAACTGAAAGAGAAAATAACTACTATAAATTACGAAAACATTTTCGAGTTTTTTTTTTAATAAAAGTTTAAGCTATAGCAAACAAATCTATATCATTACGTTGAATACACCAATTTAACCTTGGATTTTTTTCCTATTTTTTTTATTCTTATTGTTGTTTTTTTTTCAGACATGGATTATGGCAGTGGCGGGCCTCCGCCCCCGGGCATGAAGATGGACAGACACGGTCCACCACCGCCGCATCATCCAGTAAGTATCATCATCTGACCATGACCAATATTACCCAAATTAGGATAAAGACTAGCGTGATGAACATTAGTGTTATTATTTAGTGGTGGGAGCCATCCGCTGACCGTAAGTCCGGTGATGATGACAAGGCTACTCCAAGCCATCATCGTAAGCCTAAGTGACTTACGTGACGGAATACTATAGCGTTATTATTAACACAAGTGCTTAAGCGATTTAACACTGAATCAGATCAACGATTTTAATGTTTTGTAGGATTTGTTTATTTATACTGTATCTGACAACATTTTAAAGTTAGGAGGACAAATCTATTCAAAAAGTGAGGAATTTTTACAACATTATTATGTACCTAATCCATAATCATCATTATTATCATCAGCATGGGGCTGTATATGGATACGTCCCCACTGCTGGGGCACGGGCCTGCCCTAAACAATGACGACTAGGCCTTGCCAACCACGCTAGCCGCACTTGGCCAGTGTGGTTGGGCGACCACACAACCTCAGAATTTCTTTGTAGGTGTGCAGGTTAATAACACAGTGGTACGTGGCGGGGTTTGAACTGGCGACCTCTCGCATGGCAAGCAACGACCTTAACCACTCGGCTATCGACGCTATTTTATATATGTATATGTTTTATCGTACTTCTTCTTCTTCTTCTTAGTCGATTTCTTCATTTCTGAAGGTCGTGTCTTTCATGAAAGGTGTGATACCGAAGCGCTGACAATCTGTTTCCACACCTCTCTGTCCTCAGCTTGACGCAGGGCAGCCGGTACATTAAGCCCAGTTGCAGCTTTCACCAGGTCAGACCAACGAGTAGGTCTTTCCCACAACGACCAGCTTGTCCAGGCTGTCTGGTTGTCTACGAGCGATATGACCAAAATACCCTAATATGGTGATAACAGATGGTGGACAATCTGGTCTTAATTTTCAGTTGGTCAACAACAGATTTGTTGGTTCTCGTTTTGATTATCGTCTCGTGGATTTGTTATCGTACCTTACTTAATATTAATTTATTTGGAAAAAAAAGATTAAAATAGAAATGCCAGTAGAAACAAAGACCACATGTCTTGCGATTTCTCATATACATATATGTATGTAATAAAATAACTGTCCCGAGTAACTTGGACGGAAATATTCTTTTCCGTTTCGCTAAAATATTTCGGTATTAGATTTGGGTTTGCCTCAAGGCAGGTTCTGTATGTAAATGCGAATAAATAGTTAACCTTTAATACCCTTGAGGATGGGCTATGCGTACTAGAAGTAGGGTTACCAACTACTACTACTAATATAATAAAAGTAGCTGTAATATACGGTGACGGACAGACAGGCGGATATGACGAATCTATAAGGGTACCGTTTTGTTTGCCATTTGCTTACGTAACCCTAAAAATGCGAAGAATAACAAACATACAAACATTCACACATGTTTGTATGTTTGTTTCTCTTTCATACAAAAGCTACTAGAGAGATGTTGATGAAATATCACAATAATTTAGCTTACATACAGGCTACAATTCACAAAGATATACATTTATCACTACATAGTATAAAGCAAAAGTCGCTAACAAAATATTTGTTCCTTGTCTATTTTGTAATATTTATAAAAACAATATACCATATTTTTAAGAACCTCGAAAAAATTTTGGCAACCCTAAATAGAAGGGACTCAATTCAAGTTTGGTCAGGTCGATAAAACTACCCTCTTTACCGACCGCATGTTATTTATATCTATCTACGATAAAGAGTTTGAGTGTAGGTTTGAGTGCTTTTAAAAAGTTATGTCCTAATTCTGAATCATATCGGCTGGCTCGGTGGAACAGTGGTTAGTAACTCTGACTACGGTTCCAAGAGTCCAGGGTTCGATCCCCACCCCGGAACAAACAAAACTAACTCCGGGCTGAGTAATTTCTTAACAGAAAACTCACACAAATTTTGCCCGACCCCGGACTCGAACTGGGGACCTCTCGGATCTAACGCAGCACTTGCTACCAATAGACCAACGAGGCAGTCAACTATCAATAATGGTTATCTATAATGATATATCGTGATTAAACACTGCTTTTAAAGAAGCTAATTTAGAATACTAATGAGAAATGGAAGCGTTCGGCAAATAATAAATTTTACAAGGAAATTGTATGCGTCGGATTCGAACCCCACTCCCCCTGCCCTCCCCGAGTAATTAGCATTAATTAATATTAGATTGCGTTTGAGGGATGGCCACTTGAGCTCGGCTAATTTAGTTTGGACTATGAATAGCCGTCTTAGGGGAACATTTTGATAATTAGCAAAGACATTTTTAATATATTTTTATATCGTATCTGTTCAGAGAGGGGGAATTTCCCTATTGAGGGAAATCAAATTTCAGTAGGTACTTTTGCCTATAAAAATAGACGTGTGGCACTCGGGCACTGCCGCGGTATAGCTATTGCATAGCATCGTCCGATTTCGGAGCAGCCCGTCTCGATTCGTGCGAGTTTCGTAGAGTCGTACAATACGTCTAACCGCACGCACACAAACACCGTGCCGAAGTCTACCGAACTGAAACGACGTTAGACGATTGTGAGGTTTTTTTCGTTACGGAATTTCTTGGTTCGGTCGCCGCGCTCAAAGTCCGCGATAAAAGCTATGCAATAGCTTAAAAAAGCTTAGGTGTAAGAGCCATCCGCTCCCCCGCAAGTCCGGTGATGATGACGTGGCTACTCCAAGCCATCATAGTACCTATGTCAGTTAGGAGAAAAATATAAATAAAGCGAGTGTATGTACTGAATAATATACAAATTCTCAGAAAGTTTTTAATATAGTATTTTAAAATAGCATTACGCATAATTCACCATTATGCGTAATGCTATTTTGGTCAAAAAAATCCATTATTGTTAAAATTTATTAAATGTGTTAGTGTGTATGGTGGACATATTTTGTCCATAGGACATTTTTTGTAATCTTTAATACCGATAAACTAGCTTACTGCCCGTGACGCCGTCTGTTTGAAGGTCGTAGCTTTTAAAATAAATAATTCGTTACATAAAATGTGATAAATGAAGAACCTCTAGAAACGATTTTGCGCAAACTTCACTTAAACCATGTAGGTACTAAATATTTACTAATAAGCGTCGATGGCCGAGTGGTTACGGCAGTTCGAGAGGTCGCCAGTTCAAACCCCGCCACGTACCGTTTTTCAAATTTGAAATTCATATGTACGATTATTCGACGCTTTCACCGAACTATGAGAGTCAGGGTATAGATAGATAGTGCACTTGTGCACTGTAATATGTACTGCGCAGTTGGCTGATCACAATTGAGATCGACCGCCATGGCCGAAATCGGTCGGACGCCTATTTTTAACAGAAAAAATTATACATTCCTAGAAAACTTAGGGGTGAGAGCCATCCGCTCCCCGCACTAGGGGTGAGAGCCATCCGCTCCCGCGCAAGCCCGGTGATGATCACAAGGCTCCTCCAAGCCAGCATCGTTATCGTTAGTCAGTTAGGAAAAAAAAACTCTAGAAAACTTCCACGCCTGGAAAAAACCTACCCTACCTTTATTTCATAGACCTTGCACTGTATAAGCTCAAATAAACACTACAGTAAACTCTGCTGCATTGTGATATTATTTAAATTCAAATCTAACTTGTCGTGTTTGCTGGGAGTTAAGGTTTCATTTTATTTTTAGTTTCACGGATAGAGTAGATTGTTGATACGTTAACCTTTGACCTATTGAGGACCTAGACTGGCGCGATGGCGCGATGGCTCATGTCTCTTACGCTAAGGGTCGCGGGTTCGATTCCCACTTATCCTTACTAATATTATAAATCCGAAAGTATCTCTGTCTGTCTGTCTGTTACGCTTTCACGCATAGAGTACTGAACCGATTTAAACGAAATTTGGTACAGATATAGTCCAGAGCCTAGAAAAGGCTACTTTTTAACCGGATGCGTTATAAAGAAGTCATGTTTTACCCGTTAAACGTCTCTTCCCGGACGAAGTCGCGGGCGGAAAGCTAGTAAGTATATATTTAAATAAATAAGTATCTGGTACATTCCCATACATGTTCATCTGAACCCAAACTTAGCAGTACAGTGAGACTGATATACATACATAGATATATATATTCTTTAAATACATAATCACACCCAGACACGGAACAAACACCAATGTTCATCACACAAATAATTGTCGCCAGTGGGAATCGAATCTGCGACTCTTGGAACCGCCAGTCAGTTTGACTTATTACCACTGTTCCATGGATTAATCAAATATTGTTTTTTTTTATAATGGTCTGACAAGATGACCTCACTCCACCTTATTTATGATAATCTTTTTTTTTCCAGCGCGACGGCCGTGGGTACGGCCCCGAAGGGTACGGCGGTGAAGGGTTCGTCCCCCCTCCGCCCATGCATCACCCCCCAATGCCGCCACAAAACCAGGTATGAGACCTTATTGGTATTAAATACTTTGACTTTCACTTTGACTTTGACTTTGACTTTAGTTGTGGACCCACTGAGTGAAAATAAAAAAAAATCAACACCAACAAAGGGTGCTTTTTTATATACTAGGCTAACAAGATGACCTCACTCCACCTGATGGTAAGCGGTAGTGAGGTCCAAAAATGAGGTCGACAGGCACAATAGATCATATTGAGCCTGTCGCACTCACCCTGAAGTTCTGCTTAAATGCCGTTTAGATGGCAGCGCTGCCCAGCACGTGTCGTGCGGGAGTGGAAAGGGAGCGTGGACTCGAACCGGAGACCTCTCGGTCCTAACGCAACACTTGCTACTAATCGAGGCTCTCATACTATATTAGTTATATTACTATATTAAAAACCTACAAAATGACTAGAACCAGTATTCAAACCTTTAAATAGTCAAATACTTACTTTGTGGTCTGTAACAATGTGATGAGTACTAGAAATATCTAATTCTAGAAGTGATTTATCTCTTTAAAATATAGGTATCTTTAAAAATAAAATTGCTGAGGTTAGGGATCAACTAATTAACATACTACAATGCATATAACGAAGACTTAACAATGGAGTCATTATATGTGAAATATAGTAATCGGGTTACCCGTTACAAAACCTTGAAGTAGTTCTTTTTTTTTACTACATTTTTCTTAAAAAATCATTACCTTCATTTAGATGAAGATGGGCAGACGTTAGTTTAGTTTTTGTGTTTTGGGTGTAACATAGAGTTTAAAAAGTGCCAGTTTAATAAAAAACAAGAAAATATATTTTTTTCTTTAATAATGGCCGGCGTAATTCACCAACCGTGCATGCTATTTATATGCACATATGCATATTGTGTTTTTTATATATTTTTCATTTTATTTTGTTTCACTGTGTACCTATCACATAATGTGTAATTAAAATTATCTGTCTCTTCGAGAAGTTTTGGAAAAACTGTTGGGTAAGTTAATTACGGGTACATGGACAATATTTAGGATTCTGTGCCTCTAACTACAGATACTTCCTAATAAACTCTTTGTCTGTCTGTCAAGTCACTTTTTCTCGGTAACGTTAGACGAAAATAAACCTTATACTAACGGCCTTCTGAAAAGAAAGAAAAAAAATTAAAGTTCCATTCGTTTGACTGGCTCGGTAGAACAGTTGTTAGTGACTCAGGTTTACTACCTACGGTTCCAAGAGTCGTGGGGTCGATTCCCACTCGGGACAAATATTTGTGTGACGAACATCGGTGTTTGTTCCGTGTCTGGGTGTATTATGAAATATATTTAAGTATATTTGTGTATCCACTGTTGATTCTGATACCCGTAACCCAAGTGCTTAAGCTACTTACCACGGGATCAGATCAATGTATGTGATGTTGTGAAATATTTATTATTTATTTATTCCGAGATTGCTGGCTCTGTGAAACACAGGTGATCTTGTTCTAAGTGGGTTGTGAGAGTAGTGGGTTCGATCCACTCTCGGGTCTAACATTATAATCAATCTCTGATACCCATAGTACAAGCTCTGCTTAGTTTCGGGTCAGTTGTCCGTGTAAGTGAAGATGTTTCAAGTATTAATTTATTTACGTTAGTCGCTTAGGTTAAATCTTAAAGAGAGGTCAAATCAATAGTACCCGTAATCGACGAGCATGCATGAAGAGGTTAATGGATGTGGATGAAGCGAAAGTGGTGTGCCAGGACCGTAGCACATGGCAGGAAATGATATCTGCCTACCCCTCTGGGAAAAAGGCGTGATTTTATGTGTGTATGTATGTATGTTATATGTTAGCCGTTGTCACCTTGTATCTCACCACTACTCTTGTATGTTTCCAGGGCGGTCCTCCTCAGCAGGGAGCTGTGATGATGGTGTACGGCCTGGACCCGCAGACAGCCAACGCGGACCGGCTGTTCAATCTGTGCTGTTTATACGGGAACGTTGTTAGGGTGAGTACTCGTATTGGCTTGAATTGAGTCTAGGAAGAATCTGGAACACACATAGACACATACACTCATGCACTCACTCACACGCACTCATGCACTCACTTTCACACACACTCACACATGCACTCACTTTCACAAACACACTCATACACTCACATACACGAATATTTACACGCACTCACAGATTCACTCGTTTGAATAGTTTGTTTATGTTGTCTCAATTACCAAAAAAAATTACTAACATAATTCCCCTCGGTAAACATGAGATCACATGCAAAATTAACAAAAAATAAAAAATAATCAAACACTGTCACCATCCCTATTTTTTATCACACAAATTAGTTTCAAATAAACTCTAACCCATTATAATCGACTTTTGCAGCCGACAGTGGTAATCTTTATCAAGTTGTTTCGGTAAATTCAACTTCTTCTGAAAAAGCCTAGTTTTACAATTCAGTTACTGGCAATGATTGACTTTTCTAATAAAACTTTATTTTATTTCCTTAAATCCAGATAAAGTTCCTGAAGACTAAAGAGGGCACCGCGATGGTGCAAATGGGCGACGGTGTTTCGGTCGAACGTTGCGTGCAGAACCTCAACAATGTCACCGTCGGAGACTACACGCTCACGCTCGCGTGAGTATCTACCTTAATTACACTGTTGTGTGCACTGCTTAATTTGTCTATGGTCTGTATGTAATCTGTGCGCGGGAGGTGAGCGCGCTAAAAGAGCTGTCACTTTTGACAGCTTAGAGAAAATGGCCGCCGGAAGCTTGGTCTTCCCGCGCATTATTAAAATAAAAATCCTTAAGCATTTTTCAAGGTTTTTATTGCAAATTAAGTGTAGTTAACTTAAACACAGGTCTTATCTATAAAAAATGATCTTCATTTTACAGCAGGATAACATTCGTCAATGATATCCATGACGAACTACCTACATATACTTTCTATGATAATTTGCAAAATGTATATCGCACACAATATTAGAATAATTCTTAACTGGAATCGGACTCAGAACTCTTGTATACGAAGTCGTAGGTTCGAATCCCAACCATTAGGTATATCTTATAATTAATTTTATGGTGCGATGAGCATTTCTTATTATTTCTAATGTAATTAAATCATTATAAATAACACTCAATTTTTATCTCGTGTCTGTTGCAAATGTGCTTAAACTTCTTATCTGGGAATCGGATCAATGAATGTAATGTAAAATTACATCCGTGGTCGCTCGGTGCAATAGACGGATTAGCAACAGCAATCGTCGCAATGTTTTGCGACTTCTACCCCACATTTTTTTTATTTTTTTTTATTTGTCGTAGCATTGTATAGATACGCTCGCTACTTTGCTTGTAATATATTGTATTATTCGTTTGTGTTTTCTCAGTAAGTGAATTGTTATATAAATTCTTAATGAGAAATAATAAAGTTCTTAAACCACAATGTTGTGTGATATTTATTTGAATTTCTCTTATCCCTAGGTTCTCGAAACAAGCGTACCTGTCAGAGGTGATGAACCCGTACCCGCTTCCGGACAAGAGCCCCTCGTTCAAGGACTACGTCGGCAACAAGAACAACAGGTTCCTGACACCTGCCTCCATACACAAGAACCGGATACAACCACCCTCCAAGGTGAGGACTAGAAATACTACTGCTACTAGATTGGCGCAGCGATCCAAAACGAGTCTTGGCATCCTATAATAACGACCTCCACCTAAGTCGATCCTGCGCCACTTCTCGCCAGTTGTCCGCGTGGAGCTCGCGCAGATCCTTCGCGACCTCGTCCTCCCAGCGGTAGCTTGGTCGCCCGACCGGACGCCGAACACTAGGGCGTCCCCAGTGGCGTAACTACAGGGTGGCAAGTCGGCAAAATGCCACGGGCCCCCACCCGGTAGGGGGCCCCAGCCGAATGGGGTCCCCGATCATAGGAGAATCTCATCTGCCAACCCACATACACATTAAGATAAAAAAAAGAACGGGGAGTGCACGGGGCCCCAACCGATGAATTTTGCCACGGACTTCAGCGGGTATAGTTACGTCGCTGGTCCCCTGTATGCTCGTTTCACAGCACGGTCCATGTCCGTCCTCTCAAGATGGCCGAGCCAGCGAAGTCTGTGTGCTTTTATTTCGCCGATAATGTTTGGCTCGTCCACCTGGTATTCGACCTCCAGGTTCTTCCTCCTCATCCATACTCCATCCTGTGTGCGTACTGGCCCAAGAATCTTCCTCCATATCTTTCTTTCCGCCACCAGAAGCTTGGACTCTTCTTTAAGGGTTAGTGTCCAAGCCTCACAGCCGTACATCAAGATAGGTCGTATTACTGTCTTGTAAATACGGATTTTTGTACGTTTACTGAGAAGCACGGACACCAGCACCTTATGTAAGGGCTAGAAATGGGTCTACCTATTCAGACCGAAAGAAAGACCGAAGAAGACATGGATGGATTGCGTGAGAGATGATATGGGAGTGAAAGGAGTAGACACAGAGCTGACGAATGACAGTATACATGTTGCGCCGACCCCACTTAGGAGAAGGATGATGATGATCTATTAAGTCAATCGTTTTTGAGAAGCTAAAAATTGAAAAATAAACAATTCATGTAACATTGATGTCCATCTCACTGAAAGGGTGCTAGAGACCCTTGGAAAAGATATGGATAGTAATTGAACTCTATTTTGATAAAAAAATATATGTTTATCAAAGTGGAGAGCACACTGATTCTGTGTTGCCATCTTTTAACGTATTTTACTTCTACATACGTATCTTTAAACTACTTTAAGATGTTCGTAATGTTTGCCTACTTAACTACTTTTTTATTACATGATATTCGTTAATTGTTTATTAGTGAAAGTCCCGTTGAATTTGGTCCAGAAGTATAAGACTATTTATTGTTTTTCTTATAGTACAGGATCCGTGGAGTATTTTTCACTTGATTACTATCAAGCTAACTTTCCGTGAGTAGCTTCATTTTGATAAGACGCCCAACAATTTCCTGTGCGAAAATTTTTGATTGTGGTAGCTAACAGAGGTAGCAATGATAAAATATGTCGATTTGATGATTCTTCAATATTTATTACTAACTGAATTGTTTTTATTATATCTTATGATAATTATCTAAATTATTTGAAAAATATTTGTCCTACAAAATCTATGGTTTCATCAAAGAGTCCTCCCCCTCCAACATGTATTGATAACGAGATCACCAAAAATGATTACTAACCAGCTGATTTCTTTTTATTTATTTAGTTAATATTTATATAATGTAACGGTCATATTGTCCTACAAATTCCGTGGTACGTTGTCCCGGTCCTACGGTCAAAATCTACCAAAAAGTCAACATTTTTTTTCTCACGCTTGAGAAATGAATTGATTTTAATTTCATGACTTTCCAATATATATTGAACTGGTGCACCGCAATAGCGTACCACGCTATTTTTACATCAAGGATCTGTACTACTACTTTTGACCGTAGGACCGGGACAACGTACCACGGAATTTGTAGGACAATTTGACCGTTACATTATATAAATATTAACTAAATAAATAAAAAAAATCAGCTGGTTAGTAATAATTTTTGGTGATCTCGTTATCAATACATGTTGGAGGGGAGGACTCTTTGATGAAACCATAGATTTTGTAGAACAAATATTTTTAAAATAATTTAGATAATCATCATAAGATATAATAATAACAATTCAGTTAGTAATAAATTTTGAAGAATCATCAAATCGCCTTATTTTATCATTGCTACCTCTGTGTGCTATCACCTTCAAAAATTTTCGCACAGGGAATTGTTGGGCGTCTTATCAAAATGAAGCTACTCACGGAAAGTTAGCTTGATAGTAATCAAGTGAAAAATACTCCACGGATCCTGTACTATTAGAAGAAAACCTCGCAACCTCACAATTTTATCGTCCTCTTGAAAAGTTTCCTACTCACCACTCACGAGGTTTTGTACTCTGTTGTGCTTGTGCCTGACGGGTAGTGGGTTCCGTTCCAGGTGCTGCACTTCTTCAACACGCCGCCCGACGTGTCGGACGAACAACTCCTGCTGGTCTTCAAGGACTACGGCGTAGCTCCACCCCACACCATCTCCAAGTTTCCTTTGAAGAGTGAGAGGTAAGGTGGAATGGACCGTTGACCGCTTTGGTGGGCCATTTGTGAGTGCATCTGTGTCTAACAAGACAGATTTTCAATTTCCAACAGAAAATCGTGGGTTCGATTGCCACAAGTGACAAATGTTTGGGTTATGTTGTGGATTATCCAAAGGTTTAATCCACAACATGAGTACACAAACATATAAAATAGTGTACTGATTAAAGAATCAGTACACTATTTTGAAAATTTCATTCCTTTGCACCTTATCTTGAGGGAACACGGTTTAAATTACGGTGGTAATATGGTTGCCACTGCCAGGTAAAGGGTTAAAAACAACTGGGACATGCACATATATGCTTTAAGAAAAAAAATACAAATCCAGAAATGGGACAATGTTAATCATACAAATCATTTTACCGGATGTAAATCGACTTCTGTGCACCAAAAGTCGAGGTTTCGATTTCTGTTGATGTCTATTGAGAGACTACACTACTCTGTCTGCCTCTCATCATTGTGAATGAGGGCACTATTAACGCATATGAGAAATTCACTAGATGACAATACGTAGGCAAGTCCAACTGCAGCAACATTGGTGAATATTGACATGTCTGTCAATGTCACGTCAGAAATAACCAATCATGCTTTATTTTATTTTAATTTAAACGATTTTTTTATCTTAATGAAGTATATAAATAATTTTGTTTCAAATATAACTGATTTACGTATAGTCAAGTAGACCTCTCCTTCCAATCTCTCATAGTGGTAAGTTTAAAAAAAAATGTTTTGTGTAGTGTGTAAGCGTTTATTTTTCCATTTTAATTTCTGCACTCGTGCGAATAACTGTGCATGCTGTGTTTATCAGTAAATCTATTGTGCAATATTCTCAGATTCCATAAACATGTATCATTAGACCTAAGAAACATTGTAACAATAGTTGATAGACCCAATAATAAAAATAAAAAAATAAAATAAAAAATGCTGCAGTTGGACCTCACCTAGTTAACCCTCATTAAGATATAGAAACTGAAGAAAATACTAGCACCCACAAAAGTTTCATAACGACATTACTTTTTGAAATGATGATAATGTATTTCCAGATCATCGTCGGGCCTCATGGAGTTCCAGAATATATCGCAGTCGGTGATGGCGATAATGGCGTGCAATCACGCCACCATACAGCACCCAGGTGAACTATTTTTATAATTTTTTTTTTAATAGGCTAACAAGAGACCTCACTCCTCCTGATGGTAAGCGGTAGTGAGATCTACATATGAGGTCGACAGGCACAATAGACCATATTAGAAGGCCTACTTGAATGCCGTTTCGTTTTCGGGAGGAAAAACATTGTTCTGCAAATATTTCTCACTAGCCTGGTACTGAACCATCCGCTCCCCCGCAAGTCCGGTGATGATGGCAAGGCTAATCCAAGGCAACATCGTTGTCGGTTAGGAAATCACGTGGAAACTTGCACACCTACGAATAAATATTCTAAGGTTGTGTCGTCGACCAACCCTGAATTGGTTGACTAAGGCCCGTGCCGCAGCAGCGGGGACGTATATGGTCTGATGATGATGATGATGATGAATAGTTATAAATGAATATAATTTTTGAGTACTTTGTGTATAGTCAATGTGTGATTCTTAACACTTGACACAACAGAGGGCCTACCATGAGTTGGCTATCGTAAACTTACGTACGTTAAAAACCTATCGAGTTGTTTTTTTCATATGGCCGTTTGTAGTTCTTCGCGTAACCAGCGGCGCTGTACATGTTTTTCATAGACATATTTACGTAGGCGATATCGAGCGCGTAAGTTTTAAACTCATGGTAGCCCCACAGGTATCACCACTATGTATGTATAAGCTGCATTGATATAAAAAAAAGAGTTTTTTTTTATTAACCTGTATCATCCCACTGCTGGCAAAAGGTCTACTCCAAACCTGTCCACCGCTCTCAATCCAAGGCTAGCATCTGCCAACCCCTTGATAGCTGGGCCAATTGGCTGTTATTTTCAGTTTTTTGTTATTAAAAACGGAACCTTTATAGATTCGTCATGTCTGTCTGTCCGTCCGTATGTCACAGCCATTTTTCTTTTATTTATATTGTCAATAATAATTACATGGTCGTTTCACAGGAGCGAAATTCCCGTTCGTAATGAAACTGTGTTTCTCATCGTCCCGGCAAATCGGTCAAGGCAAAGGCGGACATCCCGGCAAGCCAGACCCGAGCCAGCGGCAAGCGACCAACAACGGGATCGACCAACACGATTACTAGTAAGACATGTTAGTTATATATACAAGTGTATATATATATACATACATACATATATATGTGTATATGATATTGAACTCGGTGGGTATTGTACTGTGGTGTTGTACAGAGGTTGGATTGAGATAGTTTTTGAGCGATTGCGCAAGGTTTTTGTGGTTGTGCACACTCAAGTGCACTTTCGTTTGAATCGATTTGGGCGTGGTTTTGATGAAATTTGCAAATTGCGCAAGGTTTGGTGTGCAACTACACACTACTGTCTATGGTCTATTACTGTCTATTAGAAAAATCACTAACTTTCTTGGTGTCTTCACTAAAATATGATCCAATAAAGGACCGGTCTATATCGAACCTCTGTACATTATCATAGTTTGACGCAAGTGGTATAAAAGACATGTAAATTGATTTAGGGACGTCGGACCAATGTTAAGTCGGATTTAATCTCCTTTAGGTTGGCAACACTGACACCGCCAAAATTTGTAAGCGGAATGCCAAGTGCACACGGTGAGATACAATACGTTTGTGAATATTTTTATCACGAATTTCTTTCTTTTTTTTTATCATCGGAAATCTTTATTTTATTATTTAGGTATATTAAATTGGTGTCTCAAGTTCTGTAATTTATTTTGTTCTTTAAAAAAATTATCACTTTGTCTATGGTTTGTCTGGTTCTTTTTATATAAATGTAGATTTTATCTCACTGTGTGCACTGGCCGGAATTCTTTTTTCAAAGCCAAAGATAATGTTACCAGTTTGAAAAAATAAACGTTGCGTTGTTGATAATTAAAATGATGTAGAATAAAAAAATAGTTGTCTTTATTCTGTTGTAAGTTCGTAATGTAGATTTTGTTGTAATTATTGAGAATGGCTGAGTTGATTTTCTGCACAAATAAATGTAGTTAGGGGCGTTTTAATATTTTAGTAATGTTAAATTTTTCATACACCAAGATATTTTTAAGTGTCGGCCTAAGGTTAAGGCTGTATGGTTTGAAAAATATTTGAAAAAAAAATTATAATATTTCGAAAAATAATACAAACAAATAAATTATGGTAGTAAAACCTTTGAATAATTTTAGTGTTCATTGAAGTATTTGCCCGTTTTACTGCCGTGCACTTAGACTGTGTAAACTTAGATTTATTCTCACTATCTTGTTGAATATTTTTGTTAATTTTATATTCTGGAACTTTTTTTCTAGTCAAAATTCTATTGCATAATAAAATTGTTGTAAAAAAAATTATTTACCTCGGACTGATTATTTTTTATTTTATTTTTTTAACGAAATATTGTATGACACAAAATTATATGTATTTATCAAACTTCTATTGTAGGGACCATAGAATTTTATGACTATCTCTATATTTGCTTATGAAAAAACTTTCATAAAATATTTTTGGTACTATCATGCATTCATGTTACTTTTCAGATGAAAATGTTTTTCAGAACCTCTGCCATATTTCAACTCACATATTGACTTTTAAAAATAGGAATACATATATTTTTTCAATCGATTTTTAACTTTCCGTCTTTTTGATCGAACGCTATCATGATACATAGGTATTTGATAATTATGTAGATATAGGTTTTCGGGTCTATTTTCTACGCCAGATATTTTGTGACTTGTATTTATGACGAATGTACCTATTATCTTTTACTTAAAACAAATATTCATTTACACATATTACATACTAAAATTAACTCCTTAGAACATCACTTATAAAAATGTATAATGTATGAAATATTTTGGGCTTTTACAGTAATGAACAAATTTTATAGGGCAGGCCCATACCCCAGCAGAGGGGATGTATTTGGGCTGATGATAAAACAAACAAAGATTTCTCGTCTAAAATACTATGCAATGTTACCCATTCGTCTTTAAATACATATCCAAAAATAACTAGTGTGAAGTGACCCTTGCCCGTTTAGACGATAGGCATGCGAATTCTAAAAACTTTTCTAAAATATATAAATATATTATATATATATTCGTGATTTGCTAAAAAGCCGAATTTGGAAACGAGCAAATGTAAGATGTCTGCTTTGATATAATATACCTTCTTTGTTATATATATTAAACAAAATATAACCTATTCTTGTAAAGATGACTTGTACACAGTTTTTCTTAACTTCCTTTTTAGATAAAAAAAAATATAACTTATATCTCTTTGACACTGGAGCATTTGACTTGATCGAACAAAATTGAACCTTAAGAATGCGCAGTAAGGTCGGTTTTAATAGTAATCTAAATTACATCTTGCTTTTGTTCCTTCTCTGCCTCGTCTAAGCCAAATATAAGCCAAAGTTTATAAAATGTTAGATTTAATATACATATTATTAATAGAAAAATTTAAATGAAATGTACATATGCTGTTGAAAGTGTTTTCTTTTGCGTCAATAGGTGTTAAAAGTACCATCAAGTACTCAAGTGTCATGTTCAAGATGAAAAAAATATTAAAAAATATAAAAAGGCGATGTTATTAATGTAAGAATTGTAAAATTTTATCGGACTAGTTTAATGGACTCAATAGTAAGTTTTTAATGTATAAATAAATGAAGAAATGGAATGACATATCTTTGTGACGATTGTCTAGAAGTGTCAATTTTAAAATCCTCTATACATGAGCCTATAGGTAATGGAAGCGTATGATGTACGTTAGTGTACACTCAAAGGTACAATCGTGCACAACAGTCGTTATATTTTATGAAGAAAAATCACCATAATGCTTTAAGCTTAATAAATTAGATTTGTACTTAAATGCTGAGCTAGGGAAATGTAGTATTAAATTTAATATAGGCTCGACGTGTTGTGCACAAATGTACGCATCGCTTGCCCTTTCATGGAAATATGTCAATTTGTACATTTTATTTTAGCGGATACATGTTGCGGTAATTTATGAATAATTAATTATTATGCTTCGAAATATTTACATATCACAAAGACAAATAATCTATATAAAATAATCATAAAATTAATGTCTATTAAACGTCTATTATATACATGGCTTTCACAAACATTTAATCACATACAGCCTATTTTGCTCAATCCACTTTACTATATTTTTTGTTTTCTTGTTTTTTTTTCATTTCTTTATTATTTCATTATGACGTTTGAAAGACTTAAAACATTTCTTTACAATACTTACATTTTTCACGGTTTAGTCGTTTATGGGATCGAGTTGAACGGTGAGACAAACACAATATTGACGGAAAATAGTAATAAGCGATTCAATTTTACAATGAGCATTTATTTGACCTAAAAATACTAATTACCTTCAATAGGTAAAACACTTATGAACACAGACTAATGTACAAGTACATTGTACAGAAAAACAAAACATTTTCCCAACATTTCCTTCCCATACACGACAGGAAACCCAAGTTTTCATGACAAGCGAACTCACAATTTGAACGTATTTGCTTCTAGCTAACGGCGAACGGGCGGAGCGCACACACACACAACACATATCAAGAAGGATGGCAACACATTGACACACACAGGCACACCACCAAGAGTGCGGGGGGATGGGGTTGCCATTGCAAAAGGAAAAAATCTACCCCTTCTTTAAAAAGACATTTCCAAACACCCAAACACTACAAACTATGTAGCGAGTATTTTTTTTTAACAACGGGTAGATTTTTCGCAATGGCAAAAAAACGTCTAAATAATTCCTTATTTTTACATTTTTGTGATCTAGATCACTTCTATAAAGACATTAACAGTTAGTTTTTTTAATATTATGAATAGACACAGTAACATTTTTTTCATAATTATAAAACACATAATTACATTTCCATTTTTTATTATTTTCTTTTTTTGTTTTATTTTGTTTATTTGGGGCCACGCCCCGTGAATGCGTCATGCATTTTGTTTATCGACTAGCGGCTTAGGTAGCGTTAAGTAATATTCCCAT
Organism: Maruca vitrata; assembly: GCA_039566165.1. Taxonomy (NCBI): domain Eukaryota; kingdom Metazoa; phylum Arthropoda; class Insecta; order Lepidoptera; family Crambidae; genus Maruca; species Maruca vitrata. The sequence goes on from CM076940.1 coordinate 1,117,836, forward strand.
TTTATTTGTGTAATTTTAGACTTTATTAGTTTTGTACCGTTCCAGTGCCATTTTCAAAAACTCTTTTGATGTAAATTTTGTGACTTATGCGGTTTTTAACTTTATTCGTAAGAAGAAAATGTTTAATTTTGTTTCGAGTTTTGAGGATGGTACTGTTCTTTCCCATTTAGTGATTTTATATAGTGAATTGATATTATTTGTGAGTTTGTTTAAGACACTTGTTTTAATAAATCGGTTTGTATTCCCTTTTCTGTATGTACGTCGGCTGGATTTTTATAAAATAAATAACAAGTCCAGCGACTGATTCCCTGAATTTTCATTTGGAAAATTTGGTTGTTTTGTAAACGTGACAGTTGTGAAATGTACAAGAAATAAAGATACTGTGGTATAAGGTAGAAACATTTGAGTTTCATTTTTATTTCTGTTCTAGTACCGTGCTTAGAGTGTGCATGTTTCTTTTTTTATTTTTGCATGTTTTTTCTTGTAAAACTTTACAATGAGTAGTGGCAAAGTCATAAATTCGGTTGACCATTTTTACTATAAACTGTGTAAGAACCAAAAAAATATCTAAATGTAAGAAATAGTTTAGCACTCTTTAGGATAGTAGTAAGCGTCATCGCAATGTCAATTATATTCGATTAGTGAACAAATATGACCGTGTGGATTTTCTATAAATTTTTCTTAAAAATAAAAAACAAAATTAGCGACGATTCGACTTGAAACTTGAGTAATTAACCTGTTCAAGGAATAGTTAGTGTTAGGTCCTCGTCAATAAATGTGAACACCATGATTGCGCTATTTATCTATATATTTTTGTTCTCGTATCTAAGAATTAATGTTTGTATCGTGTGACTCTTGTGGTAGATCGGCTATAATACTGTTTATGATATGGATTCTACACCGTGTCTCTTTAAAATTATTTAAATATTGATCCAAAAAATCTTTCTCTGCTATAAAAAAACTGTTTAAAAACGTACGGTGATAGAATCTTAACCATTTTATTTCATGGCATAAACAGTATGTAGCAAACCATTTAATAGTTCCCTAAATAGCTGATTTAAAAAAATATATTAACATTAAAAATTCAATGTTATCAGGTAAATAGATGCATATCTTTTTCTCTAGAAATATTTTCGAATGAAAAAAAATAAATGTTTTAGTGTTAGGACTTGGATGTCGTGATAGCTTACCTCTGTTTTGTGTTAAATGTACAGAGAATATTATATTCAAAATTGTTTCCACTTCGATCATTTATCGAATATATTTCTGCGTTAGTTTAAATTAATTTATAGTATTTTGTGTTATACGAATACAGACAATATGACACTTATCTACTCAGATATTACATAATTACTTAAACTACATTTGGACGACAAAATTGAAAAAAAAATCAGATTTAATTGCTCTGAATGATTCCTGTAAACATTTCAAATTTGTCTTCTGAAACGTCAAAACTACAATATATATTTATCAAATATTGCTAAAAGACGCTTATCAAAAATAACACAAGAAACAGCACTCTGGCATTACAATATTCTTAAGATAATGTAACAATTAATGTTTTAGTTTTCACTTTCTTTCATTTGGAGGTATTTTAGCTTACCTTTCATTGGAATTTAGGAACCTACTTGTAGTTACATGTTAAACATTAAATACATGTCAACACAACAAAATATTCTTTCATTTCACACCACTTCAGAACTCGATTACCTTTTACAGTCAGAACATTATGCGACACGACCACAAGATATGACCACAAAGACAATGGCACTTCTGTTTGTGAGTGTACTTGCTGCAGTTGATGTAACGGTATGGCACATTAAGATTATTATCTTATTGAGGACTTCAAATACTCTTGAATAGATAGAACTTCTGAAACTTTTACAACTAGTAATCTTTAAGTAGCTAAAAAGTACGAATACTTTGGTTGTTCACTTCTATATCGTTAAGTGTTAAAATCCAATTCAAATTAAGTAATAAGTTGCACTTTTAAGAAATAAATGATGATAATAATGCACAAGACTTAAATATTACTCCTACTTTGCTCAGTTCTATTTGTAAATTTACTTAGAACGCAATTTAATGGCCTTAGAAAATTTATTGATAAATAAATTAGTTTGGTCAGGTGGCTATGCACAATTTTGTAAAAATGAAATCACTTTTGCACTCAACTGTACCAAAGAAATATAGCTAATTTTAGCGGTACTGGCAACATCTACGGAGTAAGTAAATTGCCATAAGAAAAATATATTTCCAGTTCTTTAAAAATTATAAAAACTCATTAAAATGAGATTAACATTTAAAGTTGTTACAATTGATATTGAGAATATTTACATACCAAATCACTGATTTTTGCTGCACTATCATTGTAATGATGAAGAAATGCTCACAAATTAATAATGTGGTGTATAAAAATAAACGAAAATTCTAAATTCTGTGCATTGTATGTTGTTATGTAAATAATTATTGTCAAAAAGATGATTTTCATGTTTTATTATTTTGTTGATTTTTATTATTGTAAAGATTAGATAATTAAAAATATTTATACAGTACAATGCTGCACGGGCCGCGGATGGATGTAAATTGTATAGAAATAAACATGTTTTTGGAATAGTTTTGTGTAATTTTTCTTTTAAATCGGTTTTTATATGACCTTAACTGTATAGACATGAAAAGATTGATGGATGTAAAAGAAGCGAAAGTGATGTGCCAGGATCATAGCATATGGCAGGAAGTGATGTCTGCCTACCCCTCTGAGAAAAAGGCGTGATTTTATGTATGTATGTTAACTGTATATGGACCAGCACTGATGGGTATATTACACATAGTATGATCACTGTCATTATAAATTTAGTGAGTCTTAAGACTTTATACCCTCTTATTGGAATATGGAATTCTTGAAGAAAGTTTCTGCAGGCACACGTTCCAAACTCGGGTTCCAGAAGGTTGCAAACTATTTTATTTACGAAAAGGCTTACTTAAAACATGTTAAGTGTGCTTACATATTTATTATACGATTCGAGTTCGCGATATGAGCGAGACTACATGTGCGATGTCTCTTTCGACCAAGATGAAAATTATAACTATATAATGACATATCAGTCAGGGGCGCCAGTCGATAAAATCACGATGCGTCTCCTAAAATTAAATATCGCGTTAAATATATTCAATCATTAAGTACCATTTCTTAAAGTCGCCAACATTCTTTAAGTCTCGGCACTATTTTGTCTTTATTGTATGTCTAGATTTAATATAAAACTATTACTGTAATGACTGTTTGTGCCAAAATAAATGAAAAAAAATTCTGCATAGATCTCATAAAGTTGGGAGGGCTGTATGCAATGTTACTAACTAACCTCTCCCTCTGCTTACTCAATAGCAAAATACAACCAAATTGATCGAGTACCTGCTATTAAATAAGAAAAAGAAACAAAAAAATAAGCGCTCTAGCTAAACCCTTGGAAGATACATACCTAACGAGTACAGTGATTGGGACATATTAAGTATGCACATGCAATGCAGGCGCTGGTGGACAAAGAGGTCCAGTCCCTCTTTTCTGCCCAGTGTCATAAAGGCATGGAATGCCCATCCAGCTCATGTTTTCCTTTATGACAAAAATGATTAGAATTAAAGACAATTAGGGATTATGAAATTTCGTACATTCGAACATTATGGATTTTGATGATTATAGCAAACGTGTTAGGGATTTTGAATTTCGGACAAACGATTTTCGGATAAGAAACAGACTCCCAATTAAACTCACTTATGAAGACAACTGTCATCTTTAATCTTTCCCGTGACCACGAGCGCTGTAAAGAGCTCGAAACGTCGGGATCTCTATGTTTAGAATAACAATACACGTTTGATCCGTAAAATTAGTTTAATTTCAAATGTGTAGTGTTCGCGCAAATAAAAATAGACAATACTATGGAATAACCCGTCAAATTTAGGTCTACTCGTAGGTAGACTTGGGATACAGCAACAAAAAATCGCTCTTCTAAACATTTTTAGGGTTCCGTACCTAAAAGTAAAAGGTAAGGTAGGTAAATACGGGACCCTATTACTAAGCCTCCTCCGTCCGTCTGTCTGTCTGTCTGCAAGTTAGATCACATAAACCGTGATAGGTAGGTAGAAAGTTGAAATTTTTACAAATTATGAATTTAAAAATTGAGAAAAGTTAAATTATTAAGTAAATATGAATTAAAATATTAAGAAAAGAAAAATTTATACCATTCCTACAATCGTGTCTTTTTCTAATTGTTTGCTCAATATTAATAATACACAATAACAGGTGACGCTTAAAATTTTCACTGAATATTCACTTCCTGTACCTTTAAAAAAAAATCCTTATTCTTTATTCTTTACTAATATTATAAATGCGAAAGTTACTCTGTCTGTCTGTCTGTTACGCTTTCACGCATTGAGTACTGAACCGATTTAAACGAAAGGACAATGGGCAAAAATATATGGAGCTTGGTCTATTTTTCAAAATGAGTGGCAGTCTCCGGAATCAGTATATCTTGCGAGGCACTATAAAACAACACTATTTGAAAAAAAAATCGTGATCATATACCGGTTAGTTTAGGAGATATCGAATACTTATTGTCTTCGTATATTTCGATGATTTAATGTAACATTTTTTTTTATTTTTATAACATTCCTATTTTTAAGTGTATATAAAGAACTATTAAAGTCTAATATTTTTTAAAGGTTTACAAGAAAATAAAAAATCGACCATATTATTAAGATTTTATTATGACACATACAATAGGTACAATAAAAAATACGTCCAAAGACAATGCTTTTCTTATAAAAACTTATTCATCTATAATAATTAAAACAATGCACAAGGCAGAATGGCGGCGACGTGGTCCACAATCCGTCACGTCACGTTTCCCACAGAAGTGAAAAGTGGATCGCTGGAAGTGATCTCTGCCTACCCCTCTGGGAAAAAGGCGTCCTTTATGTATGTATGTATCGTATCTAAAAACGCAGCAGGTAATCAAATTGCTTCTTGGTACCGTGCCCATCCCAGAAGCCTAAGCCTGTTATAGCCGGGTCGAATGATAAAGTAATACGGGGATCGAACGGAGACTACAAAACAGAGCGCTACAAAATACATGGGCTGAGTGATTTCGTCAGGAGAGTTTGCACTATAAAAATGTCTCTGTCTCGCTCACACAAATCTGTGACACTTGTCGTAGGCACAGGTTTATTGTAATTCTGAAATCCTATTTTAAATTAAAAAAACGCTGTTTGCTTTTACACAATTATCAAAATAACTTTTATGAAATATAACAATCTTCATCACTCTATATTTTTATATCTTACCATAACTCGAATTAACTGCCATATAATAAGTTTTTATTTATGACACGAACTATGATATGCAATTAATATTTGAGACTGCCGCCCGATTTTTATTTTAGCCCAAAATGCCCATTGTCCTTTAGTCCAGAGCCTTAGAAAGGACATAGGCTACTTTTTAACCGACTGCGCTATAAAGAAGTAATGTTTTACTCGTTAAACCTCTCTATGTGGACGAAGTCGCGGGCGAAAGCTAGTATTAAATAATGATGGGGAGCTCCTATACAACAAAGGTAGTTTTTAAGCAATTTTTACTCAGTCTTAGTGAATACATACAGCAAACGTGATTTTCTATTATAGAAAATAGTACGGAACCCTTCGTGCGCGAGGCCGACTCGCACTTGGCCGGTTTTTAGGTTTAAGATTTATTTAGTTTTTGGTGTTTTACAAAATGACAACTGCGACATAGATAAGTTAGCTCTTTTCCGCAGTTTGGTCAAAATTTAAACAAAATAAGGACATAATCCAGATTATCTCGGGATCGGGGTCGGTCGCCCACTATGCAAGCAAGATCTACTGTTTCAGATTTTAGTAGCAATTCAAAGTAAGGTGATTTTATTTTAAAAAATAATTTTATATCGCAATATAATCAACGTGTATTGTTATTGTGCAATAAATGAAGTTATCTTGTATTAATGATCTGCATTAGTATTCTTTTTATCTGATGATTTCAATCAATGTAATTTAATTGAAAATACCAGGTTTGTTCTGTGAAAAAAATCTCAAATAAATGTATCTCCGTCTATTTTGACTTCATAAAATATTTACACCACATTTAATTTGATTTTACAGGCTTTTATTAATTTTTATTTTATCAATAAAAATATTATTATATTTAATGTCGCTAAATTCTGAATAAATGTCGTGTGAACATAGCTTTAATAATTTCGAAACAGCTGATAAATCTGTCACTGTCAGTCATATTGTCTATGGTTGAAAAATGTTAAAAATGTAATGGTGGCTGCCTGCGCATAGAATCATTGCTGACAACTAAAAAAGGATTCGGAAACCTTCAGAAACCAATATTTCATAGGAATTTGATAACAGATCCCGCAGGTAATCTGATTTCAACTGGTCTCTTGTGTACTTTCAGTAGATTATTTTAGTGTTTTCCGACCGATGTATGAACAAAATGGCAGCCTTTGGTAAAAAGATTCCGTAATTTGGGAAAAGCGGAAGATTATTTTGTGTGATTATGGTGGCAATAGGTTTGAAGTTTCAATCGGCAATCTGAATAATGTAAACAAAACTGATTGATGATCGGCCTATAGATGGTGTTTTGTTTTGAACTACAAAAACATGCGATTATGTTTTTTTAAATTTCTGACTAACAACGTAGGGATTTGATGGGGGTTATAATTTCATATTTAACTATTTTTATATCCAAAACACTTCAAAGTCAAAAGTTATTTACCAAACCTTTAACAAAATACTTAATTCCAAAGTAAACACAACAATGTCTACTAAGTTAGTTATTTATTTTTACATGATGAAGAGCAAAGCATCAGTAATAATAATATTTGCTGTATATTTAGCTAACGCAACTTGACAAGCTGTAGAGTACCAAAATTATAATAAGTTTTAATATCAAATATTTTTTTCAGAATGAATCAGAATTGCTTCATTTGCAATCTCCCTATTGGGATATCAGCCAGAAATTGTGTAAAGATATTTGGAGATAATGTAAGTGTTTATGTTTACTAACAAATTGTTTACATCCACTAAATTACAAATACCAGGGGATACCAGTCACAACTATCTCTCAGATGGTTGGCGAATGGTATACGGGTAAGCGACCCCGGCTCCTCGAGCTACTATCGACTGAGTCCAAATCAACCGAGGAGATAGTATCCTTCCTCCCCTTTTCCTTCTCCCGTCATATATCCTTGCTACTCGTGAGAACGCAATGACCTTGTTAAAATAACAGCATAAGGCTGAATGGCGGCGACGTGGTCCACAACCCGTCACGTCACATTTCCCACAGAGGTGAATAGTGGATCGCTGGAAGTGATCTCTGCCTACACCTCTGGGAAAAAGGCGTGATTGTATTTATGTATGTATGTATGTAAATCACAAATATAAATTTAATGGGAATTATGATATTTCAGAGTGGTTTGCAATCAGGCAAGAAACTCCATGAGGTACTGTCAGAGGTGGTTGAGACAACCATCTCGGAGTCATCAGGGCAATCCAGTGTGGTCTGCAAGAAATGTCAGAAAGCCTGCACTGAGTATGACTCTTTGCAGACAAGGTAATAAAACTATATTTGCTATTGTAGTGATTGATTGCTTCAGACCTTTTTTTCCCTAACCGACATACAATGTTGGCTTGGAGTAGCGTCAACATTATCACCGGACTTGCAGGGGAGCGGACCGCTCTCACCTCTAGTTTGCATAAGACTGATTTCGGCCAGTGGCGTAACTATACCCGTTGAAGTCCGTGGCAAAATTCATTGGTTGGGGCCCCATGCACCCACCGTTCTTTTTTTTTTTATCTTAATGCGTATGTGGGTTGGCAGACGAGATTCTCCTATGACCGGGGACCCCTTTCGGCTGGGGGCCCGTGGTATTTTGCCGACTTGCCACCCTGTAGTTACGCCACTGATTTCGGCCATTGTTACCACCAAAACTTAGAAATCTAAGTGGTACAGTGGTAGTCGCTATGTAAGTCATCTTTGTGTACAATAGCACAGACTTGATTAGGATCAGGTTGATTTTTGCAGCAAACTTCTGATCACAATGTGGGCATGTTAGTTAGGCGAGTAGTTTATTGGCCAACTATTTGAGGAAGAAACATGTTACTTATTACTTTTCATATGAAATCTGATGTTTATCAGAGGTTGTAGAGATATAATACATCAATGCCTCATATATTGACACACTCATCAATTCAGCAAGTCGTAAATTTAATATTTAATTACAATGCATTGCTTAGTATTTGTGCAGAACATATTGGTTGTAAATTATCTTCCAACTACGAATTTTACATTAAATAAATAAATATTTCACAACATCACATACATCAATCTGATTCTGTGGTAAGTAGCTTAAGCACTTGTGTTACGGAAATCAGGATCAACAGTGGATACACAAATAAACTTAAATATATTTAATAATACACCCAGACACGGAACAAACACCGATGTCACACAAATATTTGTCCCGAGTGGGAATCGAACCCACGACTCTTGGAACTGTAGGTTTTGAACCTGAGTCACAACCACTATTCCACCGAGCCAGTCAAATTATTTGATTTGTTATTTGGTATACAGATTGCAAGTGATAAAGAATGAACTCCAAGACAGCTACAAAAAGACAACATTACTTCGCAACAGTCAGGTCAATGCCAGTCCACCTAAGGTGTTGAAGGAAGCAAAGAGGATAGTCTTGCCGGCTTCCAAGTTACAACCGCTACCGGCTAACTATATACTTGGAATGGGGAAGCTGGGACAGGCAAACATGATTCCGAGGATTGATACGTCCGGGTCTATGTTGTCTGTTATGTATAAGGTAAGCTCGGAATAATATAATCGCCATAAAACGGATTCCCAACCAGTGGTCTGTGGATTACTAGTTGTCCGCAGAAGCTAAAATAATATAAGTAAAAAGAGTAAAGTAAAAAGATGTTTATTTTCTCTCACAAGTAGGTTACAGAGTGCTTAGTGTAGGTGAGTACAATTTGTATCATATGAAACCCGAAGCTGAGAGACTGGTGCTTGAAAAAGGTTCCAAGAAAACCCGTGATACAAGTCTGCAGTGCTCCACCCCCAAGCTCAGATTATACAGTGAATGCCATTTCCTATTGTTAAGTCACTTACATTATGTGCTCTATGGGGTTTAAGCGATTTAAACCAGCTAAATGAAAGATACAAACAGAAAATATTTTGGAAGAGATTATAAAACTAACTGAGATACATATTATAGCATACATGCAAAACAAACAATATACATTCTTATGTTATCAATTGCATATGTTAGTGTTATTGATATAACAGTTATTTTCGCCTTAGAGAAAACTAACGTGCATTAAATTAAATTATTGTACAAAATTTTATATTACTATTTATATTATTACATTCATAGATAGTTAAACAGTACATTATCATTACAGTATAGGTAACTTATACAATTCATTTTTTTTTTTTTTTTTTTTTAGGGATAATATCGACATTTTTAATTAAATTATTTATTTATATTTTAGCTATTTAGGTGTGTAAATATGGTCAGTGAATGATTTTAAATTAAACAGGCGCGCCCGCTAATTTTTGAAGATTTTCTGCTATGTTTTTAATAAAAAACAATGTGTGAATTAGTTTGAAAGTTATTGATGATTGCATGTTTGAGTAATAATATCAGTCCTAGTATTATCCTAGTAATATGTAGCTGAACTCATAAAGAAAATGCAAGCTCAGAAATCACATTCATTCAAAATTACCAAAAGTTTATACTAAAAATGTTATTATTTCTTTTTATGTCTCTGTGAATGGTTCACTTCAACCCATAGGGATCTTTTGTGCCATACCTATCTCTACCTTACTACCTTATGATCAAATGTTGTAAATTTCAACATAGTAAACTTGTGTAGAATATGATACTATGTGTAATTATTTATACCTATGTTGTTATTTCAGCAATCAAACAATCCAAAAGTGGTAATCAGCTCGGCAGCTTTAACCAAACCAACCAAAATAATAACTAGCAGCCCTGAGTCTATGCCTTCATCGTCAAAAGTCACAGATTCAAACATTATAGTCTCATCTCTAATGAATCTTCCGTCTCAAAACGTACTGACGAAGAAAACGAAAAACCCAGTTATGGGTTACAATGTTAGCTTGGCTAAGGACTTCCTATCATCTGCAGTGCTGGTAAAAAGTGACGATATGAAGGTATCAATTGATGCTCTGAAGAAGGAAATCCAATTGGAAGATGGTTTGAATGAGGCTGAGAATAATGTGGAGCAACCAATGGAAATAGATGAAGGTATATTATGTTTATGACTTGTTTTGTATTTCTGAGTAAGTGAGGCTTATATATGAAATTTATAATTTTTTTCAAATTGTTAATTCAGAATTCAAAATTACACATAACAAAATCAAATACAATTTACATTTAAAATAAAAAAAAAATTATAATAAAAAAAAATTAATTTATCACATTAAATATTAAAAAGTGTCTCTTACTTAGTATTGTCAATTATTTGCGCGAACACTTCAAATTTGTAATAAAACAAATTCTATGGATTAAACTCGCGTGTATAATTGTTAGTCTAAACATATCTCTAAATAATATGTTTATTAGACTAACAATAAACGCGGGTTTAATCCGTAAAAATTAGTCCTATTTCAAATGTAGTGTTCGCGAAAATAATAGACAATACCATGTGTCAACATTAATTTCTTTCGATCATTTTAGGCTGACATAGTATTTAATTTTTTTATATTGTCATCTTTATATTCGTAGATTGCTCCCTAGCCGTGGTGCCTGTAACTACTGACGCGAATGGAAAACTAGTCTTCGAAGTAAGTATTATATACTAACTAGCTTTCCGCCCGCGACTTCGTCATTACTTCTTTATAGCGCAGTCGGTTAAAAAGTAGCCTATGTCCTCTCTCAGGCTCTGGACTATATCTGTACTAAATTTCATTTAAATCCGTCCAGTACTCTATGCGTGAAAGCGTAACAGACAGACAGACAGAGTTACTTTCGCATTTATAATATTAGTAAGGATAAGTATAATATGTGTAACACGAGTGCTTAAGCTACTTACCATAGGATCAGATCAATGTATGAGCGGTTGTGTATATATATTATTTAGTATGAAAACGTGATAACCAGACAGTTACTTAGGAATTTGTTTTATTAGTAAGGTAATTCCTCATTGTACTTTTTTCGTGATAGTAACCATTCAACACCGTGAAATTTAAGTGGTTGTTTTCCCGCAGCAAAATGATTCTACCTTAGTAGCACAATATATGTGCAGTTATTTTTTTATTAAAATCAATAAATGCCGGTTTTACGGAAGGTATAACCGAAACTTTAAAGTACGTTCGAACCATTTTATTACTTAGGGCGTAGAGCTTCTTTACCTTTAAGCATCGAGTTCATGCGGCAAGCATTACCTGAATACGTCACATTTTAAAAAACAAAGACAGCTCTTCTCGTTTTCGAGTTGGAAAATTATTATTTTGAAAATTCGAAAAAAAAAATTATTTTTTTCACGGAATAATTCATTAAATTAAATTAAATTTGCATGATTCGATAGTATTACTGAAGGCAAATCGTTCTGCCTCAGGTATTCAACCACTCAAATTTCACTGTGAATATTTCCATTTTCAGGGAGATAAAATAGATTTGAAATCGAAATCCAGTTCAAACTTCTTTGACGTTGGCCTACTCTTGGAGGGAGACACGGAGACCCAGTCGAGTGATAGGGAAGAGAAGTTCATATTGGACAAGCTGCAGATACTTAATGAGAACTTGGATGATGATGATGATGATGATGATGACCGTAAGTTTGACTGTGGTTTAGATTGTTTATTTATTTATTAGGACAACCGACAAGACATACACTACAAAAAACTGATGCCTAAAACTATTTGGTACTTATGTTAAGAGCTGACTCAATTATAGATTGCCATGGCATGCAAATGTGTTACAACACTATAAAAAAAATTAATAACTATTAACGCCGACGAGAAAGAAGCAATTATGTTTCGTTTAAATTTGTGCTTACTATCCGAAAAACCTGCACACCTAAGAAGAAATTCTAAGGTTGTGTAGTCGACCAACCCGCACTTGGCCAGCGTGGTCGACTAAGGCCTTTTCGCCCTAGTTTAGGTTAGGCCCCAGCAGTGGGGACGTATATGGGCTGATGATGATGATGATGATCCGAAAAAAATTCTATAGATTCACATTATAGTACAATTTTGTTTCACAAACAAGAATTCTATTCATAGAGGCGTGGTGACCAAGATTGGTATGACGTCACATTATAGTACAATTTTTGCGTAACCGTGACGTCACAAGCCCCCACTCCAGAAGTTTGACAAGCTATAATTTTGTCATTTTTCAATTAACTTACGGACTAAATAGAATAATAAGATTTTGACCCAGTCGTCACGCCTATTGCAAATAAGAACATGTAATTCAATAGAAGTCGTCGCTCCTGCAAACTGTTCATTTTAAAATGCTCGAGTCGCTTCTCGTATGACGGAAGACTTTAGCCTTATTTATTGTTATTTATTTATTTAAGATCACCAACAAAATTACTTTAACAATATAATGTTAGTAACATGACTACGATGAACATTTAGCTTAACGCAAACTTAATTATAAGTGACAACTACATGCATTTCAGACAACAGGCATATTGAGTTTTAACTAGTTTAAAATACAAGAAGTGGTTTTAGTGTTAATACTTACGAAACTTCAAATGTAACATATTATATACTACTAGCGACCCGCCCTCGCTTCGCTTCGGGTATATCTCTATCTCTTTATAATATATTTCAACCCCGTAAGGGATTTTACATACAGAAGTTGTTTCCCAATTACTCCCGTTCCCATGGGAATTTTGTAATATCGCGTTGGAAGTAAACTTTGCGTTCATTAGAGTACCTGCATGCCAAATCTCAATCATCTATCTTACGCGGTTTAGATTTTTTCATACAAAAGTTTTTTCCCTATTACTCCCGTTCCCGTGGGAATTTTACAATATCCAATTGCAACTAAGCTTTTAATTTATTAAGGTACCTGCATGCCAAATTTCAAGCGTCTAACTCATGCGGTTAGTATTTTTCATACAAAAGGAATTTCCCGTTAATTCCCGTTCCCGTGGGAATTTCGGGAAATCCTTTTTTAACGGATGCCTACGTCATAACATCTACCTGCATGCTAAATTTCATCTCCATCCGTCCAGTGGCTGTGACGACTTCGTCCGCGAAGAGATGTTTAACGGGTAAAACATTACTTCTTTATAGCGCAGTATAATAGTATAAGTAGCCTATAACCGTTTCTAGGCTCTGGACTATATCTGTACCAAATTTCGTTTAAATCGGTTCAGTACTCTATGCGTGAAAGCGTAACAGACAGACAGACAGACAGACAGACAGACAGACAGACAGACAGAGTTACTTTCACATTTATAATATTAGTAAGGATAATCGATGAGTTGGTTCCACCACTCAGGGATTGACCAAGCATTTAGATTTAAATTTGTGCAAGGTATCGGAATAAAATATCGATGGAAGTGAACTTAGACAAAGAATTATATTTAGATATAATTCTTCGTCGTTTTTTCTTTGAATTATATGTTGACGCGTGATGTCGTTGATTGATAAGACTTTTTAATAAAATAAATTATATTTAGGTATCTGGGAAATGCTATTCCCATGTAATAATTCTTTTTTGCGATTACCTGATATTTCGGCACTGTTGCAAGTATTATGATCATGGGTCTCTCTCAACTTAAAAAAGTATTAAACTCTCGAAGTGTATCATTTTCGAAAAACCAACCAACCAACCAACTCCAAGCCATCATCATATGTCAGTTAGGAGAAAAAATAC